>JAHXMQ010003857.1:18202179-18231238 GCA_020466415.1 Ammodramus savannarum pratensis | reverse complement strand
TATGAGCACAACTGCATCAATCTAAGCTGGAAAAAGAAAGGGAAGGAACTTTGGGCTCAGGGCCTGAGCACTGGAATGAGAATTCCCTCTTTTTCCCTAGGTCTTCAGTGGCAGGAGGAGTCCTGCACTGAACTCCCCAATTCTGATTCTCCTGGCTCAGAGTCCTGATGCACTCCCCTATTCTAAAAATTCAAAGTTCATTTTTCTCACTCTGACAGAGGGAGAAAGAGCTAAAAAAAAATCAGTGTAAATGCAGAGTTGTCATGAATGACAGGAAAATCCTTAGAGAGCTGCTGTTCTCAGGGCCAGGATTCAGATTGCTGTTCCCTAAGCAAATTCACTTCATGGTTTGGCTCTCCTGAGCACTCCCTGCAGCATTCCCACCTCCAGGCTGCCCAGCCCAGGCAGGAATGAAACCCTGGGGGCTGCTCAGCCCCTGGGGCAAGGAGAGCAAAGGGTCCTCTCTGCCAGTCCGGATTTGCATCCATCCAAACATCCCAGCAGGAATCCAGAGCTGCACCTCGGGAGCTCAGGTGAGAATAAAGAAAGCTGTTACATTCAGACCATTATTGTTCATGCTGCTTTGTGAATTTATTTCTTTAAATTTTCCACTTGTGCTCCTGCCAAGAGAGATCTATTAGACAGAAAGCAGCAAGAGTAAATCTTTATCATTTTGTTTCAAACTATAAAATAATTTACATCACATATTTTACTTACTTTTGTCTTTTTTGTTTGTTTTTTTTTTGAAACCACAAACATTCCAGCATCACACTGTAGGAATAAGAATAACAATAGAAAGCATAACCTTTTGCATAGTATTAAATGAACAGACAGAGTAAGTTCTTTATTTACAATTATTGTCTAGATAAAAAAATTCATAAAAACAGATGAATGAACATATATTAATAACCCCTAGTGGGATGGATTGCCAATGTACCACTGTATTGTTGTCCACAAATCTCATGCTGCTAAGTACAGTACGTAGAGAGCGAGCATTTATATATTGCAGGGAATTTTAACAAACTGATCATTTTGGTTTTTGATCCATTGTTCCCATCACAGAGAGGTCAAGCAATAAAAGAAAGGAATTGTGATGCACGACTTGTAGTTGAAAGGTCATAGCTATTCTGCTTTAAAAAAAAAAAAAGTCTATCATTTATCATATACATAAAGCACAGTCTCTGCTCACAAAAGCCCAAGTTTTCTATGCATCTCAGTTTATATATGTTTTACTATATATACACAGAATGCAGTGTTCATTTTCTTATAACAGTTTTCAAGTCTGCGAATGGTACCTTAGGGAGGGGTACTCCTACAGGAAAAAATTCCAAAATAATAAAAAAAAACAAAAACGGAACCGAGAAAAACCATGAAGAGTGTTGGGAACCAAAAAGGCAAACAGTCAGTGTGTTAAGATGCTGAAAAGAAACCGTTCCAGTATTAATAGCTTCTGTAGATGTTCAAGTCCAAAGCTAGAGGCTTCCCTGTAAATACAGATACCACTTTTGTCTTCTGGCCCCAGGGAGCCCATGGGTGGTGGAGTCCCCATGACAGAGCACCTTCCTGCCTGGGCTGGGGCACAGCTGGGGCTGCTGCAGGTGCCAGCGCTGCCCTGGGCACCCTGGGGCTGCTGCAGGTGCCAGCGCTGCCCTGGGCACCCTGCCTGGGCACCCTGGGGCTGCTGCAGGTGCCAGCGCTGCCCTGGGCACCCTGGGGCTGCTGCAGGTGCCAGCGCTGCCCTGGGCACCAGGCACAGCCAGCAGAGCTCCCAGCCCCGAGTCCCGCAGCTGGCAAGGGAAGCTGCTCAGAGCTTTACCTGGCTGAGGGTCCTGATGCACCCTGAAAACATCAGTCTGCAGTTTGGCCATGAGTCTAAGCTTGGTTTGGAGAGTTCTGGCTTGGTTAAAAGCTGCTGGGACTGCAGAGATGCACCACTGTTATGGAGCCAACCAGAAAAAACACCTTAACAACTCAACGGATCGAGATGGTTGGAGGGTGTTTTTGTTCCAACAACACCTGGCAAAATCGATTGTGGAATTCCAAATGTCTTTTTGCACTGTACAGTTATGGAAAAAATCATATGCTGAAAAGTCTCCAAGCAAACTTTATATTAAATACAAAAATTAGTTATGAAAAATCTGTGATCCACAAAGTGCTTAGCATTCAAGTGGTTGACATAGCAATTGTATAAGCTCATAATTTTTTACGTTTCTAGGGCTGTTACCATCTTGAAAAATGTTTTTCGCCTTCCATACTGCAGGTTTTCAAAGCAGCTTTCTTGGGAGAAAGCTGAAGGTAAAATAATGTTATTACTGTGTTACTGCAGGAACACAAGCTTGATTTAAAAAAAATCACACAAAGCACATCTCAATACACAATTAATAAAGATTTGTTCAGTCCTAATAGTGCAGAAATTATAGTTTTCTTTAAAAAAAAAAATCAAAGCAACAACCTACAGTGATTTTCATCCAAAATGCCAACAGCCCATACTTTGCAAATAATAAGGAAATAAATGCCTAAAGTACTAATTGAAAAGGATTAACACAGTATATCACAAGATTTTAACATTTCTTTTATCTCCATATAGACAAACCAAATATAACTTATTTTAAATTATAAACTCATTTAATGTCTCTCTAAAAATAGTTTCCGAAGCCATTGCTGTATGTCTGAAGAATGAAATAGCCTCCATTATTGTATATTGCACCAAAAGGAGTTCAAGCAGATCATCAGAGGGGAGGAAGGAAAAAATAAAGGAGAGAACCTGATCATTTTGATTTTTATTTGAAACAAAGGAAGCCTGGTTTACCTCCCTGTATATAGGATCACAATGCTACATCCAATGTGTTATATTTTGGCTTCTTTTGTTATTTACTAGCAGTATCTACATTATTAACAAAAAAAAAAAAAAAGACGAAAATAAAAACCCAAAAAGGAAATCAGGCAGAAATCAGAGCACAGTTGTAATAAAATATCCAGGGTGCGAGAGTACAGACATTTTCAATGAGCTGAGCTGAGCCATTTTTATACTACTTCGGCAGGAAGTGCTTTCTTAACCCTACAAATAGTTAAGGATATTATCTACAGGTTTGTAAACAAATTACATTCTTTTTTAGGACATAAATAAGTTAAAATAGTCAGAGCAATTTGAGCAGAAACAAGGCAACATGCCAACAAAGAAACTTTATATATATATAACTATATATATATAGATAGATATATACATATATATAATTAATTATCTATATACTTATATGTATATATCTCTATATATAGTCTCATAAATGTTTAAGTTCCTCTGTCCAACTGGTGCAAATCTACTGTGCAAGTTAAGCTTTGCAACTTCAAAAAAGTTATTTAAATTAATCTATACAATTGAGTCCATGCCACACAAGCATTTCAAAAACTCACAGACCAGTGAATTGGATAAATAGCCTCAGAAAGAAGTCCTCTGCAGTTCCTGCTTAAGGAGGAAAAAACCAACAAAAAAAAAGAACCAAAAAGGAAATAAAAACAAACAAAAGGAGAGAAAGAAGGGCCAGCAGTGTACAGTACATTCATGCAGGAGGATTTTTTTTTGTTTTTGTTTTTCTGAAAGGGAACGGGGGGTATGTAAATCAGCCATTCATTCTTTCCCCAAAACCATTGTGATCAACAATTCATTCACTTGTCTCAGAGTGAATAAGAGTTCAAACAGCTTTTCAGCCAGCAATGTTTTTAATATATATATTTATATATCTCGGTTGCTGTGGGGTTTCTTATTTTATTTTACTTTAACTCTTTAATATTTCTTTTTTTTTTTGTTTTCCTTTTTGCAGTGACCTTTTCAGCTAAAGTGATGTCTCCAGGCTATGTATTGGGCTTCCTGGACTAGAAGAGGTAGCTGATTTACTTGTATCAGTTGTAAGATTGATTCCACTGTCGATAGCACTGTTGTTCTTGTTCAGCGAGGACGGTGGACTCGAGTTTTTCTTGAGAGCAGGGTCTTCTTCTAGGTCTGTGTCATCAATGAGTGGGATGTGGGGCTGGGAATCTTCTATCCTAAATTCAGGATGAGTCATAAAGTTGTGAATAGAGGTTCTAGATTCTGGTTTTTCTAAACCTTCATAGAGAGAGCTACGGAATGCCTTCACGACGCGGATCTGGGGGGAGAAAAGGAAAGGGCTGTCAGAGGCACCTCCCCAGGGCACAGCAGGGCAGAGAACACTTGGTGAAAAATGTAGCACATGGTTAGGGCAGTGCAGGCAGCTGGAGTCCAAAGTCTCTGGATGTTATATGCATAAACGAGTGGCTCAGTTATGTGCATTTTGAATGTCTGTACCAACTGCAATATTAAAATAAACCAAGGTTTAAAGCCATCAAAGAACTGATGGGGAGGAGTGGTTAAAGAAAGCCAAGGTCCACTCGTGTGGTACATCCCTAGTAAAAGACAAGCCATGTTAATTGTAATGCAAATGTCAAACCATGCATGTTGATAGAATTTTTTTTCATTTTTGCAGTGAGTAAGTAGAAAGGCTTTTTTTAAATTAAAAAGTCTCTTTTATATTGTTGTTAAAAAAACCATTACACATAACATATCACACTTCACAAACAGAAAAGCACGGAACACGGACACGGTTGGATGGGTACGTATGAGACACACACAGAAGCCAAGTGTAAAAACTAGAATATCAATGTTTTAAAGCAAAATCTAAATGGATGCAGCCAAGAGCACAAAAAGCCAAGCAGACAAAGTACTAAGCGCAATCATGCTACCACAGGGGGAAAAAAAATAAAAATCACAGTTACCACATGAACAGAGATAACTTGCACACAACAACTACACTTGGAAGCCTGGATAATGTGAACATATTATCGTTGAACCAACTTTTATTTGTCCTTCATGCAGATGTGAGGTAAACACTCGAGTATAGACCCACTGTTCTAGCCATTCAGCTTGTTAATAAATAGAAGAACATGTAATAAAATGATGGATTGGTTGTTGGGTTGAATTGAGTCCCATTGTTAACAGCGAGCTGTTTGGATTTGGTGTCTCAGTCGTGCAGTTAAATGCTGAAAGCCACATGATTGATGCCATTTATGCAGTCTTTAAAGCAGGTCAGTGACCTGGGCCAGGGGCCACCTCATGCCAGAAAGCACCTGGCAGGAAGAACAGAGGTGAAAATCAACTCAAGACTCAGCCCAGCGATTCTCAGGGATGGTGCCCACCGTTTTCCCAGTAGGAAATGGGAGGAGCAGAGCGAGGAGTGGGGATGCTGCCTCCTCTATGGGTGGGCAAAGGGAGGGATGCTCTCTAGTCCCAGGGACCTACCAGTTCTCAAAAGAAGTGAAGGGTTGTGCTGGGTTACTGCTGAAAAAAACAGAACTCTTTGGAAGGGGGTGGAGGGGCAGAGAGGAAAAAACAGAATGGCAAAACGTGATCTGTTGGCAAATGTTTCATGACTAAGTATGAGTTCTGTCCCTCTACTTCCATGTAGTCCATGAGCAAACCTTGAGCATTTCTCAGGGGGGAGACTAAAACACAGGCAGAGGCAGAAAAGGTGCAAGCAGGTACTGTGAAAGCTTCTCCACACACGTTTGAAATGGTTTGGTGGTTGGCATGTGGATCTTTTTACATGTAAATATGCTGCACATTGTTGGTTGGCCTGATACACCGCTGCTTTGGAAAGCTTTAATTCCTCTTTGCCTTGGCAGACTGCACTTCAGTAATGGCACAGGGCCACAGGGGTCCAGCTGTGGGGTCCAGCTGATCCTATGCTTGGAGCTGGCCAAGCTGTACAGAATTTCAGCACATTTGAGGGGGAGGCTGACTTGGTTTGGTTTTGGTGTTTTTTCTCTTTGATCTCGGTCCTTGTTTATGCTCTCTAAATTTCGATATTTGTCGTCTTTTAAAATCTTAACAGCTGAAGTCCTCTCATGTTCAGATCTTTGGGTCAGCCCAAATACTCTCCCTTCCCTCCACAGGTACATTTGGAAACAGCAGGGCACAGTACAAAAAGTAGTTCAGGTGACTGTTTATGCTCCAGGTAAAAGATCTGAGTGGCACAGAATGGCTCAGCCAGACCTTGGGGTATGAGAACATGTTAGGTTGGCAGAGGTGCAAGAGGGATTGTCTTGGACCAAAAAAATACCAACAAATAAATTTCAAATCAGTTTCCCCCACTGCAATCACACAGTGTACCTAAGAGAGCTCCTGGAATTAAAAAACCAGGGGTTTATCAGAGCTGAATCTGAGCTGTGAGAGGGCTCTGTAGATCAAGAGTGGGGTAAGGGATTGATCTGCCTTGCTAAAGCCAGAAAAGGTGACAAATCCCTTCACTATCTGTGCCCTCCTAGCTTGTCTTCTAAAGTGCAGAGTAATTAGTCTAAATGAGGGAAAAAATCGCATGGCTGTTGAGGCAGCCTTAAAACCACATTACCATATTGCCCTAGTTTAAATCAGGAAACTTTTGTGGGTGCTTTATAGTGTGGGCTGATGAGGTGACATTTCTGCAAACCTCCCCATTTCTTCTGCTTTCTAAATACAAATACCAGTCACCTCTTCAGCTGCAGCTGAAGCTTATCAATTTACAAGATAATTCTATTATCTTGGGAACAGCCACTCCTCATGGCACAGACTTAGGTTCTATTTGCCAGCTGGATCTTTATGGTGAAGGTAAATTTTTACTTAAACAAAAGGGTTTGATATTATCCTGAACAGATCCAGCAGAATCCAAAGAAAGGAAAGCTTTTCTTTATCACACAAACTGTATTTAAGTCTGCAAGATTTAGCAGGGCAGGAACTGATGTCAATTTTTGAGCTCCAGGTCCCATAGTAGGGAAAGCATCTGTATTGCTTTAATACCAACATTTGGCATCTCATTTGGATTTAATTCCATAGTCAATCCAGGGAAAACTGCAGATTCCAGCTGTGTTTGACAGGCAGGTCTGCAAATGTGCCTGCCATGACCTGAATTTGGGGCTCTGCAGTGACTCTGAATTAATTAATTAATGAGTGATTGCAGGGGACAAATAATGACTTTGAGCTGTGGTCTGAAGATAGAAGTGCAGCCTCTCACTTTGGGTGAAGGTGCGTGGCAAAATTCTTGGTCTGGACTGTTTAGATCTTGCAAGAACATTGAGATGTTTCTAGAATGGCTTCTACTTGTTCACACTTTGTACTGGAAATATTAGCTCAGAACTGCTTCAGCTCTGCTGACACCTAATTCACATTCTGAAGGCAATGGGAATGGAAGGGCCAATCTGGGCAAGTCCTTCAAGCTGACAATAAATCAAATTAGATTCCTAAAGAGCTTTCTTCACAAGGGAGCTGTAGAAACCCATAACTTCACTTAAAATCTCTCTACAGACATGTATATTAGTTTTCCATTGATTTTTCACTTTAGAATAAACTCCCTCCTCAACTTAAAATTTTACATACTGAGCTTGGCATCCAGAAGAAAACAATTTTTTTTTTAATGTCACACATCATTCAGTGACAGAATTTCTGCATTGCAATAAAATTCAAAATCTCCTTCAAAGCCTGTCCCCCAATGGATCAAATTATTGCTTGCAGGGACAAAACTTAGTGGAACCAAGGTGACA
Organism: Ammodramus savannarum pratensis; assembly: GCA_020466415.1. NCBI lineage: Eukaryota > Metazoa > Chordata > Aves > Passeriformes > Passerellidae > Ammodramus > Ammodramus savannarum. Next base: position 18,223,654 of record JAHXMQ010003857.1, on the reverse strand, counting down.
TTTTAATTTCTCCACCATAATACTACCACATTTCATCTACCTATTATAGCTGATCCAACTCCCAGATTTAAAAATATTATTTACCCAGAGTAACATGGCCCAACAGCAACAAAATCTTTTGTACATGCTTAAATTCAAGATTTGAGGTAATATCTTGTGTAAAAATGTTTGGGGGCTCTGCTGAAACAAAGCCCAGCCAGTTTTGGGGTTTTTTTAAGATAAAATAAAGCAGATGAACTTGGGATGTTGTTATGGCTGTAAAAGCATGGAAAAGCAGGGACATCCATGATGGATAGAACCTGGGAAGTGTTGGTTTAGTATGAACTATGTAGAGTTCATGTAATGGTGTTTCTTTATGAGGCTGACAATGTCAAGGGAAGACAAACAGTGAGATACAGCTCCCTTTTCTCACAGTAATGGAGACAACAGAAAAAAATGAACTGCTTTTAACAAAAGACTGCGGGGACAACACTTCAGGACATTTTTGACATTGCTATAAGTTTCCACTTCTTTCTTCTCTGGAGCTGTAACAGAAAAAAACTCTTCAGCTTCATCCCACCTTGAAAGTCAGATTTATTATACTGCATCAGGCAAGAAAAAAAACAAAAACAAAAAAAAAAGAAATAGAATTTTAGATACTACAATTTTTTTTTTTTTTCCCATCAGAAGAAAAAGGTGATATTCAGAATGTCAGTCCTAAGTACAAGCATCTAGGCAAAATCTGCAAAGCCTGGTGAGCACCAAGAGCTGTGTTCTGGTTGGTAGTGTGTGGGCTTATACTCGAATGTTTACCTGGCTTCATCTAAGCCAAGTATCTGGAGTTTGGTTCACATTCATTTCAGGCTCAAGGTTAAAGACTCACAACCTCTTTTTATTTCACTCTCTCCTGCTGAACCCTTTTGTCCAATGTTCTCTAGCCCTCTGGGAAAACAAACACATTTAATATTCAGACAGTAGAGAGTAGGGCACTGCAACAGCAAATAAATTCAATACTGAAAGGTCAGTAAGGTGATTAGTATAAAATTGTAAACAAGAGGTCAATTTTGCAAAGAGATGCCAACTCTTAGGTGTAACTGAGACTATTCTAGGTCAAGACTAAACTGCATAAAGGTAAAGCAGATTGGTCAAGGACTATTGCATATGGAAAGCTTTGAAATAGAAGAAAACATCTTCAGCATATTGGGATTTCTTTTTGAATCCTCCCAGTTTTAGTTGAGTAAAATCAGATTAGGTCTCCACAGGAGAAGCTGCTTGAATTGGGGTCACCTGTAAATGTTGTGCCTCATATACTCTGGGGACTGGGATGCAGAAGTCGAGCAAATTCAAATATCAAGTTTTAAAAAACCATGTATAAAACTTAGAAATTCTAGTTTTCTGCTTTAATGAGTGAAACAGATGCATAACATTATCTGTGCTGCTCTCTTCCCACATAAAGATGCAGCAAATCCTGCAAGTGCTGCTCAAAATTCAAACCACGGGCAGCCAGGAAAGCAGAGCACCCACACAGGCCTGGTTCTCATTTCCAAAATTGCTGAATTCCACTGTATTTTAGAGCAAAAAGCAGAGCCCTGTGCAGGGCTTCCACTTTCCACAGCAGGATTACTGCAAAATTATGGAGTTGGACATTTTTGTATCAGATTTAAATAATTCACACAAACCTTTAAAAGAGCCTGTTTGTGCTTTAGGATCTAACCTTCCTGCCATGGCACATCTCCACTTGAGAGTTTGGGTTTATATTTAGGCTCTAAATCTGCTTAATTATCCTTCATGGAGGAGATCCAGGAGTTGATTTTGATTTTTTGCATATCCCAGGAGGGTTTTGTCAAACCTTGGTCACAGCCAGTGGGAAGTCCTAGGCTTTAGTATGGAACCCCAGTCTCTGGTTCAATGGTGCAACTTTTAGAAACATAATTTTAGCCGTGGGTTTGATTGAAGTCTGCTTGTTCCATTTCCTCCTGTGATGGTTAAACCTTCCTGTACAGAAATTGCCCACTGGGCTTGGTCTGTGATCTGAATGTAAATTGATACTGGAGCAGCAATCTTTGCCTCCACATTTATTAAAGTAGATGATTTCTTTAGAAGAAATGAGTTCCCATTTTTCTTCATGAAAAAATTCCATCCAAACACGACTTTACCTCCAGTTTTAACTCTGAATTCTGAACCATTTCTTTCATAGAAAGTTAAATATGTAAGAAATATAAAAGCTCTTCATACACAACAGCTTGCAAACAGTTAAATTAACTCTTTAAGATGCTCTCTTGGGAAATGGGCTGTAAGAGCCACTGGAGCTGAGCTTGCTGAGTGCCTCACGTGGTGTGACACAATTTGGAGATGCTCCTGGCCCCAGCAAAGCCCTGGGTGACACCTCCATCTTTGCCTCAACATTTATTAAAATAGATCCTTTCTTTAAAAGAAATTAGTTCCTAATTTTTCTTCATGAAAAAATTCCATCCAAACAAGACTTTACTTCAAGTTTTAACTCTGAATTCTGATTTCCTGTCCATGACAGTTCCTGCCCTCGTGCCACCCCAGCAAATGCTGAGTGTTCTACACAGGACACGTTCCTGGCACATCTCAGAACCATTATTTGACTAAAAAGGAATGGGAAATATTCTTGCCCAGCAAGTGAAGCCCCAGCTCTGCAGAGCACAAATCCAGCCTTAAGGGTGCTCTGCTCCTGCACCAAGACACTTCTTAAAAACCAACCAATCAACCAGACAGAAAAATAAGCCAAAAACCTTCTGAGATTTGTATACAAATACCTCTGAGAGAATTTTGTCGTTGATTGGTGAGGTTTTAAGGGCTGCTAGAAAATTTGGTGTCTTGACTTTGTTTTCTCCTGTCTCACCATACAAGTGAGTCATTTGAGGCCACTGCTGCTGGGGTTCATGTAGTAAAAAGTTTCAAGTGATTGCTTTAAATATTCACTTCTAAAAACCTCTGACAAGATAATTCTCATCAGAAACCAGGAAAAAGGAACTCTGGGAGGTCTCTTTTGCTGGGGTTTGGTTTGGTTTGTTTGTTGTTTCCCCAATGCTCCCTAAACTTAAAAATTAGAATATTTTCTGAAAGAAAGGAGAGATCTGTTTCAGGGACCTGCAGCTCCTGACTGATTCCACTTGGGAAGAGTATGAGCTCCATATGAGAATGAGGGGAAGAGCAAGTACAAAGGAATATTAACTGTGTGTCTGTCTTGGGAAATCTGCAGCTGTGTTCCTTTGCAGGGGTTACCTATCGCTACCATGAACATCTGAAACCAGGAATACAGAGTAGGATAAAGACTTGTTTACTTTGTGTACAGTTAGATATTCTCACCCTCTACCTAACTAAAAAATCTAGCGGTAAAAGCTTTAATCAATACTCAATTTTAAGCACAAGATAATTTTTGGTGGTATTAATTCTGAGCTTCAAAAGGAAAAAAAAGATGCTCCATTGCCCCAAGGTCCTGGGGATTTTTTTCTCCCAAATAAAACATAGAAAGAAATGTATAAAAAATACAAATCTACCAAAGGTTGTACCTGAACCCAACCTTAAATCTGCAGCGACAGAGTTTTCAAATGATGGAAGTTTGTGAGTGTAAATCTGTGTCTGAGAAGATCTGAGACCACCTTGCTTAACTTCCCCATATTTTCATTTTCAGTAGCTTAAAGGTTTGCATATTAAATAGGTGTACATATTTAGTGTGCATTTAAATGAATGTCATCATTTTATCAGAATAAGCAAAATGCCAGGTTTTCATTTGCAGGAATATTTGCTCTACTTAAAGCTGCAATGTCTTTCAAATGAGATAAGAGACTCACAGACCTCACTGTCATCCATTAATTGTGACATCCAGAAATTTGTAATTTGTTATTGCAAATAACACCCTGATGGCTCACTAGGGAAACTTTAATATTGTATTAAATATTCCCTGTACAAATTGCTTTTAATTAAGGGATTTCACAATTCTGAATGGGCCATATTTGTAAATAGCTGCTAATTACACATAATAATTTGCTGACCTGTTTCACAAACCACTCTAAGGGTGGATGCATTCCACAGGCAGATTTCTCTTTCAGCAAGGACTAAGCTTTGAATCAAACATGAATTTGCCCAAAAATACTAGAAAAACATTCCATTAAAAAAAAAAAATCCAAAATTTTACAATAAACCTGCAGGAGACATCTCACAGATTGGCCAGGTGTCACAATGAACTTTATATTAAAAATTAGCAAGACAATTAGTAAAGAACTGCATAAATGCTCTGTTAAATTAGACTGACATATTAATAGAGCATCATGTGATTCCTATTTTTTAATTAAGCATTTACTGATATCAGACCCTCTTCAGTTTGGGGTCCCAAAATGCCACCTGAAATATCCCAATTGTTGCAACATCCTGAGCAAGTCTGAAGAACTAGACCCTGTTTCCTTCCTATACTCTCAAGGTTTTCCCTTGATACTCCTCATAATATATTTATATATATTTTTAACAATCCTGAAGACTGGGAAAGGCTTCAAAATCAGAAGTACAATTATCCCATTATTCCTTTCCACCCCTTAGGAAGAAGAAAATGGGGTTTGAGCTGTTCTGAGTAGCTCAGAGGAAAGCAGCCAGTCCTGTGTGCCCACACACATTTTAAGAACAGAGCTGGAGAGCAGCCCTAGGTGAGCAGTTGGCAATTGGGATTTCCTCAAAAAACGCCAATTCACAAAACCATCCCCCATTTCTATGAAATTTGTATTAGGAAAAGTTTTCCAGGTTTTTGAATTTGAGCAACCCACTGTAAATACCCCATTTAAAAATAAAAACTCTGAGGGTTTTACTTGATGGGGTTTTTTCACTGCCATTCATAAATTTGTGTCTTTGTATGAATAAATCAAAACTTTGCCTAAGTGTTACAATTTCTGATTTAATACCAGCAGACATTCTGCTGTGGTAATAAAACACCAACAGTCCAGAATAAGCACTTTAAAATCCCAATCTCTAATTGCCCTCTGCCATAGAGATCCTTATCTCTGGGAAGTTTAACAAATCAATCTCTGGCTTTTATTTTAGTGAAGAAACGTGGCTGTAACCATGAGGAGCTCTGCACACCTGTTTTATTTCTCCAAATGAAAGGTGACAAAGGCTGGAGCAGATTCTGCTCTCTCCTATTAATTAACTTCAGCCCATAAATGAGTGAGGCCCTTGTTAAGACACAATAACATCCAATTCCTGCTTTGCTGCAGTGGAGAGTGGAGAGGGAAGATAAATTGTCTATTTAAATTTTATTAGATCTTTCCTCCCAGAGTGCTGGCTGCAGCATGTGAAGGGAACATTTAGCACAGCACAATGAGCTGCTCCCAGTTTCCTGCTCAAATGGAGAAATTCTATCCAGGCAATCATTCCCTGGATGAAAAGCTGCTTTGGGATTTGGGGGGTTTTGTGCCCTGCTCACTGTGGGAATGAGGGAACCAGGGCTCAGGAACCTCCATGGCTTCACTTCCCCTGATCCTGATCCTGATCCTGCCCTGGAATTGTTGGGGCTGTTGGGGTGAAACTTCCCATGACAAAAATAGGAAAATATAGAAAAATCTCCAAGAAGCAACTGCCAAAGTTGGAACCTAAATAGCTTCAGCAAAAATGAAGTTTCCCCTTTATATCCAACAAAAATTCTCTGCTCTTGCATGAAAATACTTAAAAACCAACAAATCAGACATGAAAAAAGGAAAAATACTCTTCAGAGATCTGTCTGATGGACAATTACTTCTAAGACTTTTTGTGATTGTTCAATAAGATTTTAATTGCTGCTATAAAAGTCATGTCTGAATGTTTGGTGTGCGAATACTGAGGGGGTTTGCACTCAAACAGGATGGAAAGGTCAAACTTCCTTTTTCTTGCAGGAGTTCTGGAATTTTACCCCCTTCTCTTGTCTGCCTTTTCTCTGTCTGCCTTCCCTTCTCTGTTGGCCAAACAAATACGAGCAGTTTCTTCGCTGTTTGGCCAGCTACTAAAACCTGCAGAAGGAATATACCCAATTATCTTCTGAAGTGTGTGACAGGCTTGTAAACTGAGTTCTACACATTTAAATATTCTTTTAATGCTGTAATAAAAGAGCAGCTCACAGTCCTGAATAAATAAAAATCTAGAAACAGAGTTAGATCTTTCTGAGCAACTGGAATTTTTCTGTTACTGAAGCCCTTCCTTATCATCTGCCTCAAAGATTTTTCATTCACTTCAAGACTTCTTCAGTAGATATCTTGCATCTTAAACCAAACTGTGTCAGGATATTAGGATTCAGAAACCTGTTTCTTCTAAAAAATTAGTTACCTCACCATTCTTGTTGTTTCAACGCTGTCCTTTAACTTGTCTGGGTCCCTCCTGCTTCAATGCTTTCCTGCCAGTGAATTTAGAGATAAAAAATCTACATCTAAATAAGACAGAGATAGTAAATCTAAATCTAACTAGGATAAAGAGAAGAAATCTAAAGTTAAATAAGACAGAGATATACATCTAAAACTATATAGACATATATCTATATGTCTAATATATCTAAAATATATCTAAGATAGAGAGAACAAACTTAAAGAAGTCTTTTATGTAAAGTTTAAGCCTGGCATGATAAACTAGATTTCCTCTTTCTTGTTCCTTCATTTCCATGTCTTTCCTGGACTAGTCACAGAGAGTCTTCCTGGTGGAACGGTGTCGCAGACATCTTTTCTGAAAAATCTTTTCTTTAGGATTTTTCCTCCTGAGAAGCTGACAGGCCTCAGGAACAAAATGTAAACAATGGTTATCTGCTGCTGTGGAATGCAACAGGTGCATCTGGGATTGGTCTCATGTGGTTGTTTGTAATTAATGGCCAATCACAGTCAGCTGGCTCAGACAGAGAGTCTGAGACACAAACCTTTGTTATCATTCCTTCTTTTTCTATTCTTAGCCAGCCTTATAATGAGAGCCTTTCTTCTGTTCTTTTAGTATAGTTTTAATATAATATAAATCATAAAATAATAAATCAGCCTTCTGAAACATGGAGTCAGATCCTCATTCCTTCCCTCATCCTGGGACCCCTGCGAACACAGTTACACAATGCTCTGATATCTGAAAAGCTTTAGAATTGTTAAAAGTCTGTATTTTAGAAACGGTAGAAAACAAAATCTGACAGGGAACCCTCAAATAAAATAAAAATCACCTCACAATAAAAAATGACCCTAAAATTCCTGTCCCCACTGTGAGTTAGCAAAGAGCCAAAGAGAGCGCAACTCCTGGGGAGCATCTACTGTACACAAAGCAAGCATGTCACGGGGTTTGGAGCTGAGTGAGGTGGGAGCAGAGCCTGGGGAGGGGCACAGGAGCTGAGTCTGAGGTGACTCTGGCTAAGTTGGCATCTCTGAGGGTCGGGTGCAGTAAGAATTCACACTCACGCCCAGCCGCAGCAGCAGAGGTGCTGGTAGGAGAGGAAAGAGCATTGGATAACGATACGTGACTAGGGCTAGAAATATTGGTTACATCCTGGGTCTGGCTTGTGACGGAGGACTGTCTCCTGAGAGCCCCCTGAAAGGAAGTGCCACTCTTGAAAGTATTGACTACTTCGATCTGTAACGGAGGAAAGAACGAGACAAGTTGCTTAAAGTATGGACACAGTTGCATAAGTGACAGGAATAATCATGAAAAACAACAAATCGACCGTGCGCGCGCTTCTAGTCCAGCTGGAATCCAGGTGCCCCCTTTGCAGGGTTTTTAGAAATGATTCAAATTTTCTGGCTGGATAAAATGAGGCAGCTCTGTAGGAGGCAGTGGAGCTGCATCACTTTAAACAAGTAGAAGATTTGAAATAACAGGTTTTTTTAAAAGTTTAAACCGTTTTATTTAGAGGTAAATAAAATCAGCTGGAAGACTTGATGTAACTAACCTCCACTCTTTTTTTCCTACTGAGATTCAAATTATGCTGTTATGTCTCTCCAGGGGGAGAAAAATTCAGTCACTCAGTTGGAATTTGGGGGATGGGCTTGGGGATGACACTCAACCAAAACAGAAAAACTTTAAAATTCAATATATGACTCTATTTTGTCTACAAACCCAGGGTTGTCAGTACACTAGTTTGATAAAATAATTCTTCCACTGTTTTATCTGACTTTTTCTGTAATGAAAATTTGTAAAAAATTTAGCATTGTGATAGAGAACATTGGGGTTTTGTAACTGGAGATTTAAAAGTATTGATATTTTATCTTTATACAGAGCACTTAAAAGCACCTAGAAGATGATGTGGAACTGGATTGACTATTGCAGCAAATAACATCACAATTTTCCACTTATTTTCATATGCCTGCTGTATTCCCTGTTTGACAGACCCATCCCGAGCACCTTCCTTTTACTTCCCACCACAGAGGAGGAGTTAAAAACAGAGCTGAGGAATTCAAGGCATCCTTTGGCACCAGTACAAACCCATAAAAAGCAGGCTCTGGGTACAGAGGGAAAGCCAGGAGTAAATCCCACAAATCCCTACACCCCAAAATGTCCTTTGTGTTGCGTCAGTGCAACCACAACAGACAAAGCAACAGAATATCCTCATGAGAAATTCAACAAACCACTTATACCAGACCATGTAACCCACATTTCTGGAAATTCCCAGCCTAGAAAAAGGTACATTGGTGGCATTTTTATCAATTTAAGCAGCAGAAATCTTGGTGAAAACCCTCCTAAATTTTCCAAGTGGGAGGCACTAGAATGAATTTATGATTTTCTACTGTGGTCAGACTTATGAATAAACCAATTTGTATCTTTAATAATATGAATGTTTTCCCTCCCTTAATCTTGTCTTTGGCCATCATTATTTATTTTCCTGCATGTTTTTATGGGACTAATCAACCACAGCCAGCTGGAAAAGGGATGCCAGGTTACTTTTGTGCAATTATCACAGGGAATTTTCCTCCACAAAGCCCAGGTTTGCTCTGTCTGAGCCCTGGTGCCATTTCTCTGTGCACACCCAGGGCTGGGCAGTGTTCAGCAGTCCCCACAAGGTTGGAGAGCTTTGGTTTTGGCAGCAGAATTACATGTCCAGTGCAAATCTCACAGTGATTTAGAGGAGAATCACAGTAAATAAAATGTGAGGAGAGTTTGCACGTGGGGCAGGGCACGAGGGGATCCTCAGCTCAGGCTCATGGAAACACCACATGGCTCAAACCACTGGTGATGTGGCACATTAAATACTCACCTGGAATGCTCTACAAAAGTAGAATTAAATACAGATCTTGGCTTCTCAGGGTCTAACCCAGGTGACAGAGCACTCTTCAAGAGAGACCATTCAAAAAAGACTCTAAAGACTCTCACTGAGGGCATGAAATGAATATTTCTGTGCTAAACCCTGAGATGTGCAAAAGCCTTCCTGATAAACTGAGAGCCTTTGGTAGCAGAGTGAAAAGATGAGGGAAGATCTGTATTTAATGGTTTCTTCAGGGAAGAAGAATTACAGCCATGTAATTTGCTTTTCTCCTGAAGAAATGAACTCCAGCTGTTCATGGATATAATTCCTGGTGGGAGGATGACAATCTCCCCAGAATCCTAAAAGCTGAACATACAGGGCTGTGCTCTGCCTGAAGCCAAGGAAGAAGAGAAGAACTTGGCCCAAAAGTTTATCTTCACCAAGCAGAAAATAACAAAGAAGAAAAGATCTCATGGAAATAAATAGTGCATTTTGAATTAAGATGGAACCTTTTCATGACAAAGGAATGCATTTATTTAGAACAATTCAAGCTGCTCAAGAGGAGAAAGGAAATAAAAATTCAAAAGTTTAAAAAATTTCCAACACAATATAAGATGCAATCATGTTTTGATTATAGACTTTCAGGTAGAGGAAAAATATTGTCCTACATTTCAAGTTTATCCATAAGGTTGACATTTTTCACACCTGTCTCATTTTTCTCTATGTTCTATACTCTGGAAGATCCAATTTTTTAGGTGTGCACAGCAAATAAAAATATCAGGGATTAGCAATTAAAAAAAAATCTGACAGTAGCAGAATAGTCCTGGCAGAACAAATACTTCCTGATTTTTAACACAGAACAGATTTTCAGAAGCATTTCTGTTGTCATTTATGTGAGTAGGACCCAGGTATCATTCCCCTAATTTCCAAGCAGGATATTAATTTAAAATTAAAAAAAAAAAATTGAAAAAAAAGGTATAAAAAGAAAAGCCACCTTTCTGTAAGAAATAAAACAGTTTCCATTCCACTAACATGGGGCTACCATGATGTTTTCTATATTAAAAGCTACATGGAAATACTAAAATGAGGTGCTGGCTTTTTATCCAACTTGAGAACCTCTTGCCAGGAGTGACTTTCACTGCTGGAAGGTTTGAATTAGGGCAAAAGAAAAGTTTTCATGTTTTCTACATGAAAAATGAAGGGTGAAAAATGCAGTCCAGCACCTCTATGTGTTTTTTTAGCATCTGAAAAGAAACAATCTTTAAGGAGCAGTTACCCTGTCACCTGTATTTTTTTCAGCTTTTCCTTTTATTCTCAGAACATTCCAGGCTGTTGTTTCCCACCTGGGGCAGATAAAGCAAACTGAATTTCAGGATGAATGAAGCAGAAGAGGAAAGAATCAGGCTGGGGGTGTAAAATTCTGACAAACATAAGAAGTTTTTGAATCTCCACTTCAGAATGTTTCCATTCTCAGATGCGAGGGAACTGGAGAATCTTTCAATACACAATCAAAAGAGGTGAGAGATATATTTTTCTCTGTTTTTATACTCAGACTATGAAGTCTGGCCTGAAGGTGAATGTGGTGAATTTCCTAAAGGTTGTTAGACATGCCAAGAGGGTGCGATCACTCTTGTCGTCCTTCAGAATGAAGAATTTCTGAGAAAGGCAACAAAAACTTGGGAAAAATTGCAGAAAACCTCTGGAAAGTCCTGTCTGTATGCAATTTAAGACCCCTTTTAGATCCTTCTCAAACTTGCATCCCTAAGATAAGTGATTTGTGAAGCTTCACCACTCAGTGACCATCTGAGAGAGCTTTGCAGGAAGGAAACTCTTCCATTCAGAGAAGGGGAGCACACATCCCTCCAGAGACTCCCTATTGGATATTTATCAGAGATTCTCTATTTTATATTTATCAGAGATTCCTTATTGGATATTTATCAGACAACAATTTGTTCTAAATGAACAAAAGGAGGCCAAAAAAGACCATCAGAAGTCTCTGGCCTAGTTATGTGCATTTTTCATACACCTTTCTTTCAAAGATGCATGTCTTCACAGAAACAGAAAATTCCCACTGAAACTCCTCCTCTGGTGCCTTGGGCTTACCCTCTGTTGGAGAGAGGATGTAGATGAAAAATCTCTTTAACACTGCAAAATCTCTTGTCAGTTTGGATGGGTTTCAAAGGGAGCACTCCAGGGAAGAAGGGTTGGTTGTCTGAAAACAACACCCAGCCTGTTGTGAGTTCTTTGTTTCAGCAGTGAAGGCTTTGCTGGGAGCTGGGGCCACCTGTCCAAGAGTGACTGAAGAGAAAATAAGGACAAATAATCCAATTTACAGCACAAGTGTGGAAACTGGTGTTGTAAGGATTGAATGACCAATCAGAGTTCCATCCTAATCTACCATCCCCAGAGATATAAAATGAGGGGATGCTCTGCCTTCTTCCTCCACATCTCCAGGAGTGCATCAGACAGCAGAGGATTCCTGCAAATCCTCCCAGGGATGCTAAAGACATCCCAATCTTTTCCTGGAGCTCTTCTTTTGCTGGCCTCTTGAGAAATCTGTTATAAGGGAATGAATCCACCTGGATGGATCCCACACACAGCAAGGACCAAATTTGACCTTAGTCCATCACTCTTCACTGCACACCTGGGCACTGCTTTAGAATCTGTTGGCCCATTTTCTCTTTTTCTTTTTTTTTTTTCATTCCACAGATGTGAAATGGATGCAAAAAAAATCAAAGTCATTGAGTAAATAAAATGAGAAGAAAAATCACAGAGGTCTCTTGGCAGAGATGAGGGAGACATCCTACTAGAGGTGCTTCTACAACTAAGAGCAGAAAGGAAACCAAGATGGATGTTAGCAAAGAGACATAATTAATGTTCATTTGGGTTTAAGTTGTGGAAAAGAATAATTTCTCTGTGAATTAAGTGGATAAAGAGATGCAGAACTAAAAGCTACGTCTCAGACTAGAAAGAGAACTGGAAGGATGTCATTTGCTTTGTGTTGCTCGAAGTTGTTTACACTCACCCCAACCAGAAAGACATCCTGACAGAAGTGCCAACAGGCAACACTCCTCCTACAGCCACCAGGGAGAAAAGAATGCACATTTAGAGGTCATTTTGCCCTGAAGATCACCTGCACCTGGGCACTTTTTGTCACAAACTGAAATTTGAATCTTCTCTAGTGATGAGCGCTCTTGACTCAATGGAGTCAAGACACACGAGCTCAGAGCTGAAGATCCATATTTAATCACTTACCACAGAACCCTGGGAATTCCCCCAGCTTTTAATCTCTCTACATTTTATGCTCTGCAGATGCAGCCAAGAGACCTCACTGCCCTAATTTGGCTTCTTTCCATCATTTTTTTCTAAATTCATGGCTGCATCTTCCCCCCTCCCCCCAAAAAAGAACCAATTTGTAGATGTGAAAAAGCAGAATGTGCTGTTTATCTTGGATGAAGACAAAACCCCCAGATCTTCTGAGACAAAAGTGTTCTTTAGAAGATTCTTTCAAGAAAAAAAAGATCATTTTCTCAATTATTCACCTCTTTTTCTTGTCAGGCTCATGTAAAACACGCACATCTGATGTGGTGATAGCTGTTCTCTGCTGCAAGCTGCCAGAAATACTTGATCTTAGAAAGATCAAGCAGAGCACACCTGAGTGCAATGAAACACTTCACTGCAATGGAAAAGGCAAAATACTTCACATGATTTTCTTCAGCACTCCAGGACAAATTTCACAGCTCCTTAACCTGCACTATATTTAGCACCAGGATTCAGTGCAAAGGTCTGGTATATTAAAAAATGCCATGGATTTTTGTGTTTGGCAAAAGTTGGGGAGAGATATTTCTCAGGAATCATTCCTAATAGCCAACTCTTACACCTCAATATTTAATGGCTGCTTAATTCCTACGAAAATCCAGAACCACATTTTTCATTACCTAATGGGAAATAAAATCAATCCCTTTTAATCGTGATCGATGTGTGGCAGTGCCAGAACTGAACAGATTTATATTTTTAATCAAATTGTGCATCATACTTCAGACTCAATTTCAATTATTCTGTTAGTGCAGCAATGGCAGCAACAATGTTTTTTGGGGGGTTTTTTTGGAGCAAATCAAGCAATACATTTTAGAAAGCTTTCATAACATTCTGCGAGCTGACGTTGGCCAAGCAGCACAATTTCATGAGCTGTCATCACTCTGGGAGAAAAAGAACATCCAGTCACGGTATTCCCAAATCACAGATCCCTGGTTTTGCATTTTATCCCTTTATATCTTTTCAATTTATCTCTTCTGCTGCACACACCCCCTTTGCTCAGTTCCCTTATTTTGTTTTTCATGTTTTTCCTTCGAGAGCAATTAACCAGTGCCATCCTCCACACACAAACACTCTGTGGCTTTCCTTTTAATGTTATTTTGCCTTGATCCCACGTTAATCATTTCTTTGGCTGTTTCTAGACCTTGTGGGCATTCATTTTTAGCATACCTGGGTTTGGATTCTGTTGAGCCCTCGGAACCAGAGGATTTGTCCACGTCGGAGTTCTCTCTCTGCATGATCTATTTCTTCAACATCTTCGTTGAGCTCTTCCTCAGGGACCTCCTCCTTCTCAGTGAGCCTCCCTGCCTCCTTTAAAAACTTTAGCCTACTTGTTGGGATGGTTGCAATGACCTAAAATTATAAAAAAGTACTGAAAACATAAGCTTCATTCAAGAGCAACAGTACAACAATCTGTTAATTAGAGAGTAATCAGAGTAATCATATTTTTGTAAGGGCTATAAAGTTGAGCTAAGCCTGTTCCTAACACCACTTTTTACTTGGAAAATTCCATTTTGGTCCCAAAAATATTTAATTTACTTTGTAAACAATTAGCATGACTTGCACCACTAAACCACAGTGTGGAGCAGGTTTTCAAGACTGGGAAAAGTCTTATTAATAAAAGAAATTGAAAATAAAACAAGATGGAAATATTTCAATGTAAAGAAAACTTAAGCAGATTGATAGCTCTGCAATTAGAGTCTGGGTATTTGTATGGTAACGGGAGGTGAAAATTCATTGCATCTTCTGCTGATAAATATTCTCACCATCCCTTGGTTCATGGATTCAGCTCCCCTTTGTTCCAACAGCTGGAATGCTTTTCTGGCATTTATCAAAACTGAGTTTTCTGGAAGGTGTGGGTCTGGTTGTTGGATTTCTCACAGGGCCGTCTCTCACTCTGTGTCCTTACCACCAATAAATTCTGATTAACTTAACCCCTCTTCTCATTCTACTTGCCCACCCAAGTGGTCCTTGGAAGTAACTAATGCAGGAGAAAAATCTTTAAAAATTGCAGATACTGTTGCTGGACAATTATTCTAAATCCATTTCAGTGTTACCCTGTTGGGCAGTCATTTTCTCTTTGTTCTGATTCCTTGCATAACACCAGGAGCAAATCATGGCAATTTAGACAAGACATTACCTGGAACACACTGAATGCTTAAATCAAATCTCCTGCAAAGCAAAATTTTTAAACCCACTTAGCAAAAAACTGCTGCAATTTTCTTTTTTGTCTTCATTTCAGTAGCGAGCAACCACAACTGTGAAGCTCAGATGTATGAAAAATGAAGAGAGAACCAAGACAGCTGCCAGAAAATTGGTGAGGAGGGCTTTGGAAAACTGGAATGGATGCAGTGAAGACACATGGAAATGTTCTGGATATTTTCAGGGTGAAAGCAAACCTCTGAGTTTGCTGAAGGTCTCCTTGAGCTTCACAATCAACAAGGCCAGTTTTATTATAATGTTTTAAAGACAGATTTAAAAAAAAACCAAAATAACCAAATCAAACCCAGTTTCTACACTACCATAAAACCTTTTTAAAGGGGGGTTGAAAAACAAGATGCAAACCTGGAAAATTAATGGTGTGGCACGAGCAAAGACAGAACAGGAGAGAAAAAAAAGGGGAAATGCTCATCAATTAAATACTTACTGAAAGTCCTTCAGCCTCCCAGCTTTCAAACTACAATGCCAGCACTCTACAGAGAGAAACTACTGCAAACTCTGGGATCTGATGAAAGTGATGGTGATAAAGGATTTTTAAACCAATATTCATAAAAATATCTCTTCTGGGTCAGAATTGTGTGTGACAGAATGTTCCTCTCTTGCAGCACCTCAGCCAAGCTGATGAGATTCTGCTCTAATTCTTTTCTTAAGGTGTTTACGTGGCTTTTTAAATTATTCTTTTATTTTCTGTATCTGCCAACACCCACCCAGTTCAGGACACAGACTCAACAGATGCAGATTAAAGAACTAAATATTATTCCCAGAAAAATGATCACAGTTTTAATAAGTGATCAATAATTCTGGGAATGGGATATGAAATACTTTAGAAAGCCTTGGTTTTCAGAAGAGATGGGAGCTGTTAGAAAACTGTCTTTCCAAACATCTCAAATTGACTTGCTGAAAACTTCTCCTTGAATTCCTTTCAGAAGTGACTGCTTTGACACCCAAAACCTGAAACCTTGATTGCCTTTCATGGCTCACCAGAACAGCAGGTTCAGCACGTGGATTAAAAAAAATAAGAATAACAAATTTGTTTTGTGCTGAATGAGTCAGAGCAGCAGAGAAAAGGCTGAGACAGAAGAGAAGCATAGCTGCTAAAGGAAAAGAATTCTCTCTCACTGCTAAAGGAAAAGAATTCTCTCTCACTGAAGAGCTCCATGAAGAAAGGCCTTGCCACAGACTGTAAATCATGTAAATACGGACAAAATTGATTTGTTTTAGCCTCCTATTTTCTTTTCTTGTCACTAAATATTGATCACACGACAGATATTTTTTCCCTCTGTATTTGCTCTCTTCTCGGCAATAAAACTGTGGAGGTGTTCCAATACCAGATTTAATTTAATGTCTAAGGTCTCACAATAAACCTGGGAAACCTGGGGCAAGTAAAGTGAAAAAAAAATGCTGATATCAGTATTAGTTCTTGATGGTTATGTAATAACCATGGATAACAAAATTTAGAAGCCAAAATATTTGATCAAAGGCTGTGGGAAATTGCCACAGCTGAATGAAGCAGTTTGGATTCTTGTCCCTCTCCCTGTTTGACTTCCCCTCTCTCCAAAAGTTGGTATATTTTCCAAGCAGTAAGGAAAAAAACCCCAATAAATCCTTCCTTTCTGAGATTATCAAACTGATTTTAGGTCTTCCTCCTGCAAGGCCTTAAGTCAAATCCTGACATCAAGTAATAATTACAGCAGAATCATCTGCTAGTGATGGTTTTCAGCCACATATGCATTAAAAGCTGTCCTGATTCTGAGCTTATTTCTAAGAAAACTGAGGCCAAACTGTCAAAAAAATAATATTTTTTTTCCCCAGAAGAGAACAAATAATCAGAATTGAAAGCAAGCATTTATTCACTGCAATTCCAGTAGAACCACAGCAGAATTCAATTGCAGTGAGTAATTTCTTGACTCTTCATAGAGGCAAAGTGTGGATCTACAAATCTCTTTACATCTGAGAGAAAAAAAATGTAACTTCACATTTTTCTTTACTGCACCAGGTGGCCACAACTTAAATATCATTAGTGCATTCAGAGGTGGAAAAATATTGTTATTATGAACTTTGCAACCTGTGTTCGCACATAAAAGAGCAATGTAGAATGTTAACAATACTGATTGTGTGTGTGTATCACTTCCTGAGAGTTAATCCCAATTTATAATCTCATTGAAATTTGTTTCTTTGTCAATATATAATTCTATATTAGGCAATAATGACAGAGGATATGGCAGAAATTTAATTGCCATTTTCTACAAGTATTAAAAGCAAAAATTAATTTTTTTTTGCACTCCCTCTTCCATCCTTCACCCACAGAGTTAGGTGGATGGAGAATCACAGCAGAAATATTTTGTAGGTACTGGAATTTTTCCTATGACCATAGCCAGAATGACAATTTCAGCAAGGGAATGAGTTGCTTGACCTAGAACTGGAACTTCATTTTAACTCCAAAACTTTGCCATATCCTACAGGAGGAATTCTATTCCAGGAAAGGTCACAGAGCATTTGCCTTCGCTGCATTTTTTTGTGACTAAAAGACTGAAGTTGTGACTCAACATCCTTCACAAAAAAGCCTAACTGAAGATGGCCCTGGTGACAGCACACCCTGCTAGAAAGGAAAGATTTGAAAATTAACAAAACCTCCCAAAAGAACAGAGGGATAAATTATCTTTCCTAATAAATATCTCCTTGAAACTCTCAGAAAGCACCTCGGGTTTCAGTGAGGGCTGCACTGGGCACTGAGAGAGGAAATCACAGGAATATCAGCAATATCACACCTTTGAATGTGCAGCTTCCTGAATGCTTACCTGACCCCACACCAGCTCTCCTAATCCAATAAATACACACCACATCCACTGGTCCAGCTGCAGGGGAGAACAGCTGAAGGGTTTTCCTCCAAATTGGACAATTACTATCTACAAAGAGAAGCATGAGGGAAAAGGGGTCAATTTTTCAGGGAGAAAAAGGCAAAAAACCAAAACCAAACACAACCAGACCAAAAAAAAAAAAAAAAAAAAAAAAAAAAGAAAAAAGCTGCATAATTTTTGGTCCTAAAGAAACCCCATCAAACTCCACAAACTTTTGCATCCCCAATTAAAAGTGAGAAAAAGAAATAATTCAGACTGAAGTTCCTCAGCTTCCTATTTAACAGTGGTCAGATATGAATGGTCAGGAAAAAAGAGAACAGGACAGCCCCCATGTGCTCTCCCAGCTCCTGATATTTTGATTTATTGACATTGATCCAGTTCATTTTGGAATGTCCATTGCAAGAGAGACTTTTCCTTCTGAGTAACATTTTATTGTGTATTTACAGATGTGCATCATGGAGAGACAGAAGGTACAGAAAATTCTAGATCTGTTGGAGGAAAGGGGCAGAAGAACCCCACACCTTCAGCAGGATAGCAACACACAGAGTCTGAGCAGACTGAGAAGGTTTTGCTAACTGAAAATCAGGTATTATTGATATTTCTTGTTAATATTGCTGCTGCAAAACTGGGGACCTGAAATCACATCCAGAGATTAAAATTGTCCAAGTTTAAATTGTCCAAGTGATCATGATTTTGAATTAGATGTTAAAGACAATCACTGTGAAGTTCTGCTCCTATCACTGCTGCCCTTCCTCCAATAATAAGTTTATTGAGGAGTTTCCCTTTTTAAATCACTGTAGTCCAAGCTCAAACTGCTCCTTCCTCCTCCTTCCTCCTCCCAGGAGAAAGGTGCCAATGCTGAGCTGCCACTGCGGAGCTGAGCAATAACAACAAGATAAAAGTAGATTTCCAAATTATAATATAAAATTGTATCAAGTACAGGATGGATGCCAGAAAAAGAATGGATGCAGAAGGAGGAATTCTTAATGAAGAAAAATTTGGGGGAAATGTATATTACTGTGATCATGTTCACTTGTGATGGGACAGCAAAGTCAGGAGGAACATGAGGAATCACAATCCAGGGGCATCATTGCTGGGAATACTGAGCAGCATTGGGCAGTGGCATTGAACAGAAGAACAGTTCAGCACCCGCTGTTTGAAGGAAATTTGTCTTTTCAAGGAGTAATAAATAATTGTAAAATGCTTTGTTGGTACGGTATTAAACAATTTCTTCTTTAAAAAAACAGTTACAATATCAATGATGGGTGTTATTATTGTACGTATTAAGATTAATTTAAGAATTAACCCAGTTATAACGATCAAAATTTCTGTTTTATTAGCATGGCTACATAATATTTTACATTACTAACACTTGCATTGATTGAGAAAATACACAAAACCAGGTGGTTTACTCTTAAATGGGCCTCCTGCAGCACTTAGATTTAAAATTAAAGAAAAAAAGAAAACACGGAAAAGAAAATCCCCAACAACTTAGTGTTTCATTTTTTTGAGTGGATTTGTGATGATTTGGGATGAACAGCAGGTGATTCTTGCCCAGAGCTTTACCTGAATAGCAAAGGTGCCCAGGACAATAGTGCAAAAGATGGGGTTTCTGAAGATGCCGTCGAAGACGTTCCTCTCGCCGTGGATCTTGCGGGCGTTGATCTCGTTGAAGAGCTGCATCATGACAAAGGTGTTGAAGATGATGGTGTAGTGCTCAGAAGGAGGAGAGTGAAGAGGGGCATTCCTCCCACTGTCAATCTTAAACATTTTCTCACCTAGGTGTAAGACAGAAAAAAAAGTTTCCTCTAGAATGAATCCAACCAATTTATATTCCACTCATACTCTTCAGCCTGTTGCCTTCTCTGCTCTGCTTTTTCTAGATAAAAGTTTTCTTGCACCAATGAGCAAATCACATCTCAGCTGAGCAAGAAGCTGTTCAAATGCTGACTTTTATCTAACAATACCTAACTGCTATCTAACAACACCTACACAATGTTGTCAGTCCCACTCTTACCTTCCCAAATAGGAATTACTCTAAGCACTCAGTTATTTCAGGTGTAACAAAATCTTAATGTCATTGCCAGAGTGTTTGAATTTTCTGCAGTGGTCAGAAGATACCCCTCTTCATCAGGTTTTACCCATTTACTAGTCCAATAACTTCTGCCAAGCATTGAAGGATATCAGTCACAAAATACATAGATTTTAAAGAGATTTGGGGTTGATCAGCAGCAGGCACTGCTATTTAGTTTGAAAATTTGGCTTTCACTCATAGATCTGACCAACCAAAAAGCAAGATAAAACCCATGATGAGCAGCTAAAAATGTGGTGAGCTTTGAAAAAACAAAGATTTTTTTTTTTTGTTTTATACCACAGTCTGACAGGACCAGACAGTGAATTCTGGATTTCTGATGTCCCAAAGACATTTTTGTTTTATATGTTCAAATACAATGTATTTCTAAAAATGAAAAAGATAAAAATTTTATGTACTTGTCTCTGAAGAAACCTCCTACAAAAGAAAGGAATTATTATTTGACCAAAATAGAAATAATTCTCATTATTTGAAATTTAATGATGAAGGCACTGAGTTTTGCACATCATGTCACTGCAAAGCTGAACCTTGTGGAGTTTAGAAAGGAAAAGAATATTTCCAAGGCTTATCAGAAAATTGTCTGGGATGTGTCCTTCAAAGTATGCAGGAGTGTTCCAAAGACACACAGGAGCAATTAGAATAGGGGGGAAGCCTGATTTGCTTTTCACCTGGCTCAATATAAAATATTTTAAACCATAAAATTCATCAAAAAGCCATTCTAACTCCCCATAAAGTTCACAGAAGTTCTTGTTCCAGGATGCATATCACGTGAATTACCAAGAGTTTCTTCATCTGTTTTAGAGAACCTGAAATTTCAATTTCCTAATGCAGACATTCTCAAAATTCCTTTCCTTGTAAATCTAACAATGTTTGAGACAACCTCACTTCAGAAACCTGGCTATTATTTTGGTTTAATTTCATTGTGAACAGATCATTGCCTCCTCTGAGCATCCCAAATAAGCTGCCAGATGGCCATAAAGTGGACAAGGCTTTCACAATGGAGCTCAAAAACCTACTAAAAATCATAAATTTACATTTGCAGCTTCTCTGGAAGTCTGTGTATAAGGGAAAAAAAAAAATCTGAAAGACAACACACGTGATTTAACAGTGACTACAAAGTGACAAGAAGACAATACCCAACTGAAAAAATCATCTGTCCTTTGAGAGGGTTCAGTTATTATTGTGGAGCAACAGAATCTATTATTAGCTCCTACTATTCCCTGCAGCAAGAAACATTTCTCCTCCTTCCCTGCCCTCTCCAAAATACAACCTATAAAAAGCATCCATTGCCAGCAAAGCCTGAAGAAGAATCCAGTAATCCAATAAATTAGACTTTTCTCCCCCTTTTAATATCCATTCCAGAAATTAAATGTCAAAGCACAGTATTATTTGTATCACTTAACACTGATTACTTACTTTCCATACCACTTAAGATCAACATTATTTCTGGACTGTGGACAACATTTTGCTCTTGGTAAAATGGATGTTGATTTTTATTGTGGTTTGTTTTGTGGGTTTTTTTAAAATTTGTTTTTATGTTCCTACTCACCACAACAAGCTTCACAATGAAATTTCAGTATAGAAGCAGCAGGGTGAACACTCCTATTATAGCATAACCTTCTATGCTGTGTTTGAATACAAACTTTTGCCAAAGCCCAAACCTGTATTTTATGAGGGGAAAAAAGCTCAATGAGGCCATTCCCAAGGTAACAATACATGTAAAGTGACTAAAACATGACACCTTCTGTTCTTCCCATCCACCAGGATTCACAGAATCACAGAATGACTGGGTTGGAAGAGACCTTCAAGGTCATCGAGTCCAACCCA
>JAHXMQ010003857.1:18185358-18202079 GCA_020466415.1 Ammodramus savannarum pratensis | reverse complement strand
CAAATAAACCACGGCACCAACGGAACAGGCCCTAACACCTCAGCTAAACCCTGGCACCAAGTGCCACATCCAGGTTTTTTTTAAACACATCTAGGCATGGTGACTCCACCACCTCCCTGGGCAGGCCATTCCAGTGCTTTATCACCCTTTCTGCGAAAAACTTTTTCCTGATATCCAAAAAGAAGTTTAAGGATCACGATGCCAGGCAATAAGCGCGCATAAATTCGTTACATTTAAAGCATTTTGACACTTCAGCCATACAACCCAGCTGCTCGTGAGCTGAGACCGAGTGTGGGTGAGCTCCTCACCGACAAAGAGCAGGGTGAAGATGAGGGTGAGCTGGTAGACAGCATGGCCCAGGATGTTTTTCATCATGGTGCGGGAGATGAGCGGCTTGTTGCGGCCGTAGGGTTTGCGCAGCAGCAGCGCCTCGGTCGGCGGCTCCGTGGCCAGCGCCAGCGAGGCAAACGTGTCCATGATCAGGTTCACCCACAGCATCTGCACGGCCTTCAGGGGAGAGTCCTGAGGGGAAAAATCAAAAATGTTTGTATTTCCCAGGAAAAGCCTGGCTGGGGGTTCATTTTTCTCATGGGACTCAGAAATCCGTGCACTGCGGAACGTTCTTCCATTCCTTCTGGAGGACCAGGAGCACAATGACCTGAGCAGAGAGAAATTATCTCCCTGCAGGCATTTCATCAGCACCATTTGCATTTACAAAACTCATACCAGGCATGACAGTAACTCCTTCTAACACCTATTGCAATGCTCTCCTTTCCTTCGTGCATCGTGCTTGAATTTTCAGCTGAAATTAGATATAACTAGAGAGTCCAAGTTTCTCTGATGGAAGAATCATTATATTATTGAAACAGATCTAAAAGTAACATTTCCTTTGTACTAAAACCTACCTGTCTCTTTTTTTTTCAGAGTCAGCTCAAAATTATTAAAAATTTATGGAACAATTACGGTGACATCGTGATATATTACACTTAAATAAGTGCATTAACAGTAGTGACATAATAAAAAAAAAGCCTGATATTTTGATTTTAAAAAATCTGAAACTTATTTAACTATATCAAATATGCAAAATCAAGACAACCTATTCTTTTATTACTAAAAGGAAAGCATATTTGTCACAATGGAAATGGAATGAAAAACCCCAAATACCGGTATTTGATGCAGGCTGTGGGTTTGGAAGCAGCTCTCCAGTCACTAGAAGGAGCTCTTTCCTCACACAATCCCATAAAGTCTGTGGTCATAATACAGAGGACTCTAGGTCATGTTTAAAAACCCCAAAATTAACTAAATAAAGCAAAGTTACACAGATCTCAGGAGAATGCTGGACAACCCTTAATGAAGTTGTGATGCGTAACTCTCTGGGGCAGCTGTGAGGAGACAGAAATGTTTCAAGGAGCCAGGGGAAGAAAACCAACCAACCAAACAAACTCCTGTGCCTTTAGACTGTATAAAACAGGCAGCATTAGCAAGGTCTGCTTCCTGCTCCAAACAGACCATTTTTATGAGGGAAAAAAGAATCACCAAAGTAATAAGGCATCAACATGACAAATCTCATCATGAAATTGAGTTACTCTGCTGTGTGAAAGCTGGGATAGGCAGCACTATTTTTATGTATTTCATTACCATGGTGCTGCAGCAATGAAATCAAAACAATGTAGAGGACAGGATACAAACAAGAGCAAAGCCAACAAAACTCCCTGAGAACTCTGCCCGTTTCTTCAAAGAGTTAAATGTTCATTTTTAATGAAATACCATAAAAGAACATGCATTCAGCATCCCAAGGACTGATAGAAAACAAGGGTAAGTGCTTTGGTCTCTTGAGCATCTGGTTTAGATTCCAACTCTCCCTTGAGATAAAATATTATTTGCCCTTAAAAACACATTCCTAACACATTTACACAGATTTTGATGCATTTGATTTATTTAAAAAAATAATTTTTGGCTTATTCAAAGGGATAGAGAAAAGCAATCTCTTGTTTCTCAGTCTTACAGGTTGGGTTCATCACAGCAAAGAGGACAATTAGCATTAATAGATTCTTGATCTCTTGGTTATGGGTTGCATTAACTGAGCTTATCTGAAGAGCTCAGTTCACTCATTTGAAATGCAGCTGCAGAAACAGGAAATGTCTTTGTCTTTAGAGGTGGCTAAAAAACTAAAGGTGATCAGGACAAACTTCATCCCAAATCAAGACTCCATTCATTTTTATTAACACTAATGTCTCCAACAAAGAGAGCACTTGCAGTAAAAAGCAATTTGTGGCTGGGGCCCACAGACCCTTGATGGAACATAGGTAAAAAGGAAAACATCTTTTCTGCTGAAGAATTTTCCTTATCATGTTTTTGCCTGTCTCATTAATAAGTTTGAGCAAGCTCCTCTGCTTTGATCTGTTACAAAAACTCAATTTCCACTTCACACGCTGAATTCTCTGTCAATAAAACCAAATTTCCCCGTTAGATTTAATAGATGGAGTGAGAGATTCAGGTGTCTATCAGAGCCTGCCATATTCCCAGTAGAACAGGAAAAGCAGGGTATTTCAGTCTCTAAATCACACAACTGTAATTGGCAGTCATCAGTTTTGGCAACAACATGTTCTCACCATTTCACACTGCCAATCACCTTGGGTGGCTGTGGTGCCCCTAATAATTATCTATTATTGGCAGTGCTACACTGCTCAGTGGAGTGTGAGAGCTCATTCCAGGCTGAAGCCAAAACATTAAATACACATTAGTCTGGGCAGGCAGTGGAATGAAATTTCCACTGTAACTCTATCTGATTTCTGATTAGTTGGTGGAAACTGAGGGAAATACATATCAGCTAAGGAGCTTAGGCTTCCACTGCAGATTTTACTCACTCATGCAAGTGGGATGCAAATCAACCTTCTTTTCTTTGTGTTTTAGCCACTAACTGACTGGCCAATAATTCTTCATTCCCTCTCTGAAAACTTTGGGGATGTGAACCACCCAAAATCACCACTTATTCATCAAATTCCTTTCACTTGACCTTGGAATAGGTTAGCCTTGGCCTAGAGGTAAAAGGAAAATGTCCCTTAAATCAAGTGATGTTACACTTCATCTTGGAAACACTTAAAAGTACAAATTGCCAAAGGCTGGAAATAAACTACAAATCTTTTGTGACATGCAGAGCCTCACAAATATTAGAGCTTGTTACTTTTGATTTAGATGACAAGCTGCAAGGGAACAAAAAGGTATTTTCACCCTTACCTTTTTACTCCCATTTGCCACAGAACACATTCAGAAAATGAGCATTTCTGGGAGTTACCTTTCCATACATTAACGCAAAAAAAAGTCCCTGTGCTGCTAGATCACACTGTCTGCTAATTGTATGGAAGTGGCATCCTCAATTCCATCCCCATGCCTTGCCAAAACAAAGCTAAACAGTACAGACTTTGATTTTATATTACAGCTTTTTCAAGTTTGCCTGTGCTATTATTTTAGAATTTGCCAAGTACAGTTCTGCAGTAAAACATTATAACCACATAAATTACTCCCTTTTACATGTAAGTATAGATCATCCTCATTTTTTTGAACAAGATCTGTAAAAACAATCAGTGATTCATGCAGCAGTTCATTGCTACAGTGCCTTTTAATTAACATTTAATTTTCCAAACATAATGTCCTATGGAGTCACTGTTTTCAGCTCCTAATGTCTGCTAAAACACCAAGTCTCTCTCAAAGTGCAAGAATAATAATTTGAATGTAAAATGTTAAAACACAGCCTTTGTCTTCCCTTTTGAAGAGTTACAATTGCCTCAACAGTTGGAGCCACAGACCGAACCTGGCATGGAGAGAAACCCTCTTGTTTCATGGCTCCAGTAAAAAAAATGTTTCCATTTGACCGAGCTTCATTTTAAAATCTTCATTTTGTTCATAGCCAGATCACTGTGGACAGCTCCAAATGTAATGAGCTGATATCCTCTGGGTGCTGTGTGGTTTTTGGGGACAGGGAGAGGGGTGAGCCCATCCAGGGCCCTACAGGACACTCAGAGATGTGGAGCAGTGACTCACTGCAAGCACAAAACTCACAAGAATCGTAGGCAGAGCTCCAAAGAACCACCCTCACTGCATCAATCAGGGGCTCTGCAAACTGTTATTCAGAGAATGAAGTCAGAATATAAAAGTTTGTAGCTCATAAATCCGCTGGAAAAACAAACGATGGGTTGAAGCTGAGGCAGTGGCTGCAGAAGAGAAAGAACAATTCAAGACCACCACACCCTGACCACAGTAAAAGTGGGCAATGGGCACCACAGGGAAGGCAGCAAGAGGGAACTGAGTTAGAATTATTAAAAATAAGGTGAATGAGCCCAGCTCAGCTGCACTGAGCCACACAAACCTCTCTGGGAGTAAGCTGAGGTGTGAACTCCTGTGAGGTGTGTGCACACACACAGACAGAGCTAAACCCACCCCTGCACCCCAGACTGAGGCTCCTGAGTCAGCTTCCCACCAGGGACTTCTCCAAGCTCTGCTTTCCTGGATGACCCAGATCTCAGAGCCCCTTACATAATTACAGACTCACAACACAGAAGTTCATTATTAGCTGAAAATTCAGATCTTGTGGCTTATAGATTGAGCTGCTGTAAACTGAAACAGGGCCCCATGTAAGTGAGATCTCTTGGAGGGGTGGTTGTGGCAGCAGCTGTGCTAAGCTTGTCAGCAGGTGACACTGGATCTGTAATTCTTATGCTGCTCAGAATATGGTTGCTGTCACCTTAACATGACTTCATGCTGGGAGCCAGGGGAGACAAGAGAAACAACCATTTGCATTGGTCCTGTGCATAATAAATTCTTTGACAGCCCACTGTTTGTCCTGCATAAGCTTTATCTGGCACTGGAGTAGTACAGAGACATTTTGTACACATCACTGTCCACTGGAACAGCAAACCAGGACAAAAGAGAAATCACAGATATGGCAGATATTCTCTAACAGCAGCATCTTCTTGAAGCAGGCATTGGGTAGATGAAGAATAAAATGATATTTGCTTAAAATTAACAGAATTGAACTAAACATCAGTTCCCTGAAGTGGAATTGGCAAGGACCTTCATTTCATTAATCTACATGAGGAAAAAAGCAGCAGACTATTAAAATGGCCACTAATGGTCCCAGGTTCTGCCTAATGTTTTTCTTAAGCCTCTCCATGGGCTTCCCAAGGTGCCCTGGACCAAACAAATCATCTCCTGCGTGGGCAATGCACTCTCTGGGTGCCCCTTGGAGGGCTGGCTGCACTCCCACCACACTCACACAGCCATTAATTAATTCATTAATGCAGAATTGCAGTGCTTTCACTTGGAGTTCTGCAGGGAGATGACCACATCCTCTTATTTACATGTACATCAGAGCAAGTGCAGGATCAAGACTGAATAAAATTAAGCCCATTATGCTGCAAAGCACAAGCTAAGTATTAAAAAAAGGTTAGTCTAAGCAAAGATTTTATTATCTCTATACTTCCTTTAGGCACAAACCAAAAAGAGTAGGTGAGTGCTGGTCCCAAACTGCAGAACAGATTACTTGAGAGGTGGCATGAGGAAGAACAGAACAAATGTCATTACCTACAGAGAATTTTTCTCATTCTAGATATGAAATATCACCAAAAGAACAGCCTGTGTAATGTTCATTAACCTGAATCTTAATTGAAATTATATTCTGTGTGTCAGAGAAAACAAACTGACCACCTAAATCAAAGGAAAACTCAGTCTAGTGAAGACTTTCTTCGTGTTCATTTTGAAGATCACAGGAAGCTGTGCTGCCTTTTGGAAACTATAGATTTAAACTCTGTTTGTTTGCTTGCTTTTTTGTTAAGGACTGAAACATTTCAGTCAAAATCTTTCATTCAGACCTGTGCACAGTTCTGCAGATTTGGATGTACATGTGTGTATCTAGACTGTTGTAGGCAGGATTTTTTTGGGAGAGTCCTGCACTTTGTGCTGGAGCTATTTTCATAGCAACCAGAGGGTACAGCATGTTCCCAAGTGCAATTTTTAGCAAAGCTTTCAAGCCAAACAGAATGTCCTTTGGCTGGCTGGAGTCAAAGCCTAACACAATAATGTGCATTTGTGAGGCAAAATCCTTCTTGAATGAGACAGAACCGGGAGCAGCTCGAGATTATTCACACTGAGTGTAAACAGTGGCAAAGGACAGAACTGCTGCTTTTTTGCTTCCATCTCCACTTCAGCTTCCCCCACACCTTTCCTTTGGGTTTGCACCTTTACTGCCAAATTCAGGAATTGCACAAGAATCTGCAAAGCACCCCAGGAGTTCAGGAGGTGTCCACTAAAAGCTGTGAGCACGGACAACAGGCCCAGGGATGGCCTCACAGACCTTGGGGGCAAGAGAAATGCACTGGGCCTGATCCAAATCCTTCTAGAAGCCAAAGGAATGATTCAAAGGATGAAAAAAGCTCCAGAATTAAAAAGGGGGTTATGCTTGTACTGATCATGTACTTCACATCCACTTAACTTGATTTAAAATAGTCTTTGCACTGATCCAGCAATGTTTAACCTCCTCAGGGACAAAACACTATTTGGTTAACAAATAGAATGAGTTTGCCTTTGTGCTTCCACAAAAAATTGAAGAAATGCTGAGCATTGACCAAGAAATTTCACCTTAAACAGATGTTTCTAGTCAGACACTGATTGTCAATAAAATCAGTTCCAGCGATGGTGCTGCTGTCAGCACCTTGTTCTGGCTGGGTTTGTACCACATGTAAAAACCTCCCAGAGTTTCAGTCCTCATTCCTGTGTTACCAGTACCAGGAACAATAATTTCACAGCTGGGCATCCTCAATATGCTGGGAAATATTTCCAAAGGGAAACTCATCCAACTTTGCTGCAACACCACGAATTTTGTCCCTCAGCACAGGCTCAGTGGTGACAAGAAGGGACCTCCAAGGCCTCTGAATGTCAGCCAGGGCACAGGAGAAGTTTGACCTCATGGGTTTGTTAAGGTACCTGGGTTTCTGGTTGCAAGGATCAATTCCATGATTCCAATGTAAGTTTAGCCTGGAGCAGAGCTGATGACTTATTCATTGCTTTGCTCAGGTGTGCCTGGGCTGAAATGTACCTGCTGAAACAGGTATGGGCATCTGGGTGATGCACCATGAGGGGAGCATCAGCTTTCTCACAGTGCATCCCAATCCAGGGAGGCGCTTTGTGACAGCACCTGTCTGCAGCATCTAAAATATACATTATTTTAGCGACTGACGGCACTAAAACCCACATTTTGTTATTTTCTCATTAAAACAAAAACCTTACACTGTATTGCATATATCCTGTTTACTCTCTAGAGAAAAAAAAAAGCAATTTTTTCCTTTTGCCCAAAAAATTATAATTTGAGAAAAAAAAAGATGCTTGCTTTGAGATATGCTTCTTGCAAATGACCTGGATACATTCCATCTGCACCAGGATTGCAATGAAGGATTAATGGACTGCCAGAGAGAGAGGTCTAAGTCCAACTCTCTGTGTCATTTAATTGGTTTGTCATCTGCATCTGGAATTAAAAATAACTGCCTGAAAGCAACAAAATAATTTTATCAGTCAAAAAGATTGGGGTTACTTCAATGGGTCAGCACTGCTCTCTTGAAAATAACCTCATTCCACAATGCATTAAAAATATGTATTCATTGGTGAGGTATTCTGAGAGGAAAAAATTCACATAACCTGCTCCTTTCGCAACCCATGGTGTTATCAGTTTGACCATCACAGGCTCAGGGATGGCAACACTGAGGGAGGCAAAAAAGCTCCTAAAAGTGAGTTCCTTTGGGAAAAAAGAGGGATTAATCCAGCCTGATGTCAGCAGCTCTTTAAGCCTCAGCAGCCTAATCCTTGGAATGCTCAGGAGAATTTCCAAAGGTTTTGATGCCACAACAATTTATTGTCTTTTCTTTTTATATCTTTTATGTATTCTCAGTGCCCTTAGCATGCATACTTGTAATTCCTCAAGTCTGATAACTTCGCATAGTCCTGGTATTCTGTTAAGCCAGAAAGCCAAACATCCTAAAGGCGTCACAGATAGAGGTCAGAAAGCCCTAAGTCCCCTTGAAAAACCAAGGTCTCCTCTCAAATACATCCTGTAAACTAAGATTAAGCTCATTCAGAGAAAAATACTTCAAGATAAAAAGATACCACACTATTTATTCAAACATCTCATATCTTTGTTAGATATGCTAATTTGCAAGGTCTGTAAAATTGCACACACGATCTATCGTGTGTACCCATTTCAGTGTCCTCCACCATGATGAGGTGTTACACCACAAAAATCCTTATTAAATACCAAGGTAAAAACCCTTTAACCCTTAACCACGCCTAGTTCTTCATTTTAGGACCAAGGAAAAGGCATCCTCATAGTACCTGTAATTCCTCCAGTCTGATAACTTAGCACAGTCCTGGTATTCTATTAGGCCAGAAAGCCAAACATCCTAAAGGCCTCACAAATAGAGGCCAGAAAGCCCTATGCTATCTTGAGAAACCAAGGTCTCCTCTCAAATAAATCCTGTGAACTAAGATTAAGCTCATTCAGGGAAAAATACTTCAAGATAAAAAGATAACACAGGATTCATTCAAACATCTCATTGGGGCATTTTTGTTATATATACAAGGTGTATAAAATTGTACACGTGTGTATGCATTTCAGCATGCTCAACCTTGGTGAAGTGTTACATCACAAAAATCCTTACTAAATACCAAGGCAAAACCCCTTTAACACTTAACCATGCCTAGCTCTTCATTTTAGGACAAAGGAAAAGGCATCAAGTGCTGTGTGGCCAAGCAGGAATCAAATGCAAGGCCCCATCCACTGGGAGCGCGGATTGTGGTGGGATTGCACCGGGATCACAGTAGGATCCAAGCAGGATTTCAGCAGGATCCCAGCAGGAATTGCTCACCTGGGTGATGCAGGCTCCGGTGAAGGCCACAATGACGGCCACAATGTTGACAGTGAGCTGGAACTGCAGGAACTTGGAGATGCTGTCGTAGACGTTGCGGCCCCACATGACGGCCTTGACGATGCTGCTGAAGTTGTCGTCCGTCAGGATGATGTCCGAGGCCTCCTTGGCCACGTCCGTGCCCGCGATGCCCTGGGGAGAGGGGTTGGGAATGAGATCCCCTGCTGGACAGCACAAATCTCCATAGTCAAAGCCCACAGTTTTTATATTTCCTGGAATTTCGCTAATTCGGCCTGGTATTGATGTGAGTTAGGCCGCAGAAAAGGGAATTGAGAGAGAGCAGAGAATTCACGTGGTGATGGCTCTGAGTGTTTTATCAGCTTAAAGACTGCTGATTATCTGATGTATTTTTGTCATTGATGATGGTTTTTTATTATCCATGAACAGAATTGGTAAAAAAATGACAATTATGTGTCTTTATATATAGTCAGAGTACACATGGAAGACACCTTTCCAATTAGCGGTGGATTTTACTACAGCAAAAGAGAACTCCAGTGTTGTGAAGAAAAAGTTCATTTTTCTGTATGGGCACAGGATTCTGCATAAAGCCAATTAATTAGACAAAATCCTGAAAAAGTATCAAACCAATGCCAGTGAATCCAAGTGAATTAAAGGATTCTGAGTCAACATAACTCATTCCCACCAATATATTCCTTCACTGACAAGTAAAAACTAAGCAACTTCACATTCAATGAATGGGAAAGCCCTTACAGAAAATTCATAATGGCACAAACATCAAGATTATACCATTGCAAAGCCAACATCAGCTTTTTTAAGTGCTGGTCCATCGTTGGTTCCATCCCCAGTCACAGCTACCACCTGCCTCTGTTCCACCTGTGTGCTGTCAATAATACCTGCAAAAAATGCATGTATGGGTGTGTGTTTCAGACATTTATGGGCAATAATCAGCAAGATAAAATGTCCCTGTAAAAAAGCAGGGTCTGTATAATACAGATTGGATAACACCACACAGTTTTACAGAGATTAAAAAGGCAGATCTTTGAGGAAAATAATGATGAAAGCTTTGGCATCACCACTATCCACTACTAAACATCACCATTAGGATTTACATGGAAAGTTCTGATCCTGTATCATCAACACATCAACAAAACCTGCTCAGGCTTCAAAGGCAATGAGAGCAGCTCATTATGTCCTTCTGGCAGATTCCTGCTATTTAAAGTTTTGTGTCACAGCCCAGCTCTGATCAAACATCTATGGAAAGGATTTGCCAAAACCTTAAGTTCATGTTTAGGACTCTCCTAAACTGGGACCCAGCTGTAATATCAGCTTTACTAAGAAACCTTCTTAACCTAGAGATAACAAAAGCCATTGATGAATTTTATGTAGCTGGAGAATTTTAGCATGGCGTGTTCAATTTTGCCAAACAGTGATTAAGGAGATACAACTAATTCTTTAAATTGTGGAACCAAGCATTTTAATAAATAGATAGAATAAAATAATTCCTACTTTCATTTTGAGATCATTTGAGAGAAATAAAAAGGTGAATCAAGTTTTTCACACAACAAGGCTGCAGGGAATTATTTTCCACTTATGCAGATAAGGAAAGTCAGGAAAATAATGAAGAATTTTTCAGAGGTTACAGAAGCAGCCCAGGTTTTTATAGGATGAAGATCATTCACGATTCTTGTTTCTATTTCCATGTCAGGGTCCATTTGAGCACGAGTCTAGAACACAGGATTGCTGTGTAGGATACAAGAACACCTTTCCATATTGATAACTTAGAGGAGGAAAATGACAGAGTTCCTTTTGCTAACACATTTTGCACAAAGTCATTACCTTCAAAAACAATTATCCAAACCTACCCAGTGTGAAAAGCTTTCACTCTGCTCTGAAAAAAAATTTCCCTCCCATATCAGATAACCAAGGAGAAATAGGAAATTGCAGATTACAGAGCAATAGCTGCCTCTTGGCAAGGTTCGGGCTTATCAGGCACCAGAAGATTGCAGTGCCCTGTGCAAGCAGTTAGTGCCCTGTATTGTTCAGAGTTATGAAAATGAGAAAAAAAAGCCCTATTCACTTTCCACTAGTAGTATGATTTCTGGCAAAAAAATGGCAATTACTCTGATAAGATCTCACAATTAGAGCTTTCAGTTTGTTGGGGTGATTTGCCTTTGGTATTACTAAATAAACAGGAACATCATCTGTCACTACTGTTAAAAGCATTTACTTTGTCTTGTTATTAACACATCCTTTGATGTTAAATTAATAGTTTAAGCTTCTGAAAAAAAAAAAAGTCATTAAAATCTCTGGCTCATTAAGGTATTAACTGCTCCAAAGAGGTCGATAGTATCTGCTCACAACTGGGCTCCAAGTGGGAGCACAACCCAAATCAAGTTGAAGAGGCTCAAACAAATGATCTCCTAATAGAGATAAATGGATATAAATAGTGACTGTGCTGATGACTGTGCCACCAAGTGCCCTCCATCAGCCAACTCCTGGGTGCTGCCAACTCATTCAGAAGGTTTAGGAGACATTTTTATCCCAAAATCCAAACTGTGCAGCCAGGATGAGCCCAGAGCTGAATGCAGCCATGGAAAACCAGACATAAAACCAGCACCTGAGCCCCAGACCTTCCCCACAGTGTCCACAGAAAAGATGTGGAATTCTGGGGATTATTTGGGATTCAGAGGATTTATCACAGCTCTGCCAACACTCCCTGACTTCTGCCTGCTCTTTTTTATCTCTTCCTCCTCCCTGCTTCCTCCCATTGCTGAATGTTTGCCTTCTTCCCAGCACGTGCCTCCCTCCAAACACATTAAGGTTAGTTTTTAATATTCTGTCAATGGCTGTGATAAGGTTTCACCTCAAGAATTCTCTTCAGTACTGAGAAATGTGCACAGATAAAATTCACAGTGTGAGGAGAGCAAAGAGAAGAAGGATGCCCAGGAAGGGCTCTCCCTCTGAGCTGTGGGGATTAATCTCTGATGTGATCAGGGAAAAATGCGACTGAGGGCATGAGCTGACAGGCTGCCAGTAAAGAGAACATTCCCTGGCCTTTGCACTCAGTCCAAGTGGCTGAAAAGAAGCTCCAGTAATAATCAATCATGTCTAACAACCAGGAAATTTTTTCCAACTATACAGCTTTACTCCAGTTGAATGCTTACATACAGGATTTAATAAAAGCAGGTTTTCACAGGGAATTCTTCTACTCTCAGCAAATCTTCCTGCCAAAACAGCCTTTGCTCTTTCACTGGCCTCTTCCCTCTGTTGAGCTGTTTGGCCATGACTTTCTCCTGTCACAAAGAATTTCATTCAACAGCCCCAGGAGCACACCTCAAGCAGAACATGACAGTGTGCTCCACACAGGGATCCCGCTGATGTGGCAGGAATTTGGGCAGGAAATTTGGGCAGGAATTCGTCCTGTGGCTTGCATAAGACACAAGTTTCTCAGAGCGAGCAGCTTGTGAGATGAGGGCAAAGATCAGATTTTAAACAATCATGCAGAGCTGTCAAGAAGGGTTCTAAATGCATAAGCCTGCCGTAAAAGCACAAAATACAAGATACAAAACTGAAATTTATCCTACATCTCCCACCTTCCTCCCATCTAACACTAAGCAAGCATTAAATCAAATCCACTCAGGATAATAACTCAGGGAATATCAAAGAACAATGTCTCTTGTGCACCCATGGCTCAGCTCACACCCATCACAGACAGGTTCTCCCTTTGTCACAGGACAAGTGCTGCTCTACTTAAACAATCCTTGCTCGTCACCCTTGGAGCTGCATCAGTTAGAAACTCCTGGGAGAAAAAAAAAAAAAATCCCGTTTTAGAGATTTCTTTCTGTCTCAACTGCTTAAAACAGGCAGGAAAATTCAGCTGCAGCTGAGGATTTCAGAGCTGAAGCCCAGTTCAGGGTTAGAGAGGCAGGAAAGCTGATCCTCCCTCAGGATCACACAGATTTGTGTTTCTTTGACAAGCTAAACAGAGGTACAGCCGTGTATTTTCATAAACACGTCCTCTTCAGGTTAGTTTTTAATATTTTCAAACTTCTGGAAGCTCCCTGTTAACGTAACAAGAATTTGCAAAATCTGTCTGAAGGAGAAAGCTGAAATTTATTTCAGTTACATGCTTGGGTACCTGCCTAGATTGAAGTTTAAAGGTTTTTTATATAAAAATGTTCTATATGACATTACAGACAGCATTGGGAATTAACTGAAAATTCCTCCACAAAGTTCAGGATATCAATTAATACAATTTTCTTTATTTTGATTATTGTACCCATCTCACAGCTTTCCACATTAATGAGGTTATGAACATACTACCCTGCCATGAAATTGTAGTTGAAATATTTGAGTAATTAAGGGTAATTACTAAAATTTTTTTTCTTAGAGTTCCCTTTCTGTTTGATAACAAATTAGCCCTGCATGAGAATAGCTGTTTTTAATATCACCAAAAAAAAAAATTCCAGTCTAATTTAAATATTTTGGAAGGTACCACTTGTTTAATTGTTTAACTGAGTATTTCTTTGATCTTTTCTTCTGATGATATTTCCCATCAGTGTTAAGCAATTGTTTCCTGCAGTTGTTTTTAAAAGATAAACTGACAATTTTGAATTATTTCAGCAGTAGCACTGTAACCTCACATCAGTATAAATAATATGTAATTTTACTGGTTATATTTGGAAATAGAGTTAAAAATATGAAATTTTAAAATTTGACAAATAATAATATGAAATATGAAAATTTTAAAATACGAAAGGTGTCTTAAAACCCATCCCAACTTGTATCTCAGTGGGACTGAGATTTTGGTTTCACTGAAGCACTTTGTGATGATAAACCATTCTGATGGGTGTTTTTCCAATCTACCTCTACTTCAAAGCCATAAATGTTTGACTGCAAGTGTCTGCCCAGGCTGAAATGCTGAACCATGCCTTTCTCTGGTCCCTGAGCAGTACTGAAAATAAAAGTGAAAAATAAAAATGATCCTTTTGCTGGGTGGGATTGTGCGATGTTAAGGGGGAAAAAGATTCCCTCCAGCAGCTGTATGTCATTAAAAATTAAATATAAAAAAAGTTTATTTTCTGATGTGTGTTTTTAGCCTAGAGCAGATAGAATACATCAAAGGGGAGAAAATACTCTCAATCCCTCAAGTGTCTGAGAAAAACATAACATTTTAATAAGAGGCCCAAAACTAGTGAACATTTAAATAGTTTCTTGTAACTTTTAATGGCCCTTGGAGTATTACCAGCCAAAAAATTCCATCATGATTTCCACAGACTCCTTCTTGAACTTTGTTAAGACACTTAATTGCTCTCTCGACCTTGTCACATCTTTGAAACATTAATTGTGGTACTTGCATGTGGCATTCAGTAGGAGTAAATATCTTTTGGGCTGTCCAAGTTCTTATGCTACAAACCATCAACAATTTGCTGTTCCTTTTTTCTCCAGCTCTCTATTGATTTCAATTTCCCTGGCAAAGGTTTCCTGCTCCTCTTGAGGGAAAATCCTGAATGATTCAGACGAGCACTCCTGAGGGACTTGGTTAATCCACTTAATGAAACACAAATTGTTGTGTTTCTGCAACAAATCAGCTGCTGGGATGAACAAGGGCTGTTCTCTGAGAACAGGGTTTGAGATGCACTGCTCAGGAGACTTCAGCTGACCTTGGGCAGGTCTAATACTGACCTGGGGAGATAGAAATGCCTCCAAACCTTTCCAATCCTGAACAAACCTCCGCTGGAAAACCATTTTGGAGCATATCTCCCCAAGAAATGTGTATTATTTGTTCATTACACATAGGCACTGCCATACTAATAAATTGTGTACATTATAAGATATACATATAAAAGGGAGGGATTGAGATGATACATTCTGTCTCCAGCTGCCCCATCCAGCACCATGATCCATTTCCACCTGGTCTCAAGCCCAAAGAACCCAACTGACCCAATCTTCAAATTCACAACGGGACTTCTGTTCTAGAAGTCATTTAGGCATTTTTAAAAATTGCATGATGCTCAAGTGCCTTTGCAATCAGTCATGTATGGAATTATAGAAGAAAAATCTAAAGGATTTGCTACCTAAATGTGGATTAGTATTGGAGTAGTCAACAGGTATGTGATCACCTGGATCTTAGCCTGAACTTAGCTGCTCCAAGAATTGCTAAAAAGGGCTCTCCAGACTTTCCAGGGCCTTAGCAAAGTACTCCATCTCTTTCTTCATCATGAAACAGCAACCTGCTGACAGGGCTTCTACCTGAGCATGGCCAAAAATGATGTTATTCCTGCCCAGAAACTGCCTGACTTCACCAGCCATGAAGTGTGAGCCTCCAAGTCAACTGAATAAGATGTCAAGTCATCAAAAGAAAGAAGGAAACTGCAAACCAAACCATCTTTAATGGCAGCATTCCATTTGCAGACAGCATGGGGAGAGAATGAAGTTTGTATGGTGCACTTCCTATGGGACAGACTGTAAAAATACAGGAATCTAAAGGGAGCCAATGCAAATCACACAGATTAGCATATAGGAAAAATGGAATTGGCTGAAAATCCCAATCTCCACTGGGCAGCTCCCAGTTCCACCATCCCAATAACTGCTGCTGTGACTGGAATAGGCTTTTTTCTCCAGGAATACTCTTTAGGATAATTCTGGGAGAAGAGATGCACTGGAGTGACTGGATTCACTCTGAATGAGATTGCTCTTGCTTCCCTCATAAAGCAGTGCAGGCAAAGACAAAAAAAAAATAAAAATATCTACGTCTCCTCTTGTTTATATCTTGTTTCCCAGCAATATTTTCTTTCTGCCATCCAAATGCACATTTTCCCTCCCAGCTTGAGTCTCATTCCAATTAAAAGTCACAAGGCAAATATGAGATTGCCTAAATCCACTTGCCAGGCATCTTGTTGCTATTTCTCTTATTCCTGCCAAGGAGTTTCCTATTATTTTCCATGTCAAGGCTGAGGTAGAACACAAACACAAAAGCGCAAGAAAATTTCCTTGTGTGGTGTAGGGATGTGCAGTTCAAGATGACAACTCAGCTGGATTTGTAACAATGAAATCAAATCAGATGATATGCTTTAACACCTTCATCATTGATTTCCAGTCCCCCACAAGCAGCTTGCACCCACCTTTCACCAAAGTGTGTTTGTCCGTGGGGGAAGAGCGAGCAAGCACCCGGAGCTTTGGCCAGATTTTGTCAATCCGCTCCTGCTCGATCTGCAGAGAGGGAACAAAAAAAAAAAGAACGCAAACAGTAAAACCTCCAGTGTGTGATGAGCAGAGTTCTTGTCATTGTGTCAGAAAATTCCCATCATTGCTCAAACCTGCAGCTTTTCTCCAGAAAAATTCCATGCTGCAAGTGAAGACAAGGCCAGTACTAGCAGGGCTCAACTGCTGGCCACACAGGTAAATTTTTCCACAATACCTAACCAGCCTTTCTTATCATCTTTATGGATAGTTCCACCCAGAATCATCACTCTAGATAAAGGATACTGGAGTTTCTCAAAGCTGATCAAACCTGTTCACAAGTTTGTTATTCTACTCTGCAGGAGTACCCAAATCCTTCATTTAGCACCAATAATGCAAGGATGCGTGTGTAGCAACAGGAGCAAAGCCAAGCTTGTTGCATTTACTAACATTCCCAGGATTCCACCCATCCATGCATGGAGCTCATTACTGTGTCCACTCGTTTAAGATGGACTCGAGAGCCAGCATAGATTTTTAGATTTTGGAACTCTGTGTGAGCTCCTGTCGCAGACATCTTTTCATGAAATTTTTTTTCTTTAAGATTTTTCC
>JAHXMQ010003857.1:18174356-18185096 GCA_020466415.1 Ammodramus savannarum pratensis | reverse complement strand
ATGGAGTCAGATCCTCATCTCTTCCGTCATCCAAGAACCCCTCTGAACACGGTCACAAGCTCCATCTTTGATGAGGAGTTAAAAACCTTCCAAAGGATGGATTTTTTTAAATGCAAATCATTGCTGTGAGTACATTAGTGAAAGTGGAATAAATTAAAGAATTGAGAGGAGCTGGTTCTCAGTAGAGATTGCATTTTAGGAGCAAAATTGCTCTTGAATTCTTTCTCCTCCTTGCCATAAACCGGCAAGATTCTTTCTCCTCCTTGCCTTAAACTCCTGCCTTAATGGACTTCGTTTTGATTTCTTGTGGAGTAGTGCAGTGGTTCTAAAAACTGCAGAATCAGGTCTGCACTAATCCTGGAAGAGTAAAGACTGGAATTTCACCACCGTTTTGAATTGTAAATATTTAGTGGGAGAAAAAAGCAGGAATGTTTTCAAGTGGTCTTTACAAGGCACATATCAGTGCAGGAGAATATTTTGGTGTTTTCACCCGGTTTTGTTTACCTCTCCCTTCTCATTTCGGATCCTCCTGTTGAACTCCTTGCCCTCGAGGCAGAGGAAGTCCTCTCCGGGGTGGATGATGCCACATTTGATGGCGATGGCACGCGCAGTGTTGATGTTGTCCCCGGTGACCATGCGCACGGTGATCCCGGCTCGCTGGCACTTCCGGATGGCTTCTGGCACCTGCGGAGTATCCCTCAGGGTTTTAGCTTTTGTAGTTTTCAATTCCTGTACTGTAACTCTAAACTCCATACAGAGTGCAAGTTAACTGTCTTCACATTTTGGTCAGATAAATTTACTGATTACACACAGGTGCTGCCATGATAATAAATTGTGTAGATTATAAGATATACAACAATTCCTCTCTGGGCCTGGAACTCAAGGACACCTCACTGCCTCAGGCCCCAAGAAGTATAAGCTAAATTGAGTTGGGGGAGCAAACTGGGGGTAAATTATTTCATTCCCTGCAGCTGGAATTGGAGCACTAACCCCTGACCTGTGAATGCCCAAACTGATAATTGTGTGACAAACTCATGCCCATGGCCCACCTTGGGTGCAGCCTCTGGAGGCTGTGGCTGCCCAAGCTGTGCCTGCTGAAGGCTTTCATAAATCCCCACTTCATTCTCTGAACCTTGCCTGGCATCTCCAAGGACTCACAGAAGCAAGGCAAGGTTAAGAAAACTCCTGGGTCAGAGATAAAACACAAGGCAGGTGTCCCCATCCAGAAAAATTTCAGGCTAAGGAAAGCCTGAAGCAGGAAGACGAATCAGATGTGTTTTATTGTAACTTAACTGTTGTGGAGTTTGGGGTCACTCCACAAACAAGGTAAATCTTTTATCAAGAAGTAAAATAATCTTTTAGAGCAGTTCCTTCAACTTTCTCCTGGCTTGAATAAAAATTAGTGCTCTTCAGCTTTTTTGACCTTTAGCAAGCTGAACATAACTACTAAACACGTGCAAATATGAATGGACAATACAAACATGCTGTACAGGAAATGACTTTACTTCTGATCCAAACCTTCCTTTCAACAAGATTTTAAAAGTTATTGTGATTTACCACTACTTAATTCATGCTCATCAACAGGTGGAATTCCTAAATACGGGAGTTCAAAATTAATATTTTACATGTTTCAAAATCATTGAAGTGAAGCCTGATTTTACTAATGCCTTTTCATGCATGTGATCAACTTCTGCTTCACAGGAAATGTATCAGGGAGAGAGAAATATTCAGGGTATAACAGGGACTGTGAGAATAATGTAGGGGCTCCATTCTGACTTGGCATCATATAAATCTTATTTAAAAAAAAATAAAATCAGGAATTAAGAGAAAAGATTGATTTCTAATAATTAAATAAAGCTGTTTTAATACAGTACTTCAGTAAATGAAGGCTATAGAAAGGTTCCATGTTTTTAGCTCAGTTTCAGATGGGGAAAAAAAATTATGTTCCCTTAAACTACATCCTAATTAATTATAATTTCTAAGTAAATATCACTAACCAATTAATTCAGTCTCATCACATTTTTGCATTATTTTGCATTATTCCTATGAAAGCATTATTTCTTCAAGAGAAAAACAGCAATATGATTTAAAGTGGGAGAATAAGGAATGCATTTAACATGTCCAGAACAGCCTGGATGTCATTCTTCAGCACAGCACCACTTCTCTAAATTTCATTTTTACCTACAGGAGTACCTAGAGCACCCCAGGACTCATCATGAAGGCTGAAGCCCTTCACAGAACTACGGGGACTGCCCTACTCAGAAGATGGCAATGCACAATCATTAAAAAATATTTTAAAACCACACAACTATTTAAGGAAAGGTATCAAAATGGAAATTACTGTCTGTATTCAGTGCACAACCTCCAGCACAGATATAAACGTGTTGTGAAACTCAATGCCAGTTTGAGTGGATTCATCTCATCCATTAGTGCAGAAAATGCTGAAAAAAGGAAAAACCATCTCCAACATTACACTGCTAATTTTGTGCATTTCTAGATATTTTCATTTCCTCTGTAGCGACAAGTAGGGGACATATATATAATATATATTTTTTATTTATATATATGTGTGTGTGTGTGTGTGTATGTATATGTCTGTATGTATCTATGTATCTATGTATATAATATATTATATATATTATATAAAATATACATTATAATATATAATAAAACACACAAGCACTGAGTGTGCATTTTATTATATATTATAATATATATTATATTATTATACATATTGCAAATGCTTCACACATCCGCCACTGAGTGTGTGCATGTACACCTTGCTCTGAGCCAGTGCGGCAAACCTTGGGCTCTAAGGGATTTCCTGCGGCCAGGAAGACACTGAAAACCCTAAACTCCTCCACCACACCACAGATAATGGTTCTCCCAACGTGGGAATAATTTCACACCAGGTCTGTGAATATTTACCAAAGGCATTTTGTGGAGTCCCTGTTTTCCAAAATGCCTCCCTAACCCAACACCTCAATGAGGACCAGAGCAGCACTTTTCCCAGGATTCCCAGGAAAATCCCTCCACCCTGAGTGTGTCCACAAGACATGTTGTTT
Organism: Ammodramus savannarum pratensis; assembly: GCA_020466415.1. NCBI lineage: Eukaryota > Metazoa > Chordata > Aves > Passeriformes > Passerellidae > Ammodramus > Ammodramus savannarum. Next base: position 18,182,031 of record JAHXMQ010003857.1, on the reverse strand, counting down.
GCAGGACTTTGTCAACACAGATCACAAAATCGAGGGCAGAATTCAGGGACAGAGCTTTATCTTCCCATTTCCTCACCTCTAACTGGGAATATTTTCCCCACAAATTGTACACCCTGCAAAAATCATTTCCACCTGAAGCCTTTTAGTGATGTGAAATAGGTTTCTGTAAGGGAATGAATGATCAGGTCCAGTCTGTTCCTTTAGCAAATGACCCCTGATCTCCCCTGTTTCCACATTCATATTCCTGCTTAAATCCCATTTGTCAATTGGAAATGTTTTTGGTACCCACTTGGAGCTGTGGTGACCCTCATGCATAGGACAGGACAGATTTAGATGGAAATCTGGAAAACCAGCCCAATGGAAGGAGAAAAATAAATTACAGGGCAAGCAGCAAAAAAAGGATATTCCCATGAAAGGTCAGTCCCATTGATCAAGGTCAGGGGAGGACAGCCCCACTTGCAAACACATCTCAAACTCACATCTAACTGGAGAAATCATCCTGTTTTCCTCTCCTGTCATTTTCTGGACAGCTGGTGGGTGGTATCTGATTTAATAGTGTGTACAGTAATTACAGTTAAAATATTGTTCATATTTTTTTTATTGCTGTAAGGGAGAAAGAGTGTTGGCAGACTGAGTGGGCAGAGGAAGCAGATATTTTCCATCAGTTTTGCAGAGCTTAAATACACATTTCACAATTTTTTGGGTTTATTTTCCCTCTGCAAAGCAAAATTTCCAATGCAACCACGCATGCACCAAGTATCCAACGCAGGAATATCTTTCCCAATCAGGTGACAAATAAATAGGAGATATTTGGAAGGGATTTACGTTCATCTCCCAGAAATAACAGACTGGAGGCGTTTTCTGGCAGATCAGTGTGAGCCAGTTCAGGCTCATTAAAATCAAGCCAGAAAGAGTGTCAGGATCAACAGAGAATCTCTGCAGGAGAAGGGCATCACTCTGTTTGTTCTCTTCCTGTGTATTTATCAAAGAAAAATAAAAAACACACCCACAAAATATAAATATCAAGCAAGTAGTTCAGTGCTTGCTAAATCCAGCAGCTGCTGGTGTCTGAATTAACCTGGGAATATGGAAAAGCCATGGCTGTCCATGGTGGGCATTCCAGAGAATGCTTACTTGGCATCAGTGATAAATAACTCATTCAAATTGGGTTTTTTAGTATATGGGGGAGATGTGAGTGCCAGAAAGCTCCCTGAGTATCCCAAGAATATCCCTGGAAGCAGGAGGGAGGAAGGATTTTTCCAAAACAGCTGGTGTTCCCATGTGGGCTCATTCCTGGATGCACAGTCTACAGCACAGCCCAACACCACCTCAGGGAAAAGGAGAATCCTGAGTCTTCCCCAGGAAACACAGGAATATAAGTGAAGGGAAGGTAAAGGCTGCTAAGACTGAGACAATTTTATTAGAATTACCTGATTTATCACTTCCATCCAAATAAATCCTGACACTGGTGAATATTGAGAATATGGATAAAACAGCACTTTTAGCAAGAATTCTTATTTTTGTGTTCTTTTTTTACCCCTACAGAAAGCACTTTGAAAATGAATAAGCTCCAGTGGGGAGTCAATTTAATGAGCGGATTTCATTTTGGCAAAATATTCTCTATAACTGCTCAACATCTTGCTATTTGCATCAGCAATGGGGATTTCACACATGCACATTACAATATTCCAACCAAGTCAGATATTCCAAACTTACAGAGTTTTCTGAACTTTATGTTTTTTCTCCTGCCTCAGGGTTTATTGGTTCATTTATTACCCCTAAGGTACTGCTTCTTATAATGTGCAGAATAGTAATAATTTAAATATTGGTTTAAATATTTTCATGATGTTTTTGCCACTTCAACGCAGTCAAAAGAAACAAGGAGGAAAAAAACAAAAACCCAAGTCCCAAAAATCCAAAATTTGCTAAAATTCTGAAATTGTGAATATTTTATTGTGTGTCTTGCACTAAAATAGAAATGTTCCTGCATGTTCTGGTGCTAACCTACAAGAAATTCAATACAATATTCAAGTGTTTGTTTAGAAATAAGATGTTTTCCTGCCTTCATCTCTTTGATTCTTTACATAGAAATCAGATTTGCCTTCTATTTTTAGCAGAATTATTCACTTTTACCTCAAGCTCCCAAAAAATTATTCCCTGCAAGATAAGAGCAGCTTTCTTACAAAACACCCTCCTAACAAACACATGAAAGGAGAGTTTGCAGCTATTTTCCATAATAACTGCAAATCCCACTGCTCCCCAATCCCTCAGTCTGTCACACCACACAGAACCTGACTTAAAGCTGTTTTCTAACATGGATCATGATTTAATTTAGGAGGGAGAGAGGATTGATTCGCAGTTCCAGTGGCCACTGACAAAATATTTCTGAAAATATCTATATTTTCTGCAAAATATTTTCTGAAAAATATCAGTCTATGTGAGCTGGAGCATTAAAGGAGCACTGCAGACAGAACTTCTAAAGGACATCTTCCGACATTTTGAAAGCCTTGCAATGTCAGCCGTGGGGACAGATGGATTAGCAGCAGGAGACCATCTGATGACAGATAAAGTGGATGCTGTTTATCTGCTCTTTGTGGAGATAAGGAGTTTATCATCCAGTTGTCACCTACACAAGATTTACTTTTTATTTTAACCTTCATATTGAGGAGAAAAATCCAATAAAATCCATTCTGAGCAAGGCACAGTTGTGCAGTCGGTACCTGGGGTTGTGTTGTGCTAGTGCCAAAGTTCTATCACCATTTTAAAACCCTAATATAGAATTAATAATTCTCCATTATTATCAAGCAGCAAAGAGATCAGAATTCTCTAACTCAATCCTTTGTATTTCTGTAAGAATGTAATTTACTAGTGTAGAAGCAAGGGTGTGCTTGCCATGTGCACACCTACTACTGATTTACTCAGGTGAGCTGAGTAAATTTTATATATATTTGTACAAGCCATGTAAATGTGATATCCATGACAACTGCAGCCTTTCCTTCTTCAAATACAACATTAAAAACAAGTTTTCTTGAGTAGGTACAATCTTAAGTGACAACTGTTACAATAAATGGCAAAAACTCCAGTTTCTCTGGAAACTGTCATTATAATCATGACAATTTTAATCGCTGCACTTGTCTTCCCTTTTTTTCAGAGTTGTACACCACTACACTGCTTAAAGGAAAATTCTTTAACATGTGGGAGCATTACAGAACCTCTGCTGATCATTTCAGTCCTGCACTGCAAAAAAGCCCTATATTCCTTTCTTTAAATAGAGTTGAATTTTATCACCTTAATTATTTGGCTTTTTATCAAGTAAAACCCATTTCTAAAGGCGATTTTCAACTTCTTTGAAAGAGCTAATTTAAAAAAGAGATAAAACCTGTAAGAAACCATTCAGGTTATGTCCACTTTTATACCAGATAAAAATTGGACGTACCTCTGGCCTTACTGGGTCTTCAATGCCAACGACACAGATGCAAGTCAGGTCGGATAAGATGTCGTTCTCGTTGTCCCAGTCTGGCTCAGGGCTGCTGGGGAAGTCTCTGAAGGCCACACAGATGGTTCTCAGCCCATCACAGGCCATGGGCTCAATCACCTTCTTCACCATCTCGTCCCTGTCGCGGGGCCTGAAGATGCGCGGTTCCCCGGCTGCGTTGAGGATCCTGGAACACCTGGTTTGGGCAGGGAAAAGAGAATAAAAACTGAGTGTGATGCCTTGGGATTTTAGTTTGTATGTTTTTCATCTATTTGTACTCCTGCAGTTCTTTAGTGTGTAACTCCAAACCCCACACCCAGTGGCAGCTGCAGCTTTCCCATTTTGGGCAGACACAACAATTCCTCTCCAGGCCTGGCAATCAAGGACACCTCACTGCCTCAGGGCCAGAGATGGGAACAAAAGGGACTTGGGGGGAGCAAACCTGGGCTCAATTACTTCATTACCTGCAGCTGGAATTGGCAGATTAACCCCCAACATGCAAATGGACCAAACTTATAAAAGTATAAAAACCTGTGAGCCATCGTCCATTTTGGCTGTAGGCCCTGGGGGGCTTTGTCTGCCCAAAATGTACCTGCAGGCCCTTCAATAAACAGAACTGCTTTTTATTCCCTTAATTCTGTCTGGCTTCTGTTTTTAGGTAGTCCCAAAAAAGCACCAAGTATGCATCTGCACTGACTGCCAAAGTATTTCCTGTATAAGCTCATTTCAGTCAATGCTTTCCTCTTCTGATGTCAGGTTTTAAGTTTCTAATGCAAATTTCTAGAAGATTCACTACTGAAATATCTGACAGAATTTGTAACTTATTGCACAGCCACCAAGAGCCTTTCATGCATTATTTTCTCAATAATCAATGAGCTGGCAGCTTACAGTGAAATTGAAAAGTGCTTATTTTCCAAATGGGTTGAACGTAAAGAATCCATTTACAAATTACCAAAAGCAGACCCAATTCTTTGGTAAGAAAAACATGCCAATTTCCCAGAAGCACTTAAAAATTTTAAAAACAACATTAGTCCCTCATGGTGCTAGGGTGTGTCACATTTCTGGTGCAGGCAGTAAACCCCAAACACCAGAAATTCCACATTTTAGTGTCAGGATGCTTTGAATTTTGGAAAAAAAGAGGCCTTCACTCACTTCTTGAGGACAATCTCGGAGGCCCCCTTGCTGTACATGCGGAAGCTGCCGTCGGGCATTTTGATGACCGTGCTCATGGACTTCCTCACGGAGTTGAAGGTGTAAACCTTGTAGAGCTTCTCTTCGGGGATGAGGCTCCGCACGGGCTCGTAATCCTGCTTCAGATCCAGCACAAAGCCCAGGAGCCCACACTCTGTCTTGTTGCCCACCTGGCGAGGCAGCCCGCCCTCCTTTTCTGGTGGCTGGAGAGAGGAGAAATAAAATTGGAGATTAATTTCTTTAATTTGTCTAACTTCACAATTCCTAATTTAGTATCTGAGCTGTGCAGCCACGAGTCTTCCAGTTTTTAAAATCAAGGTAAAAATTCCACGGAGCTCCAACAGAAGCATCTCCTCACAAAGAGAAACCTTTCTCTAGAAAATATTTGCCACATTTGGTCTCTTGCATGTCTTTTTTCTTAAATTAGCTTCTGATGGTTGGGCAATCTATTAAAAAGGAAGTAACTTTCCTTAGGCTGAAAATCAAGCAATTCTCACTTGTCACGAACAGAGGATTTCCTTTTCTTTCTTGCTTAGAATTCCATTGGTTTGCTGATTTTCACAGCTTTAAAAGTGAATTAAAGAAAGCTCTATCTTTTTTCTTTTTTTTTCCTGCCAGGCATTTTTATATAAAAATAAATCTCCATCCAACCATAACAACAAATCTCAGTGAAAAAAAATCTATGAAATAATATTCCTGTATCTAAATGTACCCGTTTCTAGAATTACTTTAGTCTGCTGCTCCAGACAAATAAATTCTCTGTATGTTACAGAAAATGGAGTAGGCTGAACACTGTGCAACTTCCACCACTTCTTAGTCCTTCTGAAGGAGAGAAGGAAGGACAAAGAAGACTTTAAATTCCCTTTCAAAACAGAAATAAACACTAATTTACAAACATTCTTGGGAGTGTTGTACACCCCAAACAAAATATTCCTGTGCCAGGATGCCAGACTTCAAGTGGCCAATGTGTGAACTATATACTAATGATAACTTGCAGCTTCTTACACTCAGTAGAATTAAAAAGTGTTCCTTAAGCCAAAGCTAAACTGCCCTTATGGGAATAAAACCAGGAAATCATCTCACAGCTTTAATTTGCACTGAAAACAGATTTTGATTTGGTTCAAGCCAAGACTCTAAGTCATCAATGTGAGTTAAACATTTACCTCATATTTTGCAGAATTAGAACTGCAGGACTGTATTCAGAATCTGTATTCAATTTCACTTTAAAATCCAGTTTCCTTCAGCAGTGGGATTCCTAATAGATGGAACTTCCTACATTGTCCCTCACTGGGATGAGAGCACACAAAGAGAATTATTGAAGCTGCAAATCAGCCACCCTACTGGATGTGAATTCTTGCAACAAGTATGGCCACCAAAAGGGAAAAGGGGGCCTTTTAAATGAGCATTAATAATTAATTATCCCAGACAACCACCAATTGCAGCTGGTTTAAAAAATGAAGGTGAGATAGTTAACAGAATGGTCTAGAACTCAAGTAAACAAATATTAATTTTTCCAAAAGAATAATTTCCCTACCACCAGGAAGATTGAGACCTGTTGATAGGTAGATTAATGCCATTTTTTTTTCAGAGAAGCAGCTTCAAACAACACAGAATAACCCAAAACTCTCTGTCTGAAAGAGATTTATCCTTCCAAAAAGGATTGTAACATCTTTCTTTTATGTGAACCATCATTTTTACTGACTAATATGGGTCAGTCTGGTGCTGCTGTGACATTTTAACATCACTCCAGAGTCACTGTAAAACACTGACATTCAGCAAAAATGCCAGTGAGATACATTAATTTTATTACCTGCTATAACAACTTGTCCTGCTGTAACCTCATTATACTGTGATGTAACTTCCCTCTGGATTCTCAAATTCATTTAAGAGTCCCTAATTCAAAATGGAAGTGCTCGTAGTGAGATGTATCTGAAATTCAGTGGAGTCAAAAAATATCTTTTAAAATACAGTTTTGTTTACTTAAATAAGTTTTGTGTTCCTGGCATTGCAGGCACAGAATTACTGAAATCTGCCAGGAAGTTCAGGTTTCTCAAAGCAGCAGAGGAACCAACTTGAGTGCCTGGGTAGTGATGGGTGCCAGGGAAGATCCATTCCTCTGGGCACATTAAATCCAACTCCTCCTCTCATTTTAGATCTAAATCCTCATTTATGCTTCTCTTTGCCACTGAACTCAATGAAAATTGTCATTGAACTAAATGTGAATGTGGTCAGGCCACTGGAACACTCCTGGAACCCAAAGAAAAACAAAGTTTTCCATCAAAGCCAGACAATTCTAGACAAGAATTAATTTATAGATATGATTTCATCATGCCCTGATGCCAACAGGAATCAAGAAAAGAAAAACCTGCTCACATTTCTCAAAACAAAAAGCTAACTATCAGAGTCCTTCCAAAATCACCTTTATTTCAACAAAAAGTAGATCACACTCCTCTGTTCTTACCACAGCCTAAAAATAGATTCCTTTCAGGGAACATCTTTTGAATGCAAATACGTAAGCAAGGGGGAGAAAAAAAATACCCATGAAAAGAAAAGGAACAGACACTTCAGAAGGGTTTCAAAATCTAACAAGTGGCCACCTCCCTGCAGATCAGCTGCTGTCTCCATATTCTTTGTGCATTACATTAGGGGCAAGCATATGGTGCTGAGAGCTGGCACGGAGCACTTCCTTCCCTGCACTGTTCCAGCTCAAAATCTATATGCCAGGAGCAGCCTCCTTGCAGATTGTTCTTGACAATCCCTTTGCAGAAGCTGCTGCCTCTGAAACTTCCTGCTGGGCTGGAGCTAAATTCATTTCTCACTGAATTCTGCGGTTCATGGCACCTGGAAAACAAGGACAGCCCGATGGGGTTACTCTGCAAGGATTCACTGGGAGCAGCTTCAGTGACCCCTCAGAGCATGGAACTGATGCCTTAGCATTTTAGCTTGTCTATTTTTCATATATTGGTGCTCCTGCAGTTCTTTAGTGTGTAACTCCAAACCCCACACCCA
>JAHXMQ010003857.1:18162963-18174256 GCA_020466415.1 Ammodramus savannarum pratensis | reverse complement strand
CAAATATTCATCATTTGAGTTTAATTAGAGACAGAGTAATGGCTAGCTGGAAATTCAGGGATGACAAGTGCAAAACCCCAAGCAGAACCCCCAGTATGCAAATGGACCAAACTTATAAAAGTATAAAAACCTGTGAAACATTGTCCATTTTTTGCTGTAGCCCCTGGAGCATTTTATCTGCCTGAAATGTACCTGAAGGTCCTTCAATAAACAGAACTGCATTTTATTTCCTTAATTCTGTCTGGCCTCTGGTTTTAGGTAGTCCCTAAAGGCACCATAACCCTTGGAAGCGGGAAGAGGGAAAGGCTTTGAGCTGAGATTTACCACGGGGAGCTCCAGCAAGGACCTTCTGCTCCCCACAGGTCACCTGCAATCTGTTCCATCACCTGCTTGCAAGGGACTGAGCCAGGATCCTCCCCCAGTCATGACCCTTGCAAAATTTTTCCAAACATCTCTCCCAAGCCTTTGGATTATTTCCCCACAACATTTCAGTTGCAAGCAGCTTCTCCCATGCAGAAGAACCCCCAGACAGATGTTTAAAATGCCCTGATTACACCCAGCAGATCAAAATAGGTTTCTAGGTCAAACTACAGCTGCATTACCAAGGCTTAACAATACCAATCCAAAGCCAGTATTGACCTGCTACTGAGTTTGGATTACAAGGGAATTTTCAGAATTGTTGCACTGGGAAATAATTGACTAATAAAAGGTTTTAAGAAGAAAGATAACATTCTGGGCATAATTTGAAGAGGTGATCCAACTTGTAAAATTAGATTAGGAAATAATTCCCATTTTTGTCCTAACTCTTTGCTAAATCTCCCTTTTTTCTCTGCAAGAAGACCCAAGAAGTCCCTCTACATTAAAATGTCAGGATTTTCTATATTATCTGAAGCCTTAATTTGTTGTATGTAACTCTCCTGTGTTCTACAGGTTGAACTACTCCTTTAGAATAACAATGACCTTAAATATTCTAATTTATTAACATTGAAAACAAGCTTTGCTGGAATACCATATCACTATTGAGTGTTTTATTTCAACCCAGCATCTCAACAGGAAAACAGAGGAAAACAAAAACTTTTAAAAATTAAATTGCAAAAGATTTCCACTTCATACTCTAATTACTCAAACAAAAGACAAAACGGACCAGGATGCACAGGAATTTTTCTCTGTATAATTAAAAATTTAATATGTAAAATTTAAAATAACCAACAAGGTTGAATGCTGTTCAAACCACGTGATATTTTTATTTTTGAATTCCTAATACTGCAAAAAGAACTACTAAAGAACTGTGGTCCTATCAGAGAGATTCCCTTGCTACATAATTTTAATCAATATTTTAATGTAAGGCATCTAAAGCAAGATTAAAACATCCAAATTTATAACCAAATGTTCCAGCTTTTTGCAGATATAGCTTCCTTCCACTGACTTCAAGCTTAAACAACAGAGATTTTGCCTGTTTCTCTTAGAGAAAAGCTGCAAAATGAAAGGGGTGAGTCTTTTTTTAGCCAAGGATTAAGAATTGAAAACTTTACTTGACTAAATAAATTTTCCCATTACAAAATGGGAAACAGTTCCAGAAGCCCTGTTGGCAAGAGGAAGGCAGTGAAACACCAGCCCTCAGCTGCTTTGGAATTTGTGTTTAGAATTTCTCTGGGATTCTGGAGCCAGAGCAATGGTTTAACCCCAGCTGGAAACCACAAAAGGAGCCTCTTGCTCACTGCACCTTCCCCCTGAGATGGAATGGGGAGGAAAATCAGAAATACATCAACCCCTGGAGTGGGGTAAGAACTAATTCCCTGCCAACACCTGGCAGCAGCTGTGTGTCACAGACTTATTTTCTGAAAAAATCATTTCCTCAGGACTTTTCTTCCTTAGAAGCTGAAAGGCCTCAGGAACAAAATGTAAACAATGGTTATCTGCTGTGGAATGCAACAGGTGCATCTGGGATTGGTCTCATGTGGTTGTTTCTAATTAATGGCCAATCACAGCCAGCTGGCTTGGACTTTCTGTCTGAGACACAAACCTTTGTTATCATTCCATTCCTATTCTATTCTTAGCAGCCTTCTGATGAAATCCTTTCTTCTATTCTTTTAGTATAGTTTTAATATAACATATATCATAAAATAATAAATCAGCCTTCTGAAACATGGAGTCAGATCCTCGTCCCTTCTCTCATCCTCAGACCCCTGTGAACACGGTCACAGCTGTGCACCCTTAAAATGCTGTGAATTTATTTCCACAAGGTCTCTATGTAGGTATAAAAATCAGCTTTTCTACCTGTGTAGATTGGGATCCTTGCAACCTCAAGGGCAGACCTGGAATAATATCATTGGTGACAATTTGTCCTTGCACAGTTTGGAAGTTTCTGTGAGCTTTCCACACGTTAGCTGTGTTTTACACAGAGCAGGATGATTTGTGGTACCGCACAGCCACTCCCCAGCTCACAACCAGCCCTGCAAGGTACAGGGCTGCTGAAATTCAGTTAAAATAAAGTCAAAAGTCAGCTTGAATTGGGGTCAGCAGAAGGGATTGGAGAAGAGCAGTTATGAACTTGGGGCTGGTTGTGTAATCTCCCTGGCACCAGGGACTGCAGGAGACTTCCACACTGTCCTGAGCTCCCTCACTGCAATTAAAGCCCAACACTTCAAACTTTGGAGCTTTGGTGGTTTTTTCCTGTTCTTTTGCACAGTACTGAGTAGCTTCACATCAGTGTTACCTTAACTTATATTTATATTCACTTATATTTATGTTCACTTATATTCATATTCACTTATATCACCTGTTCATCAGAAATTCAATTGATCTCCTTTTAACTTTCAAAACGTTAAAAATATTTTTACACTGAGCTGATATAGATCTCTCCCTTCACAATTCCCAAGAACTAGAGGTCCACAACCCTTAAGGAGAACAAGAATCCCTGACTTTGACAAGTTTGCACCACTTTTTAGGTCCAATGATTTCAAGAATTTCAAAGCCCTGTGGCTCATACATTTGGAAATTAGCTCGAAACAAGACAACAAAAAATGTTTGGAAATCCTTTTGCAGATGCTTTACATGCCCTGGTACCTGAGATTGGATATATTTTCCAAGTATTCTTGGATTTGTTACATGTGGCACATTATGGTATTACAAAATGCTAGGACAGGAGACAGAAAAATATTAATTGTTTTTAAAAGTGTTAACGCAGCTTCTCTAAAATAAAATCATTATAGGCTTACAGGAACTTTGATTGTGAAGAGCTTCTGACAGAGAAGAGAAAAAAAAAGACAACATTCACCTCTAACAGTGCCAGGAATTTTCAGAGAGAAGGAATCAAACAGAAGGTGATGGGAGAGGGAAAAGTGGGTTTTGCTAATTCCCACTGTATTGCCAGTTCTCTCCCTTTTCTCCTGATATATTTCCTGCATGATTTAAATACTGAAACCTCTCTGTAGCAGACAGGAGGGAATGGAGCTGTTGTAACATCAGAAAGTTTGAACTCAAAATTGGAGGGAGCAACAGGATCAAGAGAAAAAATTGGGTTTTAGTGATTGTATTGGTAATCCAGCACATCAGCAGCATTCCCAGGCATCAAACAGGACTGAACCAAAGCAGGATGCAGAGAGGTAAATATTAAATAATCACATAATTAAATAAATTGCTAAAATTTCACCAGGGCCGCCCTTTATTGGTGTCCCCCATATTTCTAGTCTGAAAACACAAAAACTGGATTTAGAAGCTAATTCCTTCTGCTTCCCACCATCCACAAAACCCCAAGATCCACAGCAGCTCCATCTCTTGGGAAAATGGCACCAAACAAATCACCTCAAGTTCTCACTATTTCCTTTAGGCAGCAGCAGCCACCACCAAATGCCTCCCAAAACCAAGGGAATTTATTCCAAATGCTGGCAGGCAGGGAAGGAATTGCCAGCTCATCCCACATCTAGACAAACTAAAATGAAAGCACAATGAAGCATCCAAAGGGGATGCAAAATCTGAAGACTGGATTCAAAAATGTAAACAAGATTATTTCATAATAACAAAGTTCTTCATTAAGAGGTTGCTCTAGTGTGAGAGTTTTGGTTTAGTGTTTGATGGTTTTTGGGTAGAATGTATCAGAATGCATATGAATGGTTATAATTGATTTGTAGTTTAATATATTGTGGTAAAATAGTTAATATTATAGGTATTAATACATAGGTGTAGTTATATATAGATATAATTATTATATTAATATTACAGGTATGTTGGATATTGGTGTAGATGTTATGTAATTTTTTATGTGTTTTGGTTGAGTGATTAGAATTTAGTAGCACTTATGGGTGTTTTATAGGAATTGGAGGAGTTATATTGTGTTTGTAAAGTGAATTTATGATTACTGTTATATTTGTGAAGGGAAGATTGTGATTATTTAGTTTTTTGTGGTGTAAAACTTATAGTATGGGGGAGAGATGAATTGTTTTAGTGGGGAATAAAAATAGAAGTGAATTTCTGATGGGAACTATGGTGGCATGCACTGTGAAAAATGCATTGAAGCAGGACCACGTGAGGAAAAAATATGGGGGATTGGTATCAGAAATAACAGCAGCATTGTGTGGCAGAGCTAATAGGGAAAAACATTTCTAAGGGGTTGGTTCTGATGGAATGGCATTGAGTTTGTGTCTCACTCTTTATCAAGACTGATAATGGAATAAAATCTTTTAAAATGCCTCTCAGTTGTCCCATCTCTAGGAAAACCAACACTGGTGGCTGGTGAGACTCCTGAATTCCCTCAGGTTTAATATCCCTCATGGTTATCAAACCTATTTAAATATCAGATCTGCCCAAACTGCCTAGGAAAAGGGTAGCAGGAATTTTTGTCTCGTTCTGTATCAGTTTAAGAACAGGTTCATGTGTGATGGAATTATCCAGGTACAACTGATGGTACAACTCCATCACACCATCAATTCTCCCACAGATGGAGGATATTCAAAGGCTTCCTGCCTCAGATTAGCTGGGATGCAGGGTAACTATTTCATTTTTGGGGGGATAATCTGAATGGTTTTCCCTATGATCTGAAATGGTTTTCCCTATTATCTGAAATGGTTTTCCCTATGATCTGAAAACGACCTGAAAACGACGCCCAAACCGAGGGAACGTTTTGCACCACATCATTCTCCTGCTGCTGCTCGAGGCGGGGCCAAGTTTGGTCAGCTATAAATTGATATAAAAATGGTGCATTTCAGCATCTTGCCTGCAACTGCAGCACGGCAATGCTCCCCTGAGAGGGGGCCAGCTGGAATTATGCAATGGAGCAGGGTGACATTTCCCAGCAGCAAGGCTGAGGGAGCAGCGCTGATGTGGCTCAGTGAATATGGACTCGTGCTCCTTTCAGCTCACAGAACAGCGACAGGGAAAAAAGGATGCAGCCCATGAATTCCCCCACGAGTGGCTCTGCAAGAAGGGGAAATCAGGCATGAAGAACAGACTGAGAGGCTGGTGTGACAGTCCACACTCCCCCTCTCCTTGAATCTCACCTATTTTTACATTCACAAAGAGTTTGTTTAAGAAACCCCCCTCAATTTTAATAGCAAATAATTTAATTGTCCTTTCAATTTGAAGGACGTATTTGCCTTTGATTCAATTTTAAAAAAGGCAAAAAGTACTTCCACAAACATGAAAATTATTGATTCTTCTCACTGATTTAAGATGGATATGTCAGGTTTGTATACATTTTTTTTAAAATTAGAGAGTTGCTCAGGGCTGTGTCCAGTGGGATTCTGAATATCTGCAGAGAAGGAGACACCACAATTCTGTGAACAACCTGTGCCAATGTTTGACCACCCTCACCTCTAATTCAAATGAAAATTACTATTTCTTTCAGTTTCACAACCAGATAGAGGCATAGCTCTAGCAGAAGTAGTTAACAAAGCTAAATTTAACCACATGTATCCATGCCATTAATTTAATTTGGAACAGAGCAAAGTTTTCTGATTTCAAACTATAAATAAAACAACTGATAACTTTTAAAAATAAAGAACATCTATTCATAAGGTCCTGCACATGTAATTTAACAATACCTATTGTAAGGAACCAAACACTGATAGAGATTTTACATTTATACATCACAGTTCAGTAGTGACTCCATAACCTAAATATATGAATTATCCCTCTCCATCTCCTAATCCTTTCTGATTCTCTCATTTGAACTTTTTCCTTTTGTAATAAATTGTCAAATTATTTTCAAGACAAAAATAATTAAAACAGAAGGCTGGAAGTCTTTTAATTTAAAAACCAAAACTAATTATGAAAAATCTCTCAATTCCAAATGACAATAATTCATGGCTGGGTTTAACCAGGGGTACATTAATGCACCACACCACAGTGCAAAGGAGGAACTCTGCCTTGTTATGACACTACTGATCAATCCTTAATTATGATTAGGATCCTCCAGCCTTGCTCTTTCCAGATGAAATTCAACTGAACTTTACTGGCACAGATTTTTCTCCACATTTCCCTCAGAGGAGTCTTGGCATATTTTCTGCACTATAAGATATTATTCATCTGTGTTATTTAGGGACCTTCCTATTGTTATTGATCAAACCCATTCCGACACTCCCTTAAATGTGCCATTTCATGACAATTTAGCTCTAAATTTGGAATATTCCCTATTCCCTTTCCAGACAAGGCCACTAAAAACCTGCACTCTTGTCCTTTTGTGCAGCCCCAGGGAACTGGCAATGGTTGCATTTATCCTGGCACCATCCCAGCGTTAAGAGCAACAAGAACTGTTGACAAGTAACCTATATAATCAAAGTAATTAGACACAGCAATTGTTATTAACTTACTTTAATCAACAACTAATTTAGTTTAAATATAGTCTTAGCAAAAGGATTCTGTTTGAGTTTGCTGTAAAGAAAGCCTCAGCACTTTTGTCACCAATATCAGCAGAACTCAGACCACAGTGACAAAGGGACAATTTCTAAACCAAACTGGCAAAAACTAGGAGCAGATAAAGAGATTTTATAAATTGCTAATGAATTCTTCAATACCTTTGGCAAACACTCCACAAATTGTCACGAGCAACAACCAGGCTGAGCATTTTTCATTTCAAAGGAGAAATTGCACTTAATGGCAGGGCTGTGATCAACGGCACCCAAGAGCTGCTGCCTTGGGTTGGATCTGTCAAACTCAGGTTTTACTGCCTGTGGGTCCTGGGCTGGCTCTGTGAGAGCTGCAGAGAAAACAGGACAGAAACTGCCTGGATCATGTAGGAAAATACCAGATCCAAGGCAATGTCCCCAGTTCAAAAAGCTTATTTCCAAATTAGACCCAACACTGGGATTTACATGGGGTTGGCCAACATTAAAAGCCTTCAAGCAACTGCCTTAGGGCTGAAACCTCACCTTTTAGGTTAAAGAAAGCAGAAATACATTTTCTTCAGCCTAAGCAGCATCTGTACATTTGGAAAATGTCCTTGGAGCCACTCTACTACACACTTAAATTATTTATCAACAGATTTTCCCCTCACATCTCAATCTTTTCTCCCACCAAGCCAATATTCAATGATTCTGATCACATGATCCTCAAATCTCATCACCTTTTATTAACTATTTTACTCTTTTAATCAAAATTAATGACATTTTTTAAAACCATTTCTACTGGTAGCCTGAGTTGCCTCTCGTGCCTGTTTTTGCCTGGAAATCCTGCATGGATTTCAACCACAAAGTGTAAAACCCATCACTTATTCCATGGTATCTACATATCCTCACTCTCATTTCTATTTGTATTGCCTCCTCTATGCTTGTTTTAGCTAATTAGGAGTGGAAAAACCAATCAACCAAACATCCCCTTGCACAAAAATTCACCAAAACCCAGTCCCACCATCTGAAAAATATGAACTGTGATAATAATCATAATGTACAAGAATTTAATCATGCATTAAATAACAGAAAATGCCTGACCTTTAAAGATGTGCAGCAAAAACCCGGATTTCCATAAATAAAAGAGAATTTGAAGGAATCAAAAACCTGAATTTCCATAAAAGAACGAGAATTTACAGGTGGCTGATCTGTCCATCCAGTTTTCACATGCAGAAAACTTATCAATACTCTGGGGATTGTCTGTTTTTCTATTAAATAGAACCAGATGGAGAAATAAATTTCTAGAAAGACCTAACCAAAGCAAAGATTAATCTTATTCCTTGCTGCCTTTTTGGTGGCACCACAAGCTACAAACAATTAGTACAGTGGAAGGAGCTAAATTTAGTGAGTGCAAAGCAAATGTAGCCACATGGAAAAGGAAGTTTTTTCACTTGATTGAAGCTCCTGATTATAGCCCATCATAATTACAGATCTCTGTTAATAGTACTCATTTCCAGAGTAAGGAGAAGGGTTCTTCAAGCACCCATCTCCAAAGGAGTCTAAAACCACCAAGAGTTGATACAAAATGTGCTCCTCTCTAGCAGCACGTATCAGCTGCAACTATTTTTAAATCGGTTTGGGTCTGTTCCATTTGGGGTTTGGGAGGCAAATGGATGAGCTCAAGTGGAGATAATCTGTCAGAGCCATGCTTGGCTAATATATTTTCTCAGAGGGATTTTTTTTGCATGATTGCTGGGATGATGTTTGGGATGCATTGTGAATTCAGTCCTCTGGCCAGGCCCTCTCCTTGTCAGGACACCAGGAGTGATGCCTTGGCTGGGCAGAGCAGCAGACGGAGGCTGCAGCCAATTTGTGCCTGATTATTCATTCAGGAGGAAACGGGACAGCAGTGATGGAGAGCTGGAACATCCTGTCCTCCTTTTAGAGAAAAATTCTCCCAGAAAAAATCTCATTTCTCACCTCTTCCAAATGCACAGCCCCTATCACACCAGCACTGAGCACTGCCAGCCTTTGGAGTGAGGGGAAATGGAGGGGAATGGAATAAATGGAAAAGACAGAAAAATAAAAGTGGTATAAAGTAAAAAAAATCTGCAGTGGAGCTGTTTAACATGCTCAAGGCTTTCCTTGGTGCTATGGCCAATGAGCCACATCCTCTGCCCAACTCTTATCCAGAATTTCCCAAGGATAAGGTGTCCCAATGTCCTACAAGGACTCACCGGGAGCCAGGCACACTCTGCTGCTCTGTGTGTTTGCACCTGCACAGGTAAGGCAGGCTCACAGGTTTATTCCATTTACCCCATTCCATTTCTTCCATTGATTAAGGCAGGCTCACAGGTTTATTCCATTTACCCCATTCCATTTCTTCCATTTCTTCCACTTACCCCATTCCATTTCTTCAAATTATTACGGCAGGCTCACAGATTTATTCAATTTATCCCATTCAATTTATTTAAGGCAGGCTCACAGTGCTTATCCCCTTTATCTGAATTTCTATAATTTTTTATAATTTCTAGAAGATTCTTTTCCATGCAAGGTGTCTGCACAGCAGCTCTGTCATTTTTTCAGTGATGCTAAGGGACTAGATGGCTTTGACTAAATTAAAATAATCCTTATGAAATTTGAAAACTTCCTGTTTCCTCTGCAAGGCTCCAGCTGGGCCAAGGATTTTGTGGGACACACATCCTGCCTGCTCCCTGTCAGTGCAATGCTCCTGGGATCCTGGATCCATCACAGCCACGTGCTTGTGGGAAGCCAGAGCCCCTCCTGGATCCCTGGGAACAATTCTCCAGGTTTCCACCCACCCTAGAGCTTTTGCTGTCCCTAAAGCAGAAATGCCCAGGATTTTTGGACGCCTTCCCACACCCACAAATAAAATTGGTTGTATCCCAAAGGAGCCAAGAGCTTCACACACAGTAAGAGAAAGCTGCAAGTTTGACAGAAAAATGGGCTCTACCTGCAGGAGAAAGCAGGAACTGGAAATTGAAGCACAGATTTTACTTATCATATATTTAATACCAATTTTCTAAGTTTTCTGTGACTCAAAAAGAATATAATTTTGCTTACATTAAAAGCAAATTAATAAATCTTGAGAAGTGCAAGGTCAGTCACAAAGAATAGCAATAAAAGTCAATTTAAAGTCTTGTTCAAGTCTGCAAATAACTCCTGCATGTATTGCTCTGAAATCAACTTTATTCCTGATCCATTGCACTTCAGATCTTGCACCATTTACAGTTTTTGGTGATTTCTGACTTTTTCCTCCAGAGGAATAAACCACATTGGAGCTCTGAGAGTAAAAAGAAAACATACTAAAACATTGTATATAAACCATATATTTACACAATGTAAATGTGAAAGGAAATTAATTTCCTCTTTCATTAGGAGGTGATTCACCCACCACATTGATCTCCAATCAGCCTGTTTGTGTACCTCATAAAAGCACCCCCATTTTCTGTGAAATTGGGATTAAATCATCACATTGGAAGGTATTATCTTCCTGTCCCTATGACTGAGAGCACAAAGAAAACTCACATTAAACCAAAATGTGCCTGAAGTAATTGGTTTACACCAACTCATGTGAAAACAAAAGCTCCCAGCAGGACAACGTGCTCATGAGAATATTCCCTGAAAAGTGCTACCAGCACATCCATCAGCTCCAAGGTGTGATGGCTTCACCTCAGCAGGGTGAAAAGGAGCCCAACACGCTCCAGTCATTCATTGTGCATCATTAAAAAAAAAATAAAAATAAAAAAGAGTCCTAAAATGCTCAGCCAAGAAGCAATATTTATAAACCCCTAATGAAAATACTGTGGAAACACTGATTTTTAAAGGCTGCACTTTTGGAGGTTATCCCCACAGGTGAATTTTCTCATGGCAGGACAAGATTTGTGCAGAATAAGAATGTGAATATAAGATAAATAACATAAAAGAAAATTCTATTTTGGAAAACATCTGTTGCATCATAACAAGTTTAAAATCGAATTTATTCATTTGCATACCAGAAGGGGAAAAAAAATAACAAATTTTATTGTTATTTTTTAATTTTTAATATAATATTTTAATATATAATTTATTTATTGTTAATATAATGATATTATAATAACAAAGAGATTCCAAGTGATTTTAGACTGCCTGAAAGCTTGCAGTGAATATTGATCCATCAGGAACTGATGGAATCTGCAATGACCAAACTGAAGGCAAAGGACGAAGGAAGTGTTTGTTACTTGAGGAAATCAAAGTGATGAAATCTTCTGCCCTGAATCCCCTCTTCTGCCCCAAATCCCTCTTCTTCTCCCAAATTCCATCTTCTTCTCCCAAATCTCCCTCTTCTGCCCCCAAATCCCCTCTTCTGCTCCCAGATCCTCCTCTTCTGCTCCCAAATCCCCTTTTTCTTCCAAATCCCCTCTTCTGTTCCCAAATTATCCTCTTTTGCCCCCAAATCACCTCTTCTCCCA
>JAHXMQ010003857.1:18128636-18157984 GCA_020466415.1 Ammodramus savannarum pratensis | reverse complement strand
TCCCTTCCCTTCCCTTCCCTTCCCTTCCCTTCCCTTTCCCACAAACAGCAGAAAAGTTGCTCTGAAGCTAAAGGGATGCAAAATCAGCTCACCCAGCAACTTAATCTTGGAAAGCAGTAAAAAGAGCTATATTTAATGATGCTATTGTTCAGTTGGAATAAATTGTGTTTAATTTCTCAGGGAAATTCAAATCTTTTATGCCAAGTACTGATATTATTCCCTTTTTATATTTTTATCAATGGTTCAGTTGCCCCTTAATCAAAAGACAATGCAAGAGGGAATATTTCTCATTCAGCAAAGCATCTTGACAAATTTTATGGTCCCATATGTGATCCTTGTGAACAGAAGTTCTCACAAAGAGCAATTCACAGCACACATGTAGCTGCAGAGCTAAAAATAGAATATGCAAAACTCACTCTTGGCGACAGAACCCTTCCAATGCCCTTTGGGTTTCAGCTGAAATTCACAATTTGATTAAACATGCTGCAAGAACGAGTGCACGAGCGTGCATTCTGTATTAGCAGGAAGGAAAAGAATTCTGTCTATTTATCCTGGAAACAACTCCCTCAGGTGCTTTTTACTGTATTTATTTGGGATGCAAAATGGGCTGTGGAACAATATCTTGTATCTTAAAGGTCAGCTTGTTATAAACTGTGAATGAAATGAAATCCCCTGAGATGGGGGCTGTGGTTCTCATAGAGTCCCTATTGCAAAGATTTAGCTCATGAGATCTAAAAGATCTCCATTAATTTTAAACAGATAAGTTCAAGCAGTCACTGATCTGCATCCAGAGGATTTCATCCCTTTATCAGTTTAGAATCAGTCTCTATGCAAAGCTAAAAAAGCATTGAAATTATGAAATATGGCTCTTTTTATAGGCACATAGAACTATTTCCAGCAAGAAGCCAAGTCAGAGAAAAAAAATATATTGAGACAATTTTAGAACTCTTATTGACCAGAAATGCTTCAATAAACCACAAGAAAAAGACAGATTAATAAACTTAATATTGCAGATATGGAATATCTGATGATTTCCTCTGGATTCAGAGGGGTGAACTGGTGTGGAAGCTGAGCAGAAACACTTTGGTACTGGCTTTGATCTCAGAATGAGCAGCAAAATATAAAACCCTGTATAAGCCTCTGCCAGTCACACCTGACTGAAAAACCAACCCCCTGCCTGCCCTGCTGCTCCCTGGGAAGGAGGAAAATTCTGCTGACACTGGGAATGTTCTCCCAAAGCCTTCCCAAAGGCAAACTCTGTGCCTTGTCCTGATCCTGGCTCTTCAGGCTGTTTTATTCTCTTTCTCCAGGAGGAAGCACCTGAGCTGACTGAGGCTGTAACAACATTTAAATAACCAAGGTGCATTTTCCTCTCCCCAGCAATCAAATATTACATTGATTTGTGAGAGTAGGAATTACCCAGCAAAAGCAAACTGTTCTTGCTGGTTTGGAAATGCACAAATGAAATTTAAGGAGCTGCTGCCATAAAACATCCACTCTGAGTTATCATAGAGGATTTGTTTTCTTTGATTGCATTTTAAAAGACCAATTCTAAAACAAACATCAAGTACATGCCTGACTTTATTCTGCAGCTCAGCACAGACCTATAAAAAGGACAATACATGTATTCATAAACTAGAAAGAAAAAATCTATTTGTTCAGCAACGTTAACATTCAGCTTGACCTTTCAAAGAACAAATCTATTGGAATTGCAAAAAAATTCAGTCTCTTAATTAGCTCTGTACAAAAGAATCCAATGCCACAAGCAAACAGGATATTTTCCATTCTGGCCTCCTGTGCAGAGTGAATAAAATACTTCAGGATGTAACTCACCTTAAACCACAGTGAATAAAGGTCATTGATCTCACTGATTTAACCAATCCAATCTGTGCTTTCTGAGCATTAATTGAAATTTCTTAGACACACAAAAATCATTTTGCACACATGAAGACTCAGTGAAGACCAGATGTTTTACCAACACATTTGTGTTCCCAAATTTATCTGCACCAATACTGGACCACCCTAATCTAAGGACAGCAGGAGTTTTTTAAATGTCTTATGGTCTTGCACTCTTAAATAAATCCCTGAGCTTGAAAAAAGCAATAAAATATACAGGTTTTAGAGCACCTGTTCTCATTTTGAGAACCACAACAGTACTTAATGCTTCATAATCAACAATAAGACATTAAGGAATTAACACTTTTAAGAAAAATTAAACCTACTTCTGCTGATGCCTCAAGTTTTAGCTGTTCTGTTTTTCAGATTCTGTGCTGCTTTTGTTTGTGGATCTGGGTTAGAATCCTGATGCTGAAAATTTTAAACTTTCTGTGTTGAAAGGCACAGACTAGCAAGAAAACACTACATTTAACCTGAAGCTGTAGGTAAGACTTCCAAAATTAATTATTAGCACTAAGATTACAAGTGTGTAATGAGTTAAAAGTGTGTAATATCACAAAGTAGCAAATGTAGACTTTTAGAATACAAAAATAAATACAAAGCAAGACAGAAGTTTTAGAGTAGAAGCAAGTTGTTCTTCACCTCCTTCTTCTTCATGAGTTTAAGTAGTATTTTATAATTAAACAGAAAAGCCTGCATTGCAAGCTTCAAAAGATCAGTTATTAAATTAAAAAAGAAAATAATCTAAGTGTCATTTCTTAATTAGATAGTTTAGTCTTAAAAGACCTTGTAACAAAATATAGTTAAGAAATTAGTAAGGCATTTTGTGTCTTACTAATAAAAAGCTACCAAACTCATAGTTGTAAGACTGTTTCACTGATAAATAATCAACACCTATGTCCAAACATAAAATACTGTCTCAAGTGCCTTCAATCCCAACCTTAATAAAAGTAGAAAATATAAATAAATAATCCACCACAGGTCTAGGCTTCGTATAAGGGAATAATAAGCTCTCTTCACAGAGAAGGGAGACAAAATAATTCCTGCTCCAGCTGGGCACCAAGGACAAATGATCCAAATCTCAGCCCAGGAGCACAAACAATGTGGGCTGAAGAGAGAAAAACAAGCAGGGTGGGACTGCCTGGGCTAAAGCTGGAATGGGACAGTGAACTGCAAGATGCTAATAGACCAAAATTAAAGAAAGTGAGAGA
Organism: Ammodramus savannarum pratensis; assembly: GCA_020466415.1. Classification (NCBI taxonomy): domain Eukaryota; kingdom Metazoa; phylum Chordata; class Aves; order Passeriformes; family Passerellidae; genus Ammodramus; species Ammodramus savannarum. The sequence goes on along the minus strand of JAHXMQ010003857.1, from coordinate 18,154,877 downwards.
ACCTGTGACCAGTTGACCATTGTGGGACCATTTTGGTTCATCTTGGGTGCCCTGGCTGGGCTCTTGTGCTGCCCAAGGTGGATGCATTGAAGAGATCATTTTAATAAATCCCTGCTTTATTCTTTGACTCTGCCCAGCCTCTGTTCTAGCTCAGCCCTCACAAGGCATCACTGCTAGGCCTCACTTAACCACCCAAAAAACCCAAACACCTACTCACCAGAATTTTGGTAGTGTAAGCACTGTTGATAGCGATTGCATTGACCAGCAGCTCCATGGTTTTGGCAGGGATGGAGTCAGGGTCGGGGATCTCCTTGTAGTGGACGTCGCCCACGTAGGCCTGCACCACGGTCATGCGGTTGGTGGTCAGCGTGCCCGTCTTGTCCGAGCAGATGGCCGTGGCGTTGCCCATGGTCTCACAGGCGTCCAGGTGCCGCACCAGGTTGTTGTCCCTCATCATTTTCTGAGGGGAAAACCCACCAAAAGCCAAGTAAGGAACCCTTCGATGTTGGCTTTGACAGGTTTTTAGTTGTAAAATGGGAAGAAGCCCACAGTTAGTCTTGCTGGTGAGAACGTTCCCTAAAGCAGAGCTTTGGTGAAGGCCAATAACCCTAAATCCCACTGGCAGACAACCAAGTTGTGCCTTTCCCTGAGGTAATTTTGCCTTTCCCTGAGGTAACTTTGTCTTTCTCTGAGGTAATTTTACCTTTGATAACCTAAAAGAGTTGCAGCATTTTCCTGCAGTAGGTTTGCATTCTAAGGAATAGCTGGGACAGGTTGCTATCCCTCTTCATTTTCTGAGGGGAAAACCCACCCCACCAAAACCCAAGAAACCATTTGATGCCGACTTTGACAGGATTTTAGTCATAAAAAGGAAAGCAGGCCATGGTTAATTCTGCTGGTGAGAACATTCCCTAAAGCAGAGTTTTGGTGAGGGTCAATAACCCCAAATCCCAGTTACAGACAGCAAAGCTGTGCCTATCCCTGAGGTAACTTTGCCTTTCCCTGAGGTAATTTTGCCTTTGATAACCTAAAAGAAATGCATCACTTTCCTGCAGTAGGTTTACATTCTAAGGAATAGCTTGAAGAGGTCATTATCCTTCATCATTTTCTGAGGGCAAAACCCATTAAAAACCCAAGTAAGAAACCCTTCGATGCTGGCTTTTGAGGTTTTTATCATAAAAATGAAAGGAGCCCATGGTTAGTTCTGCTGGTGAGAACCTGAAGTTCCCTAAAGCAGAGCTTTGGTGAGGGCCAGTAACCCCAAATCCCATTTACAGACAACTAAGCTGTGCTATCCCTGGGGTAATTTTGCCTTTGATAACCTAAAAGAGTTGCATTGTTTTCCTGCAGTAGGTTTGCATTTTAAGGAACACCTAGAACAGCAAAGATCAGCTGAAGGAACCAAAGATAACAGCGTTTTTTAAACATTATTGTTATAGCAAACATTTGGGATCTTTTTCTTACTGCTTGGAAGGCCAGGATGTTACCTGGCACTCCACAGATGGACCACACATTTTGGGGGAACAGCAAAGGAGAAAGGGTGTGAGAGGGGACATCGGGAGAATGAGAATGCATTTTCAAAGCAGGTACATTCTTCATTAGCAAAATCCCATCTTTGAGACTTGCTCGCTTTTTTAATAATTGTGATATTTGGCTCCACAGATGCCAAGAGATTCCTTCCAAAACTTCCTAAGTTAATTTGTTTACAATCAAACAAATCAACTTTACACCATCTTCATCTAAGATTCTCAGAATGTTTAAATCATCTAATTAAATTGCTCAATTAATCCTGAAGTCCAGGATGTTAATCCTCTTTAATTTCCTAATAGAACCATTTACATTGACTTCAAAGAACTGCAACTGCATTTAAGAAAAGTACATGAAAGCTTCAGTGAAACTCTTAATTTCTTTGAGAAGCTCCAATTTCTGTGAGAAGTGTTCCTGAAGACTTCAAATCCTTGTCAAAACTTTGTATAGTTGCACAAAAAAATTTGAATACAAAATTATTCTATATCAAAAGACTGGACTATTTTCAGAGTACATTCTGCTCAATAAATTCCTGGTTCCTTGCAAATTACGTAGGTATTTCTACTGCTTGATATTCCTGCACTGTGCAGTTTTAAGGAGACGTGTTGGAAGATATATTAGTATTTTTGTTAGAAATTCTTTCAATATAAGCGTTCTTTAAAGCAATTTCATGAACATTTTGAGCACATAATTTTCAGACCATTTTTCATCCCATCTGATAAAACCTGAGGACCAACTCATCGGTGAGCTCAAGCAAACAGCACTGTTCTCCCTGGATTATTTTGAATGTCTCTTACCTTTACAGAATAAGCCAGAGAAATAGTGACAGCAAGTGGGAGTCCCTCAGGAACAGCAACCACGAGCACAGTAACACCAATAATGAAGAATTTAACAAAATACTGAACGTAGACAGGAGTGCACTCAGGCAACCACTGCTTCTTGTTGACCACAAAGGTGTCAATGGCAAAATACAGTACCAAGATGATGACAGTGATGGCAGACATCACCAGACCTGGGAGGAGAAATCACCAGTTACCATAAACCCAAACAGCACTGAGAACACGAGCAATTAGAAATTGGGATCTGATAGGAAATAATTTCTTTCTTTGTGACATTTTTCACCAGTACCAATAACAATGATAAACCATACAATGAAAAAAAAACCATTGCCATAATATATTGATAGTGCACAAGGAATTCTAGGAATTCATTTTCAAACACTTACTGCTGCCCTTACAACTTCCCAGGCAGTGCAGGAGTTCTTCTGTCACTTAAGCTTATTCAATTTAGCACATTACTTTGCCTGGTACAACATTTATCTGTCCTTTTAACCCCCACCTTTTACAAATTACTTGTCTATCCATATTTAAACACCTTTCTTCTAAGTAAGTATATCTTTAGAGCTTGAGCAAAGGAGCCTCCCATGTTGCTGCATAAAATGCTGTAGAAAAGCCCTACAGATGAGTCTGGGTGAATATGAAGATGCAATAATGCAGAATTATCCACAGGAGAGTTTTTTACTGGGTTTCTTTAAAATGTAACTAATACTGGTGTTTCCAAGGTGTCCCTTTTTCAAGGGAACATCTGAAGAGTGTGTATTTTCACAAGAATAGGTTCCAAAGAGACAGAGCCACCAATAAATATTTCACAGAATTGACAAAATGTCCCAAGCATTCCATTCACTCTCCCAACTGCTGGGATAGCACTCCTGCTCCACAGTTTTGTCCCTGGGTTTGAGTACACAAATAAAAATTTTCACTATATCCTCAGCTTTGCCTTGCTCTGACAGCCCTGTTTGGCAGGTTTGTGTGAAGGAATTAAGCCTGCATTTTGGAATAAATTAATTTCTCCCTAATGAAATCATAGAGTAGAAGGAGAATGCTGTGAACTTCATGTCTTAACTGCAGTTTTTGAAAAATTGGTAAAGTTGAAGGATGCTAAGGTTGACAGGAAACAGATGAGTCAGGAAGATCACTCTGTGCCAGAGGATGAAGGAAAATCTATTAAAATATTGCACAGGCAAATACTCCTGACAACACAAGACATCCCCATAGGCTGCTCAGCACCAAAGAAAAACCAAATGAGGCAATGAGAATTCATTTAATTCCTGTTCCTTGCCACATTCTGGTCAGAAATCCCTACACAATTACTTCAAGAGTGATGTTCACGTGCCAGAGCAGAAGTCAAGGCAGTGCAGAAAGGTATTTAATCCAAGGAATTAATCATCAGGGGAAACAAAGGAGAGGAGCTGGAGGAATATGAACTGGGGCAAGGCATGAAATTGGATATCAGGGATGATAACCCTGGATTTGGTCACACTCTGCTCAGGCAAAGGGAATTGGCATCGTGGGGTTCTGTGATCAACTCCTGTGATGAACTCACAGGGGATGGGAAGGGGAAAATCCAAGCTGGGGGAGAAGGCTGAGGGAGATGGAGCAGGAGTAAAGGGATCTTGGAGGGCCTCCACCAAGGAGCTGAGATCAAAATCCCTTTGAGAAATTCAGAGTGTCTTTATTACCACAAGAAACGCAAACCAAGGAACTTTAGGCCCTTATGGAAGGTTTCCACTCTCTGCCCACATGTTGGAGAAGTGCTGCTTCCAACCCCAGGGGCCAGATGGTTCTGGATACAGGAGCCCAGAGATGTGTCATGCTTGGGGAGAAGGCAGCAATGTGGATATTTGGGGAGAACAGAATGATTTCAGATTCCATGAGAGGGAAATACTGTGTGAGTGATATTTTGAGATGGCATTAGAGATTCTGAATCTGTGCACTCCCAAGTTCTGAGGGGAGAGAAAATTAAATACGTAATTACTGCGCTTGGGAATATTAACTCTGAGAAAAGCTGCATTTCATTTTGATTCAAATATTCATTACAATGCAACTTGCCCAAAGCTCCTTGACAGTCAAAGCTGATTTTTAGGAGAATAAAAGATCTCCAGCACTACATATTCTCCTTAGAACAGCTTTGTGATGACCCATATTCAAATCTTGCAGTAAAAACAGGGCCTGTCCCTCTTCAGAACCATTTGCTTTGCAGCTCTTTGCCTCCTGTGACCCAGAGGGGCTTTGGTGTCATCCAGCCTTACCTGCTTTGCCAATCTGCACTGCCAGCTTGGTCAGCTTTCCCTGCAGGACGGATTTTTCTTTCTTGTGCATGTTGGATTTCTTCTTGTCCTTGTCGTCTCCCTCTCCCCCTTCCGCGCTCTTCAGCGGCTGCATCTCCATGGCAGCAGCCCCGTCCTGCTGCTTGGCTGATAATGCAGAACAAAACTGTTACTCCAGAGCTTTATCCCCTCATTTTTCCTCCATGTTCATCCTCTCTGACCCAGCCAGCCTCACAGGGGCTGCCTGGGACAGTCTGTGCCAGGGACACCCTCGGCTCCCAGCGGGGCTCTGCAGGACACCGCTGTGCCAGCACACCCCTCAGGACACGTGGGCATTTGGGCTGGAAAGCACTGATGGGGCTTATCCCTCATTTTGACCCCCACCCGTGATGCTCTGGGCCATACACATATATGTCACTGAATGTCTTGCAGGTGACTTGGCAGGTGACAGCACTGCAGCATTCCCTGCAACAGCAGAGCTCCACATTCCTCTGGATTTTGGAATGCCTCTTAGAATGCAATGCACATTCCCAATGCAAATATTTTGAAGGCAATGTGGCTGCACAACTGGCCCATGTGTCACCTCTCTGGATTGCAGCGGCACCTCAGTGACCAGGGGACCACACTCTGCCATCCACCCTTCCAGAAAATCCCTCAGTTATAAAGTTTCCTCAGCATTCCGTGATCAAGGTACTCAGCCCTCAGTTCTGATGATGGGTCACCATTCCCCCACAAAACCCACACAAAGTTTCAGGGCTGATCCCTCCTTTCCTGACAGAATGCCAGCAGAAGGAAACTTTATTTTTACCTGTTTCTGAAAAGCAATGACATTGCAGTGGATATATGTGCATGTGTCTGGTTTGTACTGAGCACAATAAATAAAATAGGATGAGATGAAACAGCTTTGCTTTCGCAAAGAGATTGTACAAGACCGTGCTTGTTTGACCTGGAAATCTGATTTATCTACCTAGCCTGAATGCTTATTATTTAATAGCATTTTATTTGGTACTTCTGTACCATGAACCACTGAGTTTCTCTATCCAGTTTCTGAGCCATCACCTTTGAAATGTTCAATATTATCTGAGAAGAGAAAATTGTCATTTAATTTGGTATAACCCAAACAGCTCTTGATAGCTGTGTCTTATAATAAAAAGGGAACCATAACTTTGCTTCAGAGAAAGCAAAATATTGATTCCAATTTCTTCCTGGCATTGTATATTAAATAAGAAACACCTAGGACTCTCAATCTTCCTGTTGTTTACCCTCATAAAAGGCTTTTACACTGCTAGATAACACCTTGGCTTTAAGGTTTCCTTCTTTTATTGCTTTGCCTTTCCCCTGCAAATGAAGAGTTGTCCAGACAATGCCATCAGACACCAGAGATGATGAGACATAAAAAAACTGGGCTGTAAAATCACTAACAACACATAGGATACACAACTTGCGCAGGAACAATTAATCCAAATGAGCTTTGTGAGATGAAAGCAACATCTATAAATGGTCCCTCTAAAATGCTCCTCTCCTAAACCCCTGCAGCTTGTGGGAGTTCCAATCTCTCGGGCTGGGGTTGGCTGTTTGGGGTTGTTTTGGACATTCTGAACAATTAGGGCCAGTTTCACACACAGGCACAGACCACAGGTTCTCACTGTACTTTGGGACAGGGTTGAACTACATGCTAACAATACAATCCACAACCTCCTGAATAGCAAAGAAGATTACCTTTGTTCTGGTTGTTCTCCATATTCCCATCCTGCATCTTGCCTAAATGATGAAAAATTCCAACAGACAACAGACAGTAAACAACCTTCAGCCAAGACAGAACACGAAAATGGGGATTTATAAAAATGGGAGACAAAGCCATGAGCACACCACGGGCACCTGGGCACCATCCCCTGCCCTCACACCTGCACTCACACAGGGGCCAAGGAATTCCAGCCAAGCTCAGGGCTGGAATACCTTAAATGCTGAATAGCAGCAAGTATTTTTGAGGAATCTGCATCAATTCAGAGGGGGAAACTAATAAAGTGGAGCTGGTGGGAAAATGAATTGGAATTATATTCCTGAGCTGATGTTTCAGAGGGCTGGGACTTAAAAATTCTGGCACGCACCAGTACAGAGTATGGCTTTCTTAATGTATTCCAGAATTAAATTAATCATGTTACTAAATTGAAAAAAATAGAAACAATGGTGTTAATAAATCTAAATGAATAAATTAAAAATGTAAATCAGATAGGATTTTTACATTCTGTCTTCCTCCCTTGGTTGTACTAATTAGCAATTTCTCCTGGAAATACAAGTGCCAGGTGACCCAAATTCAGATTTATCCTGAACATAGATTTACCATGTGCCTCTCTTTAATTTCCAGCTTGACATTTTATCCACCAACAGTTTTACCACAGCAAAGTCCTTATTCCCTTGTGCCTTTATCAAGTGGAAATGTCATTTGAAAGTGTGCATGAGATAAAAATGGCAAAAATGTACAGATCAGATACAAAACTTTGGTATTCAGAATAACAGCTAAATATTTTCAAGTGAATTAAAAATTTCTTGGTGGGATCTCTTACAAAACTTGCACAGTAATTATATAAATTTATGGAAAAGGCTACAACAAATATTATCTCAGAATGGATGACAATGTCTTTTGGTAGTTATGTGAAATGCACAATTAAAAATGATGCTAAGGAAAATTCAGTTAAAATACCATTACAGGATTGTTGACACATTCTAATAAGAAATGTACCATCAGGATTTATTAAAAATGTGCCAGCAGGTACATCTTGTTCTTCTGACTGCTATGTGGATTAATTTTCTCACTCTGCTGTGAATAAATCCTAACAAAATGGAAAAGCTAAGATGCATCTCTTGCATGTTGGTCTTTGCATTAAGTGGGAGAGCAAAAGTGACCAAGTCAGTGTTATAATTGTCAAAAATAGGCCCCAGTGCCACACTGGGAAATTCCAAAGCCCAGAATTAGGGCCTAAAATCATCTCAGAGCTCAGGTGAGTTACCCCAATGAACCACTGACCATCAGCTGCGTGTCTGCATTTCTAATTCTATTTCTACCCTGGCAACACCAGGACTTTAAAAAATTCAGAATCCACCTTCCACAGCTTCACACTTTGCTCAAGAGAGGAATCCATGAACCTGAGCAAACCAAGCTCCTTTCCACAGTGAAATTCCCTATAAAACCTTGGCCTGGGGGCACAGTTGGACTCAGTACCTGCCTGGTGGCTGTTTTCCTTAGAAGGGCTTTTAATAAAGTTACTGGAAGACACAAAATATCTCTGGAGATTTGGATTTCTGGCTGGAGCATAGAGCCATCCCTAAGAACTGGAAGGCATTAATTTAGAGCAGGCAGTCTGCTCCATTTCCTGCTCTGGAGATCCTTGTTGCAGACTGCAATTCCAAACCCCCGAGTGGCTAAAAAATGGAGCAATATTCAACTTTCAAAATGATAAAAATCACCAACAAAACCCAAATATGACTGGCAGGCACATCACAGAGGTTTTTTTTCTTAATTAAAATATGTACTTTTAGGACATATATTTCCTATTTGATAGCATAATTATAATAAAAAAAATTACACCAAAAATGTACTGGCTACCTGAAAATAGCAGCACACAAAATAAACAACCATTAACGACATTTTAAACTCAGGTATTTTAAAAACACATTCTTAATATTCTTAATCTACTGCATTCAGGTTATTGAATGGGGGAAGTCATCAGAGGTAGTTACAGTTCAGTTATTTAGACAGAACAACAAAGAGAAGTTAATTTGGGTGATCAAGATAAAGAAAAGGAAGCTGTAAACTATTTATATCCTCCTGTGCCAAATAATTTTAAGGTTGCACTTTGGTATAAAATATGAACAAGGAAATGAAGGCAGAAAGAAAGGTGATAGAATCAGCACTGCTGAGAGATCCTTCCTCCTTCCAGGGACAAATACTCCCCCATCCTTCTCTCCTTGGTGCATTATTTAGAATTGTCAAAAGGAGGAGTATTTACTAATATTTTGATAGCATCATGTGAAATAATTCTTTAAAAATACAATATTTTTACATCATTCTGAAAATATTTTCTTCTTTTCTGTTTGGAATGATAAATAAAATAAATGTTTTTGGGCTGGAGAAATCCATCTGAGTTTTTTATCATTTTCCTAAGCAAGGATGAAAAATCAGAAAGTTTAGAATAGCATTTCTAACATCTGCATTCTGAAGCTGATTAGAAAGTTCTGAATTTAAATATAAATACTTTTTCACATGCTTTTTTCTCACTACAATTCTTATATTTTGGAAAGGACTCGTGGCACCTTTACTGACTAAATTCTTACTATAAAAGCATGGACTTCATCAAACAAAATTCCCAAGAAAAGCCTCCCCTTTATCTGCTGCAGCCCTTGAGGAAGAGCCAATGACACAGAATAACAAAGTCCTACCACTATTTTGGAAATTATTTCCCTCATTTGGAAATTATTTCTAAATTGGAAGAAGTGCTGGGAATCAAAGAAAATAATGGAATTATGTTCCAAGTGCTGAGAGGGAATCACTGTGTTAAACAGGAAATTTTAGATAATCCTTCTATGCATTCAATAAATAACTTCACTTACAATTCAAAAATTTATTAAAATATAAACAAAAATGTATTTAAAATAGAAAAATAACATTTAAAAAAGAGCTCAGACTGCAAATTGCTTTGCAGGAGCAGAAGTAGCTCAGTACCTGCACTGGGATTAGCTGTAGATGTGAAATATTCCAGCAGAGATTTGTCTGAATCTGATATGCCATTTCTATACCTTTTCTATATTTTTTAAACACACATCTAAGTAGAAAATTCTCTAGCTCACAAATGCCAAAAAACCCCAACAACCCACCCTGGAAATCCTGATTTAGGAAGGTGGCAGTGCTCTACTGGAAGGAAATCAAATTTGGGGTAATTTGAGCTACTAGAAGGAAATCAAATTTGGGGTAAACAAGCTGTAAACAGTGATTGCTGCTTCCCTGATTTTCATTTTTCCAAGTTACCTTTACTAAATATAATACTTTGGAATGAGATTATTTTTCCTGAATTACTACATTTCTGCAAAATTTTCTGCTCTGTTTATGGCCTTAACTTGCAACCTCTCAAAAACTGAGCATATTGTCCATAGTTCTGATAATGAGATCAGCAACAATTCTCTATTTTAATCTCAACTACTAAAACTCAACATTTATAAAAAATTTATAAGAGTTCCTTTAGTCCAGCACATAATACATAGACTGGGTCACAAAGTAAATGAATTTATCACTACAGGGTCATAGGCTGACAACAAACTCTTTTGTGTCAATTGTTTATTGATAACTAAGAATGAAAATATTTTATCTGAAATGTAATTGGTTAATTTTTCATGCAACAGCATTTCCTGAGCTTGCTACTTATTCAAGTATATAATTATTAATTCTTACTTTAAGATACTTTCTACATAAAGACTGTAGGTAAAATTCTTGTTTCTAGTCATACCTCAGGAAGAATTTTCAGACTTTAAAAAAATATTCATTTCATCCAAACCAAAGGAATATGCAGATGAATTTGGGGTCGTTGTTTTGTAATATATCCTCTCTCCTTTCTCCCCTCCAAACCATATCTACATTTTCACAATTTCACAATTGAAATATATGTATTTCATATATATGCAGTATTTAATTTCAGTATAGCATTCCTCAGCAGTGCTAAAATTGAGAAATTACTGAGAAATTACCAGAAATCTGGCATTGCCCATTTCCCAGAATCCAAAGCACTCAGACCTATGTTTGCCTGTGTTCTCTGAGCAGTTGAACTGTGGAAAGCCTCTCCTGCCCTTGTTGATCTAAGACCAGCAGCATTATTGACCTGCCTCATCTCAGAGGAACTAAAATCCAAAACATCCTTAACTGCACAAAAAAATTCCCTCCTTGCAAAGCCCTGAGCTTGTATCCCTCAGCTCCAGGATAAACATGGGCAGTGACTGTTGTTCCTGACTGGAGAGGGGATGATGGAAAATCACATCCCTAATTCCGACACTGATCTAATATCCCCTGGAACTCAATTTCCTCATTAAGCCCAAACACAACAGGGATTTACCAGGCAGCCCCAGCTCTGAGCAGAGCCCAGGGCTCATCCTGCACCTGCTGGGCACCAGCAAAGAGGGGCTGGACTCTGCTGCCATCCCTCCTGTGCAGCTGGCAGGGATTTTACACTCACCACAGTGGAATTATCCCAGAACCACCACAGGATGGTTTGGGTTAGAACCCTAAAGCTCATCCATCACGTCCCAAGCCATGGCAGGGACATCTTCCACTGTCCCAGGGTGCTCCAAGCCCCAGTGTCCAACCTGGCCTTGGACATTCCAGGGATCCAGCTGCTCTGTGTCAGGACCTCAGCGCCCTCACAGCAATGGAGAATAAAACACAACTCATTCCCTGCTTCTTGCCCTCTAGGGAATCTGGAACCAGGATGATGGAGGTCCTGCCATGCAAGGAGATGTAGGGATTGTAAATCCTAGTTTTCCAGGATGGGTTTTAAATCTGGTTATATGTTTCTTTTAAATGATTTGAAAATAAGCTTAAAGATTTCCTGTGTCACTGTTTTAAATAAGATCCTACAGCAGTAAATCCTGTTCCTTGTTTAGCACTTGATATTGCTGTCAGAAACTCTCATTTCACATGTGAAATGCAACCTGCATGGAAAAAAACTTTTCACCAACGTGATGAAAAGTAGAATGACTTTACTCAGTATTTTTGGCTCTGCACAAGAAGGAAAGGTTGCTTGGCAAATAAAGGCTCATGCATCTGATTAGCAGCAAAATACAGCCGATGCCTACACTAATATTGACCCATTCAATCCAATTTAACACTGGAATTTCACTGTTAGGAGAGCCACTGAAATATCTGTGTGCTAACAAGCAGGGTCAGGAATCTGTCCTGGGACAGAGTCAAAACTGGCTGCAGGAATGGTTTGCTTTGGGTTTAGTTTACACAGGCAGGCTCAGGAGAAAGTCACTGAGGGCTCACACAAATATCACAAAACTTTTGGTTCCTTCTGAAACAGATGCTGAAAACAGCAAAAGTTGTTCCTAACACGGTGTTGGTTGAAATGGAGGCAGATCCCTGATCCCAGCCCTCTCTCAGAACAGTGTGAGAATTATGAGTGAAAAGGAGGAGAAGCAGAGAGAATCCCTTTCTCATGGTGCTCTTCTCCAGATCTATGCTGAATAATGAAACTTTATAATAAAACATCAGGTGAATCTGCCTGAAAGTTTTGAAACTGGCCTGACATAACTGCTTCTTTGAACTGCAGCTTGAATGGCAAATAAATCACGATTCCAAACTCTGCCTCTGCCAGGCTCAGTTCTGGGGGGATGGAGCTGCAGCATCCCTGGCCCCTCTGCCAAGCTCCTGCAGAGCGTGTGGAGCAGGATCTCTCAGAGTGCAATCACACAAACACAACATCTGTGCAGGTCAGCGAGGGGAGAGGGAATTTGACACAGTCAGGAGAGAAATCCATCAAATCAGACAAGCTGGGGGTTGTGACGTACCATTGACTAAGCTGGCATTTGCATTATCAGTGGCATTTGCACCTGCTGCACCATCTGTGGCTGGAGGAGGGTGGGAGGAGGGATGGGAAGAAGCTACTGAGCAATAATGGATAAAAAAAAATAATAAATTAACAAAAAATTACAACAACAAAACAGTAAATAATAAATAAATTAGAACAGCAACACAAACGAATGCACGTGACAGAGAGAAAAGCCTTCGTGGCTTTGTTTGCTCCCAAAATCAAAGAGTTTGAAATTAATTAACACAAATTTCCAAAGCAATGTGGCATTGGGAAGGTGTCACAAAGTAAGCTGAAAACTCAAATAAAAATAACAACAATAATAATAATAATAACAAAAGATAAATATGAAACACATTTAGCAAAGTTAAAGGAGCTGGTGAGAACTGGCTGTACATAGTCCTGTGTACATTGCTTTAGTCATTTTTAGATTTTATTTGTTGTACTTTAATGTAATTTATGCATTTTTAAAGTGGTTGAAATGTTTCCTTTGAGTTAATTTACACAATGCATGAGTAGCTTTAAAACTTGCATTTAAAAATGTGTTGTATCTACACCTGTACATACTTCTACATAGTGCAATGGTACATATTTTATGTTTTAAATAATTTTGCCCATTATGATTTATCATCACTGATGCATCCTAGTCTAACAAGGCTCAACCCATGTCCTGCCATCACCCAGGTAAAGTGCATATTGATCCGAGTAGAAACATGGAATTTTCCTATATTTTATGTGGGAAAGACAAATATAGTCTTGAGGAGAATAAGGGGTTATGTTAAATCCAGATAATGGACATGAGACATTTCCTGGTTTGTGATGACATGAAAGAAGAATCAGAAAAGAATACCTCTTCTTCTTTTCAGTCATTATCCACATATTAGAAAAAACTGGACAAGAAATCTTTCCTAACAGGAAATTGAAAAGCTTGAAGAAGGTTTTATCATTTTACTATGTTTTTATAGTGAAGTTCAATGAAATTAGTCTCTGCAAATAATAGCTAAAATTTATTTTGTTTTGTTTCTGGTGGTTAATTGCTCACAGCAGAACCAAGTCCTCCCATGGATCCTGACTGAGACTTCAAACTGCTCCAGTCCTTGCCCCACAGGGATTATTTCCTGCTGTACTGGGCTGGTACTGCAGAAGAATGGGCTGATTTTATTTACAAATGGCAAATTGGGAGAAGAAAATAAACAGCTCCCAGGATTTAAAAACACACCCTGTGCAACTGCATGGAGGAAAATTTCAATTGCAAATTTGATTACTGTGGTGGCAACGACTTAAACTGTTTTGGTGACTCGTGCTCGCTCTTTATTCCGTTTGGATCCCCACCCCAACCAGCACAGCGTGAGCTGCTAACAGCAAATCAAGTATTCCACATGAAATACTTTGCAATTTACTTCTGGAGAGCAGCTGATTATTCCAGCTGAACGGGAAGATTTGCAACACCAACAATGCCTGCTCACCAAAAGATTTGGCACCAGCAATCTTGTTGATTTGAAATCATTTTTTAATTTCAACTTGACTGATTCCAAGATGATTATTTCAATCAGCACTTCCCCCCTGATTTGCATCATTGAATGGGGTAAATTCTTACTCTACCTGGAAGCTGCTGTTCCTCCTCCTGTTTCACACCTGCATGATGATTTTTAAAGTGTTAATGAGCAATAAAAGCACACACCCACACAGACTGAAAGGGGCAGGGTTTCTGAGAACTGCAAGTTTATGTTCCAGAGGTTTTCATTTGAGTTGGTGCCTCCATCTGCCACCAGCTCTGCCCAGGCACGAGCACAAAGCTGCATCAGAGAATGTGAAGGAATTCTCTATATTATGGATTATTTCTATTTTAGGTGTTTATACAGAGCCATGTTCAATGAAATTCTGTTTCTGCATCCAAATTCTAACACACCTCTGTAAGAATCTTTGGGTAAATCACAGCCACAATGTGGGGGAACCTCCCTGATTTCTCTTTTCCTGCCTTTCCTGGCTCTTCCCTGTGAAACCTGCAATAAGCAGCAGTGTCCTGAGCAGAGCCCAGGGAGGCCAGCCCAGTTAAACCCAGCCCAGGGAGCTCCCAATCCCACAGGGGTGAAGCTGCTCCTCCTCTCCCCTAGACATGAACGACAGCAAGAGCAAACTCCAAGGTGCTGCTCCAAACTGCTCCAGCATAAAAGAGTTTTGCTTTGTGAAGATTCTTTTCTCCTTTTAATTCTCCTGGGGTCCCCCATGCCTGGCAGCTATTGTGCTTTTCTGTGCAGAAATGAAATGGTAAACATTTCATTTAGTAAAAAGGGATTTCCTCTAAGCAGCAGAGAGTCAAAGGCAGATACTTGTTGAACATACTCAGAAATGGATATTGGAGGTCCTGAAAACCATTTGACTTTGGCCTTCCTATCTGCAGCTCCATATAAAATGATGGAAACAAAAAAAAAAGGTGGAATCATATTGCCTGAGAGATACTGAGCAAATAAAATGCTCAGTAAAGCTTTCACTGCATTTTTTAAATTAATAGTGAGCACCACTAGAAAGAGCAAAATGTCTGAAAAACCTGTATTAATTGGCCCTTAATCATGTCTGAAAGACAACTGTTCTTAGGACAGACTTGGAATGAAATTGTGGAAGCAGAACAATTTACAAGACTGCATGAAGAAAAACTGGCAAGGACAGACATTAAATCATGTTTCTGCTTAGTGTGCAGCCCATAAATTAGCAAATGCTTATGACATCACACTGTAATAAGGTGAAAAGCCCAAAGAGGCTTCTTGATTTCATTAACTGATGCAGGACATGAAAATAAAACTGTCTGCTAACATTTACTGCTACATTCTTGGCTTTTACTATTCTTAGCTCGACCTTTACACCTGAAGAAATTAAAATGCCTCTCAAGTCAGCCACTGACATTAAACAACCAGGCTAGCAAAGAGCCACAGCTTATCTTTATTTTAATCCTGAAGCTCCAAGACAGACGCTATTTCCATGGCCAAAGGGTTTTTTCCTGGGGAAAAAATATTGAATTGATAGAAAAGCACAAAATATTAGCAAATTGTAGGTGAGCATGGATTCATGTAGAGAAGCCACAGCAACTGGAGCATGCCCAGGTATCCCCTTGCATTTCAATATGGACTGGGAGCCTGCAGTTTCACACTGGAAAAACATCTTGTTATCCAATGGATTTATTGGTTAACAGCTTCAGCTGTTTTTCTGTGTGACATGTGATGATAAAAATGTGTCATAACAAAAAAAAAAGGCAGTTTGAAAAATCCCATGTATTTGTCAAGAGCGGAGGAGAGTTCTGGCTGCACAAAGCCCAGGAGCTTTCTCTGGAGCATCCTGGTGATGGGAAATTTACCTTTCTTGTCTTTCTTCTCCTCCTCTTCTCCCCCAGCTCCCAGCAGAGTGAAGATGATGCCAGTCTGAGAATTCACCCCCACAGCAGTCACCAGCATCCGCCCAGAGCCTTCCATGACATGGGTGCCTGAAAAGAGGCAAAACAGGTTACTGAGATCCAAAATAAATGTAGAAAAAATATGCAAGGCTTTTCTGAAAGTATGGAGAGAGATTTGCTACACTTTATAAACCTGTATTGAGGGGGATATTACCACATAACCAAAATAAACCCTGTTGTGCATTATTCTCAACCAAGAATTAATGCTTAAGCACAAACCTCAGGCTGCACATCCATCACCATCAGACTCTCTTTTGAAAAGAAAAATTGTCACCAACCAAGTTTATCTTGTGCAAGAAAACAGTTTCAGCAAAACATCACAAATACACAAATTAGGTTAAAAAAAATCCCAAAATAAATTCCATTCAAGCCTTAAGATCAGAAAATATCTTTAAAAGCCAGCAGAGACTTGATTGGTTCAGTTGGAAAAGAAAAGCACTGCAACCTCCCTCAGAAATGTATCAGAGCCTCCTTTAAGATGTGTCACTATTTCCAAATACCTTTTAATTAAGAACTTGCTAATTGTATCCCTGTGTTTTGTTCTGAGGGAATCTTCTCCTGAATTGGATGACAAAGGTGGATAAAAATATCCTCCAAAAAGGGCCCTTGGCTCCTGGGCTCCCAGAGCAGCTGTGGCAGGCAAACAGGCACCCAGCAGAGCTCAGGCTGAGCTCTGCACACCTGGAGAGGGCAGAGCAGGCAGAGGGGATGGATGGGGTGTGGGTTCCCACTTGTGGGTTTCTCTGGGTCTGGATTGAAGGCATTTGAATGGTAGTTTCATGTTCAGACTCAGGTGTTTATTGTTTCGTTTCAGTAAAACAGTTTCACTGCTGTGAGTTCAGCAGCTTCTCATTAGAAGGCACAAAATGGCCAACAAGCTCTTGTTCCAAGGTCTTTTAAAACTAAACTGTCCAATTAAGAACTGACACCTGGATTATTTTCCCTTTTGACCCAATTACTGATCCCAAAGAGCTGCAATGGGGACTTTTCTGCCCAATTACAAAATGCCACCCAAACCCATGGAGAAGGAGGAGGAAGAAGCATGGAGAAGAAACCCAGGATGCCCTCCATCTTGCTTCCATCCACAACATACTGAAAATCCCAAAACGAAATTTCTCACTTTTGTGGATTCTGGTCCATTCTGGAGTTTAGGAAACTTTCTCCATGAATGAGGGTCAAAGTCAGAGCTTCCCTGGGGGTCAGGGCACCCCAGAGCAGAGAGGGAAATATTCCCTGAGTGCCCTGGGTTTCCACAGTGGGGCAGATCTTACCTGACAGCAGCATTGGGTCTTTGTCCACGGATTTGCGGACCTGGTCGGACTCTCCAGTCAAGGAGCTCTCATCGATTTTGAGGTCATTGCCTTGAATAAATATCCCATCAGCAGGTAGAAGGTCACCTGTGGTCAGAACAGGGCAATGGAAAAGCTCCATGAGATTGTTTTTATAATCACACTATGGTTTTGTTATAAAATCACAATTAATTGCGTGAAAAGGTGAAATGAAAGGAGAAGGGAAGGAATTACTCCTGATTGTGTCCACATGAGCCACAGTACCACAATCCAGCCAGGAAAGGCCTTTATTGCAAAAATGTTCTGCTTCATGCTATCCCAAAATCCAAATTTATCACATTTACCTCACAATGGACATCTCCATCATAGGGGTTTGCCAGGGAAGTGCTGAAGGTTTCTCCATCAGACTTCATTAAGAGCAGCTAATTAATAGCAGAGCTGCCCTTTCCCCTTCCCCCTTGGGGAGCCTTTAGGTAAGTCCAGGAGAAGCTGATGGCTGATGGAAGGGGGATATTGCTGGAATTATCAGCTCCCTCCAGAGCACACAGAGCTCCTGCAGGAGCCTCTCACTCCACTGGAGCACGGGGCTTTCCCTATGGCATGGAATTATCAGGCGCCTCATTTGAGGGGTCAGTCTGGATCTGAAGCAACTCATGAGGTGATCACAGAGGCCCAATTCCCTTCTACACAAAAACCCTTCCTCTTGCCCCTAGCTGGACAGAAATAAAAAGAAATTAACCTGAATAATGTAATCCTCTGTGATAGAGAATTACCTTTGTAAGAACAAACGCAGAAAACTGGAAGGACAAATACAGAAAACTGGAAGAACAAACACAGAAAACTGGAAGGAATTGGAAAACTGATCAGACCTTGTCCTGGTCAGTGAAAACTTTACAATAATTGAATTGATTTCCTAGTGCAACTTTACAGCAGGTCTTCATGTTCTCCTTTTGCCCTGACAGCTCAGGCGTCACCTCAGCATGGCCAGCACTGATTTTCTGTCCTATAACCCTGCCAGGGAAGTGTGTCCAGATGGCCTAGCAGAGCAAGCCAAGGCTCCAAAGGCCGTGCACTCACCATATTTGACCTGTGCAATGTCCCCAACCACGATCTCTGCCACGGGGATCTGGATGACCTGTCCTCCTCGCACCACGGTGAACTTCTGCTCCTGCTCGATGCGGCTCTGCAGCCCCCGGAACTGCTTCTCCTTGCTCCAGTCGTTGAAGGCAGTGACCAGGACCACGCAGATGACAGACAGGAGGATGGCAGCACCTTCAATCCAGCCAGCTTCGGCCTCCCCCTCATCCTCAGCTCCTCCTGTTGCAGTACCACACCCTGCGGAGATGGGAAGGAGCGGTTTAGGGAAGGTCGGCTGTACCACAAGAAATGAAATTTGCTGGGATGTGACAAGGTGAGGGGATGGAGCTGCTTTTGCAAGCACTGCCTGCTGATGAAACGTGGCAGAATGGAGGAAAAGGACAAATAAAGAGATCTGTGAAAAAGAGAAAATAAATAAGTCAACAGAAATCTTTGTCCTTTTAATTTTTCTTCTGAGCGACCCATTTTTGGTGAACCCAGACTAAACAAATGGAAGGAGAAAGAACCAATTCTGGTTTGTGACAGAGGACTCAGAGCTTCACCTGAGCCGCCAAAATCTGCAGGATAAGAATAAGAATAATACTGGAGAACAAGAATAATACTGAAAAATAATACTGAAGAATAAGATTTATACTGGAGAGCAAGAATAATACTGAAGAATATGAATAATACTGAAGAATAAGAATAATACTGACTAAGAAAAATACTAAAGGTGACAGGAAGGACTAAAACAATAAATGACATTAAATAATGCAAAGCAATGGCATTAAATTCACATTAACACCCTGCCAGATTAAATTAAACAATTTTAACACAAATTTTTTTTAAACAATTTTCAACACAATTTCTAAATGTTCTGAACTAAACATACTTAAAGGGAGCACTCCTTAAAAAAATACTGTGGTCAACTGAGTTTCTCAGCATTTCAATTTAATAATGGATGCATTAAGGAACACTGAGTAAAAACAATTCCCTGATATTAATTCATCAGTCTTCCCTACAGAAAATGCACTGGGATGCTTCTAGAACTACAAGTACATTATTGCTGCCAAAAGCAAAACAGCATTAAGAGAACCACTCTGTTCTGAACTGTGAATTCTGAATTACTTTATATACATCTGCTAATTATTTATTTCAATTAAAATTTAAATGGATAATATCCACCAAAGGAAAGTGACATAGCTCTCCTTCTTACTGGGAGAAATACTGGACAGGCAAGGGCACATTGCAGAGTCACAATCCAGAGAAATCCCAGAGCTGGTGGGAGACAGCAGAACTCAGCCTGGCCAGCAGAGCCTCCTCTCCTTGGGATCTGGGAAGAATTGTTCCCATTTTCATGAAGAATGGGACCAGGCAGGAATTTGACATCACTTCTCCACCTCACCCAGGTACCAGGGGGTTCAGCAACTTCTCTTCCACCCCTGCCTGAAGTTTAGTTTGGTTTATTCATCACCTCTCACTAGAGAGAATTAACAGCCAGGTTGGTTTCTGTATTTAAATTACAAACTGGAGCATCATAATCCATTAACCAGCTGAGTAATTACTCCTGCATGTGAACAATAACAAAACTACCAAAAGGCAAAGGAAGAAAGATGAGCCTGAACAGCCACTAAGAGACAAAGAAAATGAAAATAAAGAGAGTTTTTAGCCGAGTTCTCTGTAGTTTACACTGAGTTTCTAAGGGCAAGGCAAAGGCTGCTCCCAAGGGCAGGGATGTCCTTCCACTGCTGGCCCACCTGAACCTTCAGCAAAAGAACCTCACTGAAACCAATTTTACAGCACTCAAGGAGGAAATTAAAAACCTTTTTTAAGTCCAGTACCTTCATTTGAGGCTGCTCATTACCAGCCTCAAATGTAACTGAGAAACCAACCCTGCAACTTCCTCCTGCAGCACAATGGGGGTTTTGGGAAGGAATTATCAATTTTGCTCTGTTTCACCTTAATCATCTCAATTAGGCTGTGTTGGATTTCTAGATTCCTTTTCCAAATCAGCAGATTCACTTTTGTCTTGATTGTTTTAAATTAATGCAAGTAATTCTGTTTTGGCAGATGTAACACCAGAATTCACTCTCCTTTTTTTTTTCATTAGATATGACTTAGAATTAAATATGATGAATATTCTGTTTTTTAAAAGCAAACCTCCTCTTCTATTTCTCACAAAAGAAATATGGCCTGGTCTAGCCACAGTCAAACACTGATTTTATTTAGTTTTCAGATGGTTGAAATTTAGCCCAGCTTGTACAAAATTACAAAAATCTGCTGCAGAATAATATTTCCAAGACCCTTCAGTGTAAAAATAAATAAATAAATAAAAACCCCCCAAACCTTGATTAAGAAAAATCAGGTAAAAAATAAATATATTCCTTGACTTGAGCAGTGAGGTTATTTTTGAGTTTGATCTCCATGTTGACACAAATGGTACCACGGAGCATGCAAATAATACAAAATATTATCATTAACAGAAAAGGAATTACCTGTAGATACCTTGAAGTTTAAGCACAATCAAATAAAATAATTCATTTTTCAGCTGAAAAAATTGTTTTATTCCAGCTGAAAAAAAATGTTTGTAACAATGGAAGAAAATCTGAAGGAAACAGATTGAACTTAGATCAAGCTCTTGGAAAGTGTCCCTAAATCTGACAAGCTTCCACACTGAATAAAAAATTATGTTTGTGACTTAAAATCATGAGACAATCATCCACAACCCAACGAAAACAACAAACTTTTAAATGCATTTAAATTTCTTTTCTGTTCCTTTCATCTGACAATGATAAATTTGGGTGGAGCAGAGGTGGTTGAGGGGAGGAGGGAATTTTAGGAGTAGAGGAATTAATTGCCAAACCTCATCAAAACCTTTGAGAGGATGGAGGAAATTCTGAGTTGATTTTTGAGTTGTGAATTGTTGAGATTCAATGTGGCCTCTCTCAAACCCCAGGGCCCAGGTGAGAACTCAATCAGACCAAGAGAATTTCCCCAAATTTTGCTTTTGCATTTTACACTCCACAGAAAGGAGACGGGATGAAAGTGCTACATAAATTCATGCAAAATGTTCTTTTTTTGGAATAAACTAGCAAAAAACTGCCTTACAAGAGCATAATTTCTAAGCAGATTTTTTTCAAAAATATGAAAAGCAAGATTTTAAAATGCAACCTCTGCCCTTTACAACATGACCCATCTGCCAGGGAACATTTACTTGAATTATGTGGTGTTCTTGCTTTCAAACTGGTTTGGAGGTGTTCCTTTTGATAGGAAAAAAAAAAAAATAAAGGAAACCTGCATCTCCATTGGTTTGAGTCTGTCTGATGTTTTCTTATATACTTACAGAAAAATAACTGTGTTTTTTAATCTTTTTTTCTGTTGTTATGGTTTTCTAGAAATTATAGAAAGATTTACATGAATTTACAGAAAGAAACTTTATGTTTTTATAGAGGAAAAAGACACAAACATCTTAACTCTATATTTAGATTATCTGTCCTTATAGCAATGTAAACTGACCCAGAGTTGACCTTACACATAAAGAGAAAATAAGAAATACTAATAAAATACATCATATTATTACACCTAAATAACAAAATTGAATTTAAAGCACCTAATATTTATTTTAAGTGTTCATATAAGCTTGAAAAATTCATGTTGAGGTATAAGATTGGTGTTCTGCTTTCACAGAGAGCACGTGGCTCTCAATGCTACCCAAAAATCTGCCTGAGCTTTTATTGAAATGCACAGAGTGAAAAGCAGCACAAAAGAGTTGTTAACATGCAGATGTGGTTTGTGGCAGGGTTTCATTCCAAGACAGCAAATTGTGATGTTCTCATCTTAAATTCCCTTCAACAGAGGCCCTATCTGTCAGAAACCCCAAATGCAGAGAAGTAAAAAAGTTTAAAACATGGAGCTCTTCCCTCCCACAATTTTGAACGTGTGCCTTGGCCAAAGTCTGACCCTCACAGCACAGAAAATGTGCAGGGATTGAAACTGAGATGCTGAAAACCTTCAAGTCAAGGCTCTAAAGGGCTGGGACTCCTTTGGCACAAAAAAAGCAGATGGAGCCCTAAAATGGATCAATTTATCCCAAAAGGAGCCCCCAAGTGAGAGGGAGAACCTGGCAGCACAGCCTCAAAGAAGGCTCAGAAACACAAAAAGGGACCAAGGGGACTCTTGGTGCCCATAAAATATCTGAAAGGACATTTCCAGAACCTTGTGGAAGGAGAACAGAACTTTAAAAAGCTTAAAAGTGGGCCAGAAATAGATCAGCAAAGCTGATGGAAAAGTGTTCTACAGAGAGGAGATGAAAGGAAGGAAAAATCCAAAGGAAAGGAAAGAATAGGGAAGAGAAAGAATAGCAAAGAAAGAATAGGAAGAATAGGGAACCCATCACAGGCAGGGAGCCCAGCTGAGGTGGCAGCAGCTGGATTTCCATCTCTGCTGGGATTGGAGGGCTCCAAACCTGCCCAGGAGCCTGGAGGGTTGGGCAAACACCCAGATACTCACCTGGGCTGCACTTCATCTCAAGAAAATTCAAAACTGGCCTGAGAAACCTCCTCTGCATGAATAGAATTTAATTATATGGAAGAGTTTAGAGGGGAAAAAAAAATAAAAAGGAAGAAAGACATAGGTTATTAAAGGGAAAGTTAGAAAAAATTTGAATGTGCTTGCGGTGAAAAGGGGAAGAAGGAGAGGAGGAGGCACAAAAACAGGTTAAAGCACTTCAAGAACAGTGAGCAAGAGGCAGCATGAGGTAATACTGGTGGCTGTTATTAATAATTTCAATTTAGTGAAAGCTAGCAAGCAAGAAAGGGAATGAATAGAAGTCCACAAAAAGCCAGACAGCATCACCTGACAGCTTGGCAGGCTCATATCCTGTTGGATCTGGAGTGCTTTTACACCATTTCAATGTACATTTCTCCTGATATCACCCAAATCTGGGCACATACAGGAGGAGGCACACGGGCTCAGTGCAGCTAAAAAGAAATATCTGCTTAAAATTTCCAACAGCTATCAGGAGATTCTTTAAGCTGCTTTGAATAACATAATGATTATAATTACAAACTATACAATCCTGAGCTGCAGCACAGTAATTTTTAAATCAGAAAAAGTACATTTTTAAAAATCTGGGAACATCTGTATTCCTAAATCCCAACCTACAGCACATACCTCTCAGCTACTCATTTCAACCTACACACTGCTATTTTTAAGCTGAGAATACCTTGTGGCATTTAAATTCCCTAGGAAAATCTCCTCACACCCCCAGAGGTAATTTTTTTAGTCAGTCAAACTGGTTCTGTCACCAGAAAGACAACAGCTCCCCGATAAAAACTTTTTATTGAATCTCTTTCTCTCTAAAGACATTTTTTCCCTCGCTGAGCTCCAGCACTGATGTTATTAAAGCAAATTGAGCAGCTCAAAGTTACAGCTCTGTCATCAGCTCTGCTTCCCAACAGCACCACTGATGATTCTAACTTTCCAAATGTATTTAGCTGTGTAAGAAAAGGAACAATAACCCAAAAATTATGTGATAAAACCCATAAATTTCCCTCCTTAACAAGGCTTTTCGAGCTGTAACAAGCACTGTTACAGCTCGAAAAGTTCATTTCTGCAGATTCCTCCTGGTGTCTTGTCTTGTGCTCCACAAGGAGTCCCAGGGGTGATTGGCACCACCATTCCTGCCCCAAATCCTCCTCGGCATGACGAGGCATCAGCAGATGTTGAATCACTTCCCACGAGGGCAGAGCAGCACAGGGCTGGCTCTGAGGCACAGCTCAGGCACAGGGGCAGAAATCGCTGCAATTTCACCCATTTCTGCCTTTCCCTCACTCCCCCCAAGGGTTCAGGCAGCCTGACAAACATTTCCCAGTGAAAGGAATAGTGGATTTGTCTTTCCAAACAAGCTGGTAGATAAAACCAGCGCTGAGAGAGAAAAGAAACAATGGGAAGGATTCCTTGATTGATGAATGGAAAAAGATATTTGCTTTTACAAATAAACTGTAGGTTTGCTGATAAATTAAATTAGACATTGAATGATGAAATAAACAATGAGGAAGAAAACCCCCTAAATTCCATAAGAATCATCAATGAAAAGGGAGGGTTGTGCATTAGAGGGAAATGTTTGCTATCAGGTGTTTTGGGAAGTCTGAACCTCTCAAGGACCTCAGAAATGGGGAAACAGAGACAGGAAATGTGGCTGGGAAATTGGGGTAAAAATGATTGGATTATACATTAGAGGGAAGGGAGGGTTGTGCATTAGAGGGGAATCTTTGGGATCAGGTGTTTTGGGAAGTCTGTACTTCTCAAGTACCTCAGAAATGGGGAAAGAAAGAAGGGAAATGTGGCTGGGAAATTGGGATAAAAAGGGTAATCCAAAAATGTGAGACCCCAAGGGATGCCCCATGGCCTCTCCCTCTATTCAAATAAAGTCAAAGGACTCCTCTGTCTCCTTTTGGACATAAACCTCTGGTGTTTGTGGGTTGATTTTCCTAACACAAGCTACCTGCAGGATCAGTGTTCTCCAAACCCACAGAGGGGATTTATAAGGGTGACAAAATTACCCCACAAACATCAACATTCAGGGGGTTTAAACATTCACTAAAAGCCACTTTGAAGCCAATATGAGAATTCCTGGCTTTGTGATCCACCAGTTTGTTATGTAAGGGCTCCAGGGGGACAGGGAGGGGGAAGCAAAGAGCTGCTGTCCCTGTGGGTTTGTTATGTAACTGCCAGCTCCAGAGCTTCCTATTAAATATTTACACTTTTTTGGCATTTATATGCAAGGGAACAAGTCTAGGAGGCTTGTAAGCATAGATGGATATAGATATAGATTATACTGATTATAGATATAGATATAAAGATAGAGATGATATAGATATAGATTATATAGATAATATATATATATATAAATATAGATATAGATAGATATAGATTAGATATTGATAAACATAAATGATATACATATAGATATAAATATATATATAAATACAGGTATAAATATAGATATAGATACAGATAGATGTAGATATATATACATAATAAAGATATAGAAATAGATATAGATATATAGATGAGATACATATATATAGATAGATATAGATATAAATATAAATACAGATATAGATATAAATACAAATATAAATATACATATAAATATACACATAAATATACCTATAAAATATAAATATAAATATATTATATAGTTAGAGTTATAGTTATAGATAGATATAGATACACCTATATCTATTTATCTCTCTCTCTACCTATATATATATATGTCTATATTTTTTCACACGTTCTTCAGCCTGATCACAAATTCATGAGCACAGGAATGTGCATTGAAATATTCCCTTCATTTCAGGAGAAAAATGGGGTGTGTCAAGCAGCATTCTTCCACGTGGCTTCTCCAAGGAAACTCATTTTGGAGAGATCAGGAAAAGGGATGGTCATCACTCCACCAAAAGACCAAGCAAATACTTCCACAGTGCTTATATTCAATTTTGTTTCCTTTTTTTTGCCAGAGAGAAAAGAGAGAAATGCAAAAAAAAAATAAAAAAGGAATTTTCATCACGAGTCCTGTTCTAAGGGATTGTGAGAGACAAACCTTGATGTTGGGTGTTGTAGCTTCACTTATATTGCTCCAAGCTAGGGATGTCAGGTAAATAAAACCTCATATTCCAAAGGTAAAACATGGGCTCCAAATGCAGGAATCAGACCTTGAAAAGTTGCTCTGTGTTTATTAACAAGGATTCAAGTGCAGTTATTCAACCACTTGACTTGCAAGGGCACGTCCTAGCCGAGTCCTACTTGCAGAATTAATATTTCTGGAGGATCTCTTACTGAGAAATATGTGAGAAGACTTTTTATGCTGTCCCAAAGTGCTGAATCTCCTTCCTTCTTCTCCAGCAGAGAGCTGAGTCGTGCCGGGCACCCTGGCCATGTGTGATGAGCAATATCCAAGAGTTTTGTCAGAGATCTGCACATCTCTTACGAAGGGAAGGCAGCTGGGGGACCTCAGAATTTGCAGCCCAACAGAGATTTGTACAAAGCAGATGTGGGTCACTTTGCACTAGGAAATAATTATTTAATCTGCAGGTCCCACATGACAGAAAAGTGCACATTTTGCACTCTACAAGTGCTCAATGTCTTGTTACTGACATCAGCTGGAGACTAAACGTCTGTCAGGAATTGGCTCCCAAAGCTGACCTGGTGTGGGGAACTGTC
>JAHXMQ010003857.1:18103253-18128536 GCA_020466415.1 Ammodramus savannarum pratensis | reverse complement strand
TGCTGAGTTCCCACAGGGAACCCCACAGATTGCAATAAAAAAAAAAACAATATAACATAAATGGAAAAAAAAATGAAAAATGAAACTAAATAAAAACCAATTTAAAATAAATGAAAATTTTAAAATTCCACATTGCAATACAAATATCAATTGACTCAAAAAACCCCAAGCAGTGCTGGATGAGCAGGACCTCCTTTGTTCTCTCATTCCAAAGGTGATGGGTTCAAATAGAGGAAAGTCATAAAGACAGACAGACTGGCTGGATATCCAGCCAGGAAAGCAGGAAATTAGGAATCAAGGATTTTACAATGGGAGGCTTCAGAAAAGACAATTTTGACTAATAAAATTTCATGTAATCTCAGTCTAGAAGCAGCTCCTTGTAAGCATTTTAGAATATGGTAAAAATCAAGATGGGCATATTTTAAAATGACCACTGGAATATATCTTCATCAAAACACCTAGAACAGAGCAATTCCATTCACTTAAATTTCTTCAGTCCAGTAGGAATTTGCAGAAGAAGTGTTTTTATACACGAATGTTTACCCCTGTAATAATAAACAACTATAAACAGCCTCACAGGCACTGCTAAACAAACAAAATAACAAAAAACCCCTTGATATTTAAAAAAACCCAAAATAATTAAATTTAAAAAATCATTCCTCTTTAAAATTCTGTAAGTAATAATTATTTGAGGGATTAATTGAGAGGCTGTGAGCTAAAATTACAGGACAATATATTCCACAGTGCAAGGAAGGCTGTGCTGGGATAATTGCTACAGTGACCTTCTCCCAAAAAAAAAGGAGCTCTTAGCATGAACTACAACGATTCAATAAAGAAATACACTTAATATTGTTTAACTCTCTCACTAGAAACAGTGAAAAAAAGAATAAATCAAATATAAAAATAAATTTGTCAGTAACAAGTGATTCTGACATTTCTCTTCATTTCAGCACAAATATTAATGTCCACAAGGAAAATTCTGGTTCAAGTTGAAGCCTTCTTTGTATTCAGGCAGGATATATAAAAATAGAGCTAAAAAATTCTCCACATTTAAGTCACTGTTCCAAGAATGCAGAACAGGTGCACATGGTCTTAACCTTAAATAGTTTTGCTCAGTTTAGAAAAAACTCTTTTTTTCTCAGGGTTTTTCATGGAAAAAAGCTGGACAGCCTCAGCTCAGTTCCAGTACAGAATAAAAATACATTGAGAAATCTGGTTTAGCAGCCAGCCTTGATACCCCCAGAAACTCTACCAGGAAAGTGTTTTAAATTCAGACTTCATCAAAAACCAATTTACAGCAATGAAGAACGCACAGCACAAACAAGGGATCCCCTTCAGATTAAGTTGTTTAAATGTCATAATTAAAAAAAAAAAAATATCAATGTAAAACACAAATTCTGTTTGAAAGATGTATGGACTAATTTGAATTAGCAACGTGGGGAACTGTGATCCCAGAGCTTTGGATGGAACACTAATAAATGTCATTGGTTAATTCAGAGTAAAAGAAGGAGGGAAATAAATCCCTTTTTTTTCATGATCACATGTTGCAAGACCACATTTAGAATAGGCTATTGTGCCAATGCAAACAAATCATTAGGAACAAAACCAATTAGAAATTAGAATTTCTGTTAGCTTGATATTAGCAGGGAAGTGGCTGTCCATATGTTGGCATTTACTCACTTGGAAAAGTTTAATTAAGTTTGATTTAGAATTCTAACCTTGCTATTAGAAAAAAATAAAAAAATGGCAGAGGGAATTCTGCAGCTCCTGGGATAAAGTTGTCTTTTTGAAAACGAAGAGATGAAGGAAAAAATATATATATAAAGCCAGGAAAATCTGCTAAGTTTGGAGCTGCAGCCATGTCAGAGATAAAGGTGCAGCTGGGTTCTAAAAACAGGAAGAATGCTCTCATTTCTCATGGAGCAATCCCTGATGCTTTAGGATGTTAGCTTTTATATTTTTTATTTATTTGAACTGCAATCTTGCATTTCTTTAGTGTGTAACTCCAAACCCCACACCCAGTGGCAGCTGCAGCTTTCCCATTTTGGGCAGACACAACAATTCCTCTCCAGGCCTGGCAATGAAGGACACCTCACTGCCTCAGGGCCAGAGATGGGAACAAAAGGGACTTGGGGGGAGCAAACTTGGGCTCAATGACTTCATTACCTGCAGCTGGAACTGGCAGATTAACCCCCAACGTGCAAATGGACCAAACTTATAAAAATGTGAAACTTCTGACCTGTCATTTATTTTGGGTGTGGGCCCTGGGGGCTTTATCTGCCCAAAATATACCTGCAGGCCCTTCAATAAACAGAACTGCTTTTTGTTCCCTCAATTCTGTCTGGCCCCTGTTTTTAGGTAGCCCAAAAAGGCATCACTTCCAGCACTTGTGAAATGCAGCTGGAGGCAGAGGAGGCTCTGAGCACTTCCTCAGCTCCCACTCAGATCACTGAGAGCCCCAGGAAACACAGAAACCCGGGCAAATAAAGAAATGTTTCCCAAAAAGCAGCTCTCATCGGGGCACTCAGCTTTAAATAGAGCCCTGCAGAACGTTTCACATTGACAGAGAGCAACAAATAGCAGAGAAATGCAGGAGCAGATGAGAGCTGTGTGTCCTGTGCCCATCCACAGAGCCTCTTCCCTTTCTGTCTGAAGCACGGGGATGAAAAGAGCAAATCACTGCAAAAAGGGTTTTTGGGGTGGCATCTGCCTCAGTGATGGGTGCTTGTGCTGTTCCATCCCTCTCTGTGTTCTGATAGAAATGAAATGTGCTCGCTGCCAAAAATATTCTCCTTTTTGGGGGGTTTTGATGCTTTAAAACACGGCATTTTAACAGGGAGGATTTAACAGAAATAATACCAAAAATCTACCTGCAAAAACAAAATTGAAAAAAGATTGGCTTTGCTTGGAAATCTTGACAGATGTTTTGAAGCGATACGCAGAAAAAATAAACTTATCTGGGCTTTTTGTATCTCTTGGTCTTCTCTGGTACTGTTCTTCATGCAAAAAACTTCAGAAATTTGCATTTTCCTATGCCCTTTGTACCATAGCAGAGGTTTCTTAAATAAAAAGGTTAACATTCAACACATAGTTCTACAGCTAAACTTTAACTGCTTAATTCATATTGCTAACTTAAGTGAACTGCAAAAATCTCTATTTCAATTTCACTGGAGCTTCTAAAAGCCCAAGAGGAGCAGGGGATGGAGTGGGGATGCCTGACCACACTCACACAAACATTTCTGTAGATGATTGCAGCTGCTCTGGCTGTGTTCTGTGCTAGCAAAAGCCTTTTCCAAGGTCTGAAACACTCCACACACCCAGACAATTTAGAGAGAAATTGCCAGCTTTTTCCACCCTGCAGAGAGAGGTTACTGAGGAAAGGTGACTGATTAAACAGGTCCCCAAAGAGTAATTCAGAGGTTTCAGAGGTTCAGGGCTGGAAAGGTACTGATAAAGAAAATTTGCGATTGAGGAGATTAAACAAAAAAAAAAACCTGCAATCCCAGAAAATTCAAGATTGCCCTTGGAGCCAGTCGTGGAGCACCTGGGCCTCTCCTGATGCTGTCCCTGCCTTGCTCAGGACAAGGAGAAAACCTGGCCAAAGGAGATGGGGAAGATTTGTAGGGCTGAGCCATAAAACCCCCTCATGACCTGTAGTGTTTATTCAGACTTCAGCAAAAACCATTTCTCATCTCCATTCCTTCATGCTGGAAAGCTTTAGGGGGTGAGGAATGAGCTCAGTAAAAGATGAAAATTCTGTCATAATGTCTTACAGCAGCAGGCATCAAAAAGTTCTCCCAATATTAGCATGGCCCTATAAAAGCAGTTTTTCAGTGCAGGAAATGTGTCCTGAACTGTGGGTCTCAGTTTATTTTCGCCCCAAAGGATGGGATGAAATCCCCCTGAATTCACATCCAAAACCACCTTCAGTGTGAGCCCCACTGGGACAGACAGCAGATGGGATTTCTGAGACAAATTCTAAACTAAATTGTTCACCTGGATCTATCCAAAGCTGCAGGAAATTAGGATTCTATATTTTCTGCATATTAATTATCCACACTGAACTGAAACAAGAGGAGAGAAAAGGCAGAGCTTGTGCAAAAATTAAATCAAAATTACTTGTTTAAATGCTACTTTTCTAATAGGAGAGAGATGTGTGTGTATTTATATATATCCATGAAAATATGCATATATGCAAAGTGCCCTCCTGTTCAAAAAGGTATTTCTGGTTTGTCTCTGTGCTTAAACGTTTTTTTTTCCAGGTAATAATTTTTCATTCTAATTCAAGCCCACCAACAGGGAGGAACTGTTAGCACAGGCAGACTTTGGGATGTAGCACAGTTTGTCTCAACTCCAACTGTAAAATAATCCTAGAAGCAGATCCAGAAATATTTCATCTTTAAAAAGTCACATCATAAAGATTCTGCAAATTTGAATACTAATTGGTATCTTAAAGCTGCCAAATGAAAAATTATTTTTAAATCATGATGAGATAAGAAAACATTCCATATTCCTGTATTTTATATTGTTAATTTTATTCAATAAGCTGTTAACTTTTGGTAATAAAGATGTTTTCAGAGCTTTTGGGTTCCCATTGATTTGAGAGAATTTTGATTTTTTTTAAACAGGTAAATATTTTTAAGGTAATATTTTAGCTCCCTTTGTCAGCTTCAGTGCAATATTTGCATTTTCTGTGCTACTGCCCTGCTGCTCAAATTTCACATCCCCAAAGAAAAAGATGGGGAAGTCTGCACAAACAGCTATTCCCTGGTATTTATAATCAGGCTGTCTTCAAATACACAAAATATGGCTGGAAATAAAACACCACAAACTGGTCTTTACATCCTTCTAAAACACAAAACTCAGCACTGAGTTTAAATTCTTACAGGATTTAACCAGGTAATTCTTACCCTGGTTACACACCAGGAATTGATGTCTGTGTGCAGGGACGCTCAGATTATCCAGGGAATTCAGAGAATTTCCATCACTGGAATCTTTTAGAAATAACTCTGATAAATGTCTGTCAGGGAGGGTTGAAGCTTTTGAGTGTGGGATGGACTAAATCCCCTGCAGCATCCCCTCAGGTGGGTTTGCTCATCATCTCCTGCCTCCCTGGCTCTAGGCTGGTGTAGCCAGGCTGGGATTAGCCAGGCCAGGCTGGAGAGCTCTCTGATTTACCCACCCAGCATTCTTCCTGGCATCACTCTCAATTTAGGGAACCTTGGGGAGCTCTGGGGAAGCCCAGCCTGGCTGTTCTGCCTTCCTGACCTTCCTGGGCTCAGAACCATGGCCAGGTGAGCCCTGCACCCCCTTGCCCATCACCCCTGGCTGTCAGCACCCCCAAACAGCTCCCCAGGGGCTGGGGGCTCCCCAAAGCCACAAATCCAGCCAGAACCCCACATTTACCCTCTCCCAGCACCACCCAGCTGGGAGGAACCAGGGCAGCTGCCATGGGCTTGGGGGTCTCTCTAAGAGAATCATCCCAAAGCCCAGGAAAGGCCCAGTCTGAGTCCGGCCTGGCCCCTCTCCATGAGGAGACTCCCCACGACCCCACAGCACAAAGGGCTCTCACCCATTCATCCCATGGAGGAGCCCCCAACCTAAACCTGTCCCTTCTTTTGAGAGTAACACCAAAACAGAGATATTTCAGAAATTCAGCAGTGTCTCCAGGGAATGAGCACCCAAAGGGGCACAATCTCCTCCCCACGAGCTCAGCCTTGTACTGGTGACAATGAGGGTTGGGACAGACAGCACACACACACCTCAACCTGTCCTGCTCTCTGCTCGTGGCTACTTAGACCTGGCGTTGAACTAATACTTAGAACAAGAATTAAAAAAGCAAATTCTTACAAGCACTAAATTTCCTTAGCCAAACAGACTGTGGTAATGTCTCTAGAAGCCATATGCTGCTTCACCTCATCCCTGCTTTGGGAGGAAGGAGGTTAAATGGGGGTTTTGGCAGAACAAGCTGTTTTTAAGAGGGCAAATACTTCTGTTTCTCCTGTTTTCCAGGCTGCCAACTGCTTCGTCCCCTTCCTGCTCACAGACTGGTTTAAAAAATCCTGGGAGAATCTCATGGTTTAATTTTTATGGCGAATGAGAAAAGAATTTTGAGTGTGTGCAGCAACACTCCTTAAAAGCTGGTTTGCTCACTCTGACAATCAACTCTGCTTTTGAGATTAATCTATTTTATATGAAAAAAAATGCTATTTTGTAAGCTCAGCTTCTCTTGAGAATGCTCCTCCCTGGGCAGTGCAATAAAACTGGATCAGTGTGATCTGTTTAGCAGCAAAGATGGTGCAGGATTCCTTTTAGGACACATCAGCTTTCAAGGCTCTGTGGCCCTTATATCCCCTGATATCCATGATTTCCCATTGATTGCTCAGTGCCTAGAGAACATTATGTAACACTCTGTGCAGACTTACAGAATGAGACAAACACAGCAGAAGCTGGAAGATGCTCACCACTTGTTGTTCTCAGCATCTGCAGCAGTGTTGGGAATATTTTCAGTTCTTGCAAGGGCTCTGTACTGACACAGGCCCTGAAATGGGGTGTCATTTAGGCTTCAAAGCACTGCAAAGTGTTAAAACAAATTAATTTTGGCTCACTTTCTTCATATTTTCTCCAATACTTTTTGTATAATGGAGAGGACTTGAAGAGAGGACAGATTTACAGTGTCCCAAAAAACGTTACTGGGAGACATTGGTTAAAGTGCACACACACAAATTGTGGAGTCCATTTTTCATCTTGATCTTGGCTTTATAACTGGCAGAGCTGGCAAAAGACTTACAGTTGTTTATTTCTGTGTGCTGCTATGATTTTAGCAGGGTTGCAAAATACCTTTAACATTGTCCTTACAAAATAGATTTTTGTGCTGCCTACGTTTGTGCATTTTTAATGCAATCTACATTATCACATGTAAAACGTTCTTAAAAAAATAAGACGTAAAGCTGCCACAAAAGACTAGAGAATTAACTTTGGTTCAGCTGACTCATATCTGACATTTCTTAGTTTTTCACTCATTAATCAAATTGATTAACTGCATATTAATGAACCTCAGGGTGGCAGATTTATAGAGACAGGGAGATGCATGCAATGTTTTCCTGTGGAAAATGTCCTGCAATCTTGATTGGGCCCTGCGAGACCCTCGGGATGGAAAGGTCTGGCAAAGGATTTAAGAAATGAATGTGCTTCATTTTGTGTTCAAAAGCCCTCCTGAATTGATATGCTAAGGGAAATGGAGGTTGGGCTGAAAAGGTGAAGACAAGGTAAAAAAAATGATAAATGCTGCATTAAAACATTGAGTTTCTATCCAATTGTGCCTCACTAGGAAGCAAATGAACCGAATTCCTCAGAGGATGGCACCAGACCTTCATGTGGCTATTTATCTCAGGTTACTTTTAATTCAGTTTAATTAAATTTGCTTCGAGTTCCTCAGCAATCAGCGCTTCCCCTTTTTCAAACCAACTGTTTATTCCCCTGGGCCATTTAATCCAGGGGGCACAGGAGAATTCCTTGTTCCAACCAACTCCGATGAGCCGCGCTCATTTCCACGCCCAAAACAACACAAACGCTCGGCAGCGACAGCGCCAAACCAGACAGCCCCGAGGTGGCCGCCCCTGGCAGGAGCTGAAGGCTCTCCCCAGAGGCTTTCACAGCTCCCAGTGCCATTTCCAGGGGCTTTCACAGCTCCCAGTGCCATTTCCCAGAGCAGATGAGGTGGCAGAGCCCCTGCAGGGCCGATCCTGCCGTGCCTGGTGCGTCCAAGGGTGGCCGCCTGAGACAAACACAGCAGAAGCTGGAAGATGTTCACCACTTGTTGTTTTCAGCATCTGCAGCAAAGTTTTGGGAATATTTTCAGTTCTTGCAGGGGCTTTGTACTGACACAGGCCCTGAAATGGGGTGTCATTTAGGCTTCAAAGCACTGCAAAGTGTTGAAACAAATTAATTTTGGCTCACTTTCTACTGAAAAGGCTTCATGTTTTCTCCAATATGTTTTGTTGAATGGAGAGGACTTGAAGAGAGGACAGATTTACAGTGTCCCAAAAAACGTTACTGGGAGACATTGGTTAAAGTGCACACCCACAAACTGTGGAGTGAGTTTTTCGTCTTGATCTTGGCTTTATAACTGGGAGAGCTGCCCAACAGCCCCGAGGTGGCCGCCCTTGGCAGGAGCTGAAGGCTCTCCCCAGAGGCTTTCACAGCTCCCAGTGCCATTTCCCAGAGCAGATGAGGTGGCAGAGCCCCTGCAGGGCCGGTGCTGCCGTGCCTGGTGCGTCCAAGGGTGGCCTCCTGCCCGCCCACACCTGCGCGCGGCTCCGAGCCAAGCGCGGCTCCATTTCCAGGCTTCCCCACCAGGCATCTGCTGTGTTTATACAATCTAAGAACAAGATGATTTCATCACAGAGATGGAAGGTTTCTAGAATCCCCAGGAAAAAAGAAAAAATTTATATAAATATCCACTAGACCCATTTCCTGAGACACGGCGCTTCTTGGAAAGGGAGTAGAAGGAGTTTTGTGATCTGGGGCAGTTAGTGTGAGAAAGAAAAATGTTGCTGGGAGAGTGGGAAGAAAATTGTTGAGAGTTGAAGATGGAAGGAGTGAGAAATTCCAAATATCACCTACCTGAAATTACTCAAATGAGTGCAGTTCTGCCACAACTATTGGCAAAGAAAGTGAAGGGATGAAAATCACAGTTTAAGAACTGGGGGGAAAAAGAGAAGAATTCTATCCAAACTCTGGTCAAGCAGTCCTGACACATATGGCAACATAGAAAAGGGTTTCTCCTGCCTGGTTCACCTCCCCTGAAACCCTGAAATTCTCTTTAGCAGCCTAAAGCAGGAAAACCACAAAGTGACCCAAAGAAAGGTGAGACCTGGAACCACAAAATGACACAGCACAATAACAACATTTTGAAGTGTTCTGAGGGAGCAATGGCTCCATTTCACGTTATTCCAAGGTTTTATTTTTTTTTTAGGAATACCCAGAGTGAGTTCTGGGGGACTGGGACAGATATCTCATCTTTAGAACGTCGTATTGAGCCTAACACACACTATTGCAGCTGTTCTGCTCCAGCAGAACTCCAAGGCAGGGAATTTGCATGGAGGAGAATTAGACTGTCCAAATTTATGAGAATTTTTTTTAAATGTACATCAGCACAAATTGCACAGAAATTCAAGCTACCTGATGTTACATACGGCATTTTCACTCCTAACAAAGAAAAAGAAGCTTGCTGTCAACTGTTCTGTATTTTTTGATATCAAGATATTCTTTTTTATAATTATTCTTTCTAATATCAATAATTTTTTTTTACTTTTTTTCTCTTTCTCCCAGAGATACCCACTGTAACAGTTGGTCAAATCTTCCCCACTGTGACTTATTTCCAGAGCTGCTAAAGAGATGAAATGCCAAAAGACACATCTTGGGCTGTGCTCCACAGGCAGGAACCTGGGAGAAGATGGGAACAGCACAGCAAAGACCTGGACAAGGAGATGGGGAAGTTCTTTGTTTGGCTTTGGGTTTTTTCTCCCTCTCTGACTGATTTTTACAGGGTTTTTTGATGTGAACACCCCTTGGCTTCTCCAGGGAGAGCCTTTCCTGGTGCCTCAGGCACTGCTGCCAGGTTGGCTCCTGCCTCTCCCTGGCTCTTTGTGTCCTGCTGTCCATCCCATCCGAGCAGGGATTTGACATTCCCACAACAGTTGTGCCACGAGTCTGAGCAAGTGCTGCCTCCACGGGGAGGCTCAGCACAGGATCAGGGTAAGGCAGCATCCTCACCTTCCCTCCAGCTTCTGGATGTCCTTTCTGGTTCAAATCTCCTTGCTTGAGTCCCCACTGAGCAATGTGGCACATTAGAAAAATGATAAGAAAACCCCTGAGTGGTGAACCCCATGAAATAAAGTCTCTTTTGTTTATAAAATATGAAATCAAGTCTCTTTTAAATCATGAAATGCCAGCAGGAACCCCAGCTCCAGCCCTGGGCAGCGGGAGCAGCATAAAACCACCAACATCTCAAAGCAAGTGGCTCGGGAGGCCCAAATTTCAGGGGACCATGTCCTGTTCCTCTGTTTTTCCAACTTGTTGTATGAATAAGGGGAAGGGTAACCCAGCCAAAGCTCTGCTGAGCAGCACTGAGCAATGTAACTGATCATTTCACTTTGTTTTCAATCCAGACCTTTGCCTTGGGAATTTTAACACAAGCTGCCTGAACCAAAAAGACTTTTCCTTTTTTATTCCACCTTTAAGCTGCTAAAAGCTGTACACTGGAAAATAGATATCCTGCCTGGGGCTTCCTGCTCAACACTGGGATGTTAAAACATCTTACCTCAGGCTGCTTTCTCCCCCCTTTGCAACCCACAGAAGGAAAGAGAATTCAAGGAAGAAGAGTTAAAAGGTTTGTTACACTCCTGTAAACAGCAGATGATTGGCAGGGCTTGACATCAGCAGTTTTTGCAATAAGATCCACATGTGGTGCAGGGGCTGGAGATGCAAACAAGGACTCAGAAATTGCTGCTGAAGGTGTTTTTGCAGAAGGATCTGGGAATGTTTTGACCAAAGCTGCAGAATCCTGCTGGGGGACAGGGAAAAGCAGCCCCAGAAGGGGACAGAGCTGCAAATGCCACCAGGGCACTTCTGCCAGGAGGGGTTGCTCCAGCAGAGCTTTGAGGGAAAACAGTGGGGAAATACCAAAGCAAAGCAGCCAAAAACCAAAAAAAAAAACCCACCCTAAAAATCCACAAACAAACAAAAGAACAAAAAACCACCAAAAATAACAAACAACCAGGTAGAGGAGGAGACTCTTGCATTTCTACAGGAACAATAAGACAGAGGTTTGGGAATGGCCAGGAGAAGCTGGATTTCTGAGTCCAAGTACTCTTTCCTAAAGGATGTCCTGTTTCCTCAAGCAATGTGATGGTTTGAGTTCATTGCTTGCTCTCTTTATACCCATACACTGTCTTTAAAAACAGGGAAGAGCATTTCTTTGCAAACTGCATAAAAATCATTTCACCATATACTGATATACAAACATTTCAGTTTTAGTCCTGGACTACCTCTAATCCACATTACAAAAAAAAAAATAATGCAAATTAATGATTTCACACTTTCATCAAATCCTCTGAGCTATCACAGCCCCCCTGCTCTGCATGGCCAGGGAACACTGAAATCCACAAACCCCAGGCACAGAAGGAATTTTCCTGAGGAACAAAATATTCTTACCCTGCCCCTGTATGATCCTCACTGCAGTGGAGGCTAGACCTGAACTGGGAAATTTTTCTCAAGATGCATTTGCTGAAATCCAGCCTCAGTTTTGCACTTTTTTGAAAGGGCAGCAAACTGATTTCGTGTGGCTCAGTAATGAGAGCAGTAATTGCCACGGGGCTGACAATGATTTATGCAGAAGTTCTCAACTGCTTCTCATGGCCTGTCAGATGGTGAAAGGGAATGCAAAGCACATCATCAAAACCATTCCTGAGAGCAACATTCCTGAAAGCTGCACTCCTGCTAAGGAATATGAAAAGAAAGAACTGGGGTGGCTTCTGGAGGAGCAATAAAACTGCATTTTTATCCAGAGATTCCTCTAGATCAGGTTCCCTGATTGCACCAGAAATGGAAATCGTTGTCCAAGACTCACCCAGATCTGAAATGAAGATGTGAACACTCACATCCTTACATAAGGCTCCTGAGCACTCTAATATTTGTTGCAAGTGTAGATTTTATCCTGCTTTTCTCCTTCAAAAGCCTCAGGAGAAATATATTTTGCACTTCAGCTGCAGACAGCAGTTAAATGCTAATTCTGTTACAGCATCAAAAGGTTCAAGTGGGTTTCAAGAGTCAAGAAAAGAAAGAGTTATACTTATTTTTAAAAATACAGATGATAATGATTATTATACTAACCAGTAATGCCATTGGTAGATGTAAATTCAGGATGTGAGAGAGGCAGATATAGATATATTAAATAAAGGTAGATAAATGCTCAATTTACAAGTGATGTTTCCCTGACATTGTGTTCTAAAGTCTCTTGTTTCCATATTATCCCTTAATCCTCCAAAGCAAGACTGCCACTTCTGGGGGTGACAACTTTTCAAGTTACTCCAAGCAAGAAGTTGATGAGCTCAGAATATTGGCAGTGGTGGTTGAATAAATTAGTGTGGAAAGAAAACTCCTCTTAGTTCATTTTCAAAATGAAAATGCATTTCATTTGGAAAAATAAAACAAGAAAGTTAGAATTTTAAAGAGGAGGCAAGATCAAGAATAGAGAACAACATTTGCCAGCTCTCCTTTCTAACACCTGGCTGTACTTTCAGAAGTAAATATATTATTTTCAAGGGGGAAAAACCAACATAAAAGTTGCCAATAAGTGCATATTTCAATGAAATTTTTGTTCTGGGCAGAATGAGGAAAGGAAACTACTAAAGTCAAAGACATTAAAATCAATTACAAGTGGAAATATTCCCAAGTTCACCAAGGTAAAATCAAGTTTAACAGGTCCATTTTCCAGAGTTTGGGACTCTTCAAAAAGTCATCTACCAATAAATTAAAGGTACTCTTGGCAGTAATTTATGATATACTAATTTTAAAATTAAAGGGAATTATTTATACAACTGCCCAAAGAAAGACTTCCAAAAAAGAAGTGTGGAAGACCTTTACAATATGTTCCACAAATTGGAATACAAGATATTCACTAATTTGATTTATTTTCTTGTGTAAACCAGGGCAAAAGCTTTCAGGAAAACAATTTAAAGCAGGGAAAGCAGTGACTATTGAATAGAATGCTGTGCTGTGGGAAAACACAAACACATTTTCCCAGACTGTGCTGCTGAGCTTTCCAGACTCCCTCACAATCTCAACTGGCTCCTGTCTTCCCATGGGAAAAGAAACATTTTAAATGCAGGATCAAAATAAGAAAAATAACAATTTGAAAAAGAAAGGAACAAGCCTCCCATGCCTGATGACACAGCTCCCCTAAAACCTGGAGAAATTATGATTTCAAAATTCTTTTCCTGTAAGATAAAATAAAATAGGGCAGTCTGCCCATTTAGTCTAAGCTAAATCTTAATTTTGTCAAGAATCTCTCATGGTTTATAATGTCCCAAAGGTATCCCACCAGTTAGATGAGGTAATTCCAATAAATACCATTTTCTTCAGTTAAAAAAAAAAAAAAGGCAATGACTCCTTTATCTTTTCATGCCTAAATCGAGCACCTGCTGAATCAATAGGCAAGCATTCAAAATGCAGTGAGGGAGCAATGAAAGGCTCCCAGTGATTTCCAAAGGATGAAAGCAGCCCAGGCAGGAGGCAGGAGCTGTGCATGGCTACGTGCTGATTGTGCTGCTGAATGGCAAGGCAAGGAGCAAGGGGCTGCAAGGAAAAGCAGCCAAAGGAAGCTGCAGCAAATGTAAAAAGCATTTCAGGGCTATATTTAGAGGAAGACATTCTTCCTACATTTGCCAAGCTGCTCACGTCATTTCACACAGCATGTTTGATCCAGCTTTAGAAGTCTGGGAGGGAGCAGGAGAGGGGGGGGAGGAAAAAAAATCTGGATCAGCTGCCAGAAATGGAAATCTTGCATTTATGGAGAGGAACAAATATTTTAAGCATGTGAATTCATGAGTGCTTTCCAAAGAGGGTGGGGGGGAAATGGGAAAAAAGGAAGGGGGGCAGGCAGGGTGGTAAAACCTCCTGCAGCCAGAAAGGCTCTGCAGAATATGGGGAATATTTATCAGGAACAGGACTTTGCTCCAATATTCCCTTTGGAGCCAGGCTCATGAGCCTGAGCTGCACCACTAAAAATACTGAAATGTGTGAATCTCACGGAGTTCAAGCCTTCATCTGGTGTAAACTGGAGATCTGTGCTCCTGCCATGGGATCCAGCAGTTACATAAGCAATTACATATTTCTCATCCATAATACGTGATAAACAACCACAAAGGATGAATCAAACACCCTCCAAATGCAGGCTCAAAGGTGCAAACTGTATCAAAACCCCTCCAGTTTCACAAGAAAAGTTATGATTTTCCTTTAACTCACGTCATGAGGTTCAGGATTTGCATAAAGAAACGTCAAGATGAAAAGAAAAATATGTCAGGATCAGATGTAATGGGATCAGGAACAAACCACGTGGAAATTTCCTGTTAGTGACCTTCTGGAGGCTGGGGATGGAATTGATTTGAGATTTAGGACATGCTTTGCTTAAAATGAGATGACTTTTATGAAAAGTTTTTTACCTTCATTCCCTTCTCCAGGTGGCTGATAAAAGGAAAGCCCCAAAGATATGATGGCTGCAATTTCCAAGATGATAAGAGTCACGTCCTGCAATGCTTCCCAAACTAGCTGTATGAATGTTTTTGGCTTCTTTGGAGGTATAAAATTTTTTCCAAAAATAAGCTTTCTTTTTTCTAGGTCTGCAGCAGTTCCAGCTAATCCTGTAAAGAAAATAAAATCAAATCAAATCAGTTCAAATTGCCATGAAATAGAAAATACATCCCTATAAATTACTTCTCAAAGAAAAATTCCAAGCTGTGGCACCTATGGCATATAGACAAATGTAAATATTACACTTCAATTGTGCTTTCATGAGAGGATTTGTCCTGATATTCTAAACAGAATTCTCATGAGCTCCATTTAGTACTAATTCCTGCCAGGTTTCATCATTAAAAAGCCTTTGAATTAAAGGTTTGTATTAATAAGACCTATGTCTATACAAATGTACAAGCAATGACTTCTGAAAATAGATCCTAAACACAAATAAATTATTTTTGGGATGAAGCTGGAATAGCTGATGGAAGCTTTTGGTAATACCTGTAGCAGATCACACAAATGTTTGTTCTGAACGCAAAGGATAAATCAATAAAGCCTCTGTTGTGCTACTTCAAAGCAACCTCTGGCTGCAAATGGACTTCAGCACATCCCTGGAATGAGCTGCATCACATTTTTGTCACAGGAAAAAGGCAAAGTGACAAGTTAAATATGCACAGAAGGGCAAAAGGAAACAACATGGATCCATGTATTTTACATGATGCTTCAATTTAAGAGCATTTCAATTTAAGGACACAGGATAACAATGGGTGGTTGTGCTGAACAATCTATTGGGGTGCATTTTTCCCTCCTTTATAATTATGTTAAAGGATGCACGTCTAGACTTTCCAGAAAAGAAAAAAAAAAAAAAAAAACACCAAAAAAACCCCACAAAAAACAAATAAAAAACCCCAAAACTTGCAAGCATCAAGATAAAATAACTGAGCCCAAGTATCCTTCTGAGCAGCATAAAAAACTGCAAGAATTGTTCGATGTTTCTGTCAAACAATTCCTGATATCATTGGTTAGATTGGAAAAGACCTTTGGGACCATCAAGTCCAGCTGCACTCCCAATCCCACATCCACACACCCCTTAAACCCTCCCAGGAGTGGTGACTCCACCCCAGCCTGTTCCAGCACTGGTCACCCCTTCCTATGGAGAAATGTTTCCTAATATTCAATTTACACCTCCCTTGGTGCAGCTGGAGGCTGTTTCCTCTTGTCTCAGAGAAGAGACCAACCCAGCTGGAACATTTACAAAACTTTTGGTTTTGAATGTGATCAGCAACATACTGATGGTTATTTAGGATCGTTTATGGCTATTTAGGATTATTTATGCCTATCCATCCTTACATGACATCAGGAAAACATCAAAGATGAGGAACAGGAGGAACAGAAGGTGCCCGTGAGGGAGGAAATCACCACCAACCCTACGCCATGAGGATTCCTGGGCTCAGGAGGTACAGGGCAAATCCCTGCCTTCCCCAAAGCCTGTGGGATACCTCAGGTATGGGAAGCCCTGCAAATATCCTCTCCAAGCAGCGAGGGAATGCCAAGAGCCCCCACTCTGTGCCTGGCTCCCCCAGTCCCTCCTGGACGGTTCCTCCATTCCTTCGGGATGAAAGCAATGCTGGATCAGCCCTGCCTCACTGCAGGCACATCCTGACTCACCTTTCCCTTCAGGTGTCTCCTTACAGCTGCTGGGAGCCTTCTGGCTCTTGGTTAACTCATCAAAGTTTCATTTCCGCCTCAGCTGCTGAGAAACACGAGCCCCTCCTGTGGATCAGGGTTATTATTACCTCACCCCGGTTAATTTGCAGGGCCTCGTGCTCAGTGACATGGGACAGCTTCCAGCCACCAGCATCCAAACTCCTCTCAGAGCTTCCAGGAAGCTCCCAAGGCTGGGAAAATCTTTTCCCCTGTGCCACAGGAGCTGCTGCCTTTTTGTGAGCCCACAGAAATTTGGGCAAGGCAGGTGGGGGATGAGGCCCTCACAGGGCCCACCCCAGGGCACACCAAACAGGGCACTCTGAGCAGCACCAGAGGGCTGCCAAAGGAAGGATTTACTCTAAAAATCAGAGTCATGGGATCACTATGGTTGGAAAAGATCTCCAAGATCATTGAATACAACTTTGAAGCCAATGCTGTCAAGTCCACCACGTCCCCAGGCCCTGCATCTGCATGTTTCTGAGTGCTTCCAGGGATGCTGCATGTTTCTGAGTGCTTCCAGGGATGGTGACTCCACCACTGCCCTGGAGAGCGTCTTCCAGTGCTTGACAGCCCTTCCATGGAGAAATTTCTCCTAATATTCAATCTAAACCTCTCCTGGAACACCTCGAGGCCATTTCCCCTTGTGGGCTTTGTTCCCTGGAGCAGAGCCCAACACCTCCAGCTGTCCCCTCCTGTCAGGAGTTGTGCAGAGCCAAAAATCCCCCCTGAGCCTCCTTTTCTCCAGCCTGAGCCCCTTTCCAGCTCCTCCTCATGAGGCTTGCATCAAAGGCACCCACAATTTGCATCACACCCCCTAAACTCAACCAAGTGAAGGGGAAATTCCATGGGCACCACTGGCAGGGATTTGGGGCAGGAATTTTGATCTGATGCAGCTTCAGGTAGCAACACAAAACTCTGGAAGGAAAAACTCAAAGAAAGGAAGGAGCAGAAATGTGAACAATGCCTTTTTCCACCACAGAACATTGGTGCTCAGTGCTGGGGCAGCTCCAGTATGGCAGGGATGGCTGGGACAGCACAGGGGAAAACTGCAGGGATTTCAATAATCCCAATCACAGCTACCAGGATGTGCTGAATTCCTGAGCTTGAAGTGATGCCCAGGAGGGCACACAAAGTACAGCTCCTCTCCTGGATGTCTGATTTGTGTAAAATACACCTGAGGAGCCTCCAAAGCCAAGGAGAGACTGCAAACCCAAGAGCTGCTTTTCCTCTTAGGTAAAATCTGTCCATTTAGACACCATAAAGCTGAGGAACAGACTGTCTAAAGCATCCATGGCCATCCTTATTTTCCTGACCATAGTCCACATAAAGCTGGAATTCAGACATCAGTCATTCAGACTCTTCCATTTTTGTTAATATTTTCCTTAAGTACCACCAACAAGAGTAAATTATACATATGATTTTATTCTTTTCTCTAAGTCCTGGTGAAATTACTCACCCACTCAGTCTCATCTAAAAACCAGAGTATATTCATCATTAATAATGAAATTTATTTCCTGGTAAATCATTTAGAAATCCTGGAAAATGACATCCAGTGTTCAGCTCAAACCAAAAGGTTTCCCTCCTCTTGTGACCCAACCATCACTCAGAATCCTGCCCAGCAAAATTTTGGGGTTGTTTTTTTTTTAACTCCCACTGAATGCCAGAAATGAACAAACTCTTCTAATGAAGGAGAGAAAGAGGAAGGAAAGGAGACAATGGGGAAAGTGATGATGTCGCAAACATCTTTTTATGAAAATCCTTTCCTTAGGATTTTTCCTCCTGAGAAGCTGAAAGGCCTCAGGAACAAAATGTAAACATTGATTATCTGCTGCTGTAGAATGCAACAGGGGGATCTGGGATTGGTCTCATGTGGTTGTTTCTAATTAATGGCCAATCACAGTCAGCTGGCTCAGAGAGTCTGGGA
Source organism: Ammodramus savannarum pratensis (assembly GCA_020466415.1). Taxonomy (NCBI): domain Eukaryota; kingdom Metazoa; phylum Chordata; class Aves; order Passeriformes; family Passerellidae; genus Ammodramus; species Ammodramus savannarum. The sequence goes on along the minus strand of JAHXMQ010003857.1, from coordinate 18,110,607 downwards.
CAGCTGCCTTTGTTATCATTCTTTCTTTTTCTATTCTTAGCCAGTCTTCTGAGGAAATCCTTTCTTCTATTCTTTTAGTACAGTTTTAATGTAATATATATCATAAAATAATAAATCAAGCCTTCTGAAATATGGAGTCAGATCTCTGTCTCTTCCTGCAACATAAGACCCCTGGGAACACCATCACATGATGAAATTGGATTTTAAGAGTTTTAAGAGATAAGGGCCAGCAAAGTGCATGGAAATGACAAAGATGTGGGGAAAGGGGCTGAGCTCTGGGGCAGGGCAAGAGGTTTGCTCTGCAAAACTCCCATAAATCCTCAGAATGCACAGGAAGATACGAGAGGGGTCCTCTTTATCTCTCCCAAGTCAGCTGCTCTGCTCAGAAAGGATATTTTGATTATTCCTGGGGGGTTCTGGGCTTGGCCAGGCCAGAGGTGGCTCGTGGTGCCCAGATGGCACACGTGAGGGTGTGAGCACAGGACATCTGCCCCCAGCAGCACCTGAGCCTGGGGATTCCTTTCCTCCTGCCCCAGGCATGTTGGGTTTTTATCATGTTAAACACACCCCCCTCATCTCCTGAATATCGTTGTTTTATTCCTCCCTGGAGCTCTGTGACAACAATGAAAGAGCCTTGCAGATGAAGGCAATTTAAAACATCATTTCTGTGTGAGGATATGAAACATCCAAGGACATGGAGAGGAACCAATGGGGACTAAAAACCATGAATGGAAATAGGAACTCAGGAGGACTTCAGATTTCACATATTCCCAGCACAAGCAGCAGCCTCCCATCTTGTGTTCAGCGTGGCAATAAAAGGCACAGACTGCCTGGGTTTAGGTTCATTTCTCCACACAAGCATGAATATTTTATTTAAGTGCATTTCTAGGTCAAAGCTGTGCACTACAACTTTGCTTGACCTGAGTGTTTAGAACAGATGTGCAGATTCGGGTTAAATTTACATACAAATATTGCACACAGGTTCAGGAGATACTGTGAAAATTTACTGATGCTTCCAGCACTTGAGTAATTTCTTAAGGGTTCATTTTCCAAAAGTTTTCACCAAAATTTGTGGGAGAATGAAAGTGATTGCATAGAAAACTTTTCCTACAATGTCGTGCAGTATATTAAATTCATTTATGATTTAATCTGGCATTGTTGCCTTTTTGGAGGGAGAAAAAGAACGCAGAACTGGAGAAATGCCACTTAATGAATTTTCTCTGTTCCTTATCTACATCTGCCAGTTCCTGCACGTTGAATATAAAGCCATTTTTTCAATTAATGCCTGGAAAATTGTATTTCTCTGACAGTCATCTCCACTGCAACCAAATGGAGCATGACAAACACAGAATGATTCTGATGCTGCAAAAATAGCAAAAGCACAGCACATCTAACACAACAATTTAAAAAAAAAAACACCATAAAACTTTTAAGAGAATGTTTGAAATTGGCTCAAATTAAGAGTGAAGAATGAAGAATTTACATTTGCATTAATTGAACAAATAAAGCAGTCATTGCTTATTAAATTCCTTCTGTGCTTTTTCTGATAGAGCCAGAAAATATAATAAAAATTTCAAATAGCAAAACCTGTAAATAATGGTATTTTAAAAATCAAATGTGAGATTTGTTCAGCATGGAAGGGAAAGGCTTCCAGGGACGTTGTGGAAATGAAAGGAGAGAGAAAATGTAACTATTTTGATTAGAGATAATTAAAAATTAGGTATTACACATCTGAGTTCTTCCTTTGAGAACCCATGGTTTTCTCTCTGAAGCCAAAATCCCCTTAGCCTCAAACTCTCTTCTCCCACAATGAGCACTCCCACCATCACAGAAATTGAAGAACATCCCAAGAGTCCCCTGGACAGTTAATTTATTTTCCTAGCCTGGTTTCACTGTTCTATGTATTTCCCATGGAGCTCCCTGCCATTCCTGCTGCCCCACAACAATTCAGGAAACCCTGCCCCAGGCCCACAGAGCTCTTGTAGCCTCTCACATCTTCCTGATGAGCATTAATTACAAATATCAGCTGGGGTAACAGGGACAATTCAAGCCCCACACTAAATATTTTTAGTGCGATTTGACTCTCAGTCTTTGCCAGCAGAGTTTTGATCTGCTTTTCCCTCTCCAACAAGCAAGAAATAGCTTGGCTTTTTTCCTCCCATCTCCTCAGCAGCAATCTAAGCAGCTTCATCTCTGTACCAGTGACTGAAGGAGCTGGAAATGTCACATTTTCAATTCAAATGAAGAGTTTGGAACCAACAGATTCAGTTTCTGAGGTCTGCGTAAGGAAACTGCCCCAACCTAACTGGGGAAGGCAGGGGGACACTCCCAGTAAACTGTTCTGGTTTGGATAAAATGCTCAGGAAGGTCTGGTTTGTCCTTAAGGTATAAAGATTTCATCACTGTGATGTAATCCAGAATCAGTCTCCCTTATTTCCCACTGGAAAGTGGGACTGGGGGAACGAAAACATTACATTCCCTCATTTTCTGTCTATCCCTTCCTAAAAGCCCCAACACCATTCAGGAATTCTTCATGTGCCTTGTTTATCCAAAGAAAACAGGTCAGGAATTGTTCATGACCCTCATTTATCCAAGGAAAACAAACTCCTGGAAAACCACAAAACCACAGCTTGCATTAAACTGACACAACAAGATTGGTTTCCAAGTAAAACCCATCTCAAAGATGGGAAATACAAAGTGGAAATATTCACCCCTGGAATGGGTGCCTCCCAGTTTTACCAAGATTTTCCATGCAGTACATTGAAATTATGTTCAGGCCATATTAAAATAAAGTCAGTTGAGAATGCTGTCCATCAGTAGGAGAGAGTTTAATGAGAGCATCATCTAATTCCAGCAAGGTGAATTGGAATTTCACTACTGAATGAACCTCAACAAATAATAATTTCCTTCTAATCTCAGGACTACAAAGCTGTCTCTAAGTGTAATGAATCTCATTACCCTTTTTCATTAATATCACTTGAATACTTTTTTCTTTATAAAGGTTAAGAAATACATCCAAAAATTAAAAGCCTTTGGCATTACAGTTATCTAAGCACATGTCCTGTAAGATTTGTGCTGCTGCTGGGACTATTCCTGTGGGCAGAACCTTGCAGGACCCAGACCCCCCTTTAGAGCCTCATTCAGACAGCCAGCAAAGAGAAAAGAGGACACAGAAACAGAAAATTAATAACCTCCCTCTCCACTTCCTCATTAACCATCCTCCCTCTTCACATCTGACAGCAATGAGTGGCCCAGGCACCCCTGCCACCCCTCAGCACCCCAAATCCAACAACCAGACCCCAAAAACCTCCTAGAAACCTTGCCTCTGACAGGGTGCAACCCCAGCTATCACCTGGGCCACACAAAGTATGCAAATTCCTCTCTAATTCTGTGACCTTTCAAAAATAAAGGAACTGAAGAGTTTAACAATTGTTCTTACAGAACCTGTCTAATGCGAATGTTAAGACAGGTACAGCTGTTAGGAACAGGTACAGAACAACTTGCACTTGTGCCATGAATTCCCATCCCTCAATCTGCAGAAATTCCAGAAAACTTTATCTCAATTGGATGAGGCAGGGAAAGGCTGAGGTTCCTGCCCCAGACAGGTTGGGGGCAGTTCAGGGCAGTGAATCCTCATCTGGGATTGCTGATTTACATTTACACCAGGCAGGGCTTGTTACTGCCCAGAAGCACTGAATGCTCCATGACATCTCTAATTCCCCATCAGCCATTCAGGGTTTTACTTCTTCCATCATCTTTTAATTCCTTTTTAAAGTCGAATTGCCCTGAAATGAAGCCATTGAGCAGGAACAAACAGTTTACATAAGATGAGTAATAACAGCAGCACCAGAAATGGTTCTTGAGAGTGGCTGAAAACAGCCCCAAAAAAGCCACTCATGTGAAAGACATGCCATGATTTCATAATAATCTAATGACTGGACTTCTGTGCAGCACAGGAACATGAGCCAGGGCTGGGGCAACAGATGAGACATCAAATATTAAAGGCAAGACATGCACTGTAGCAGATGACTCATGGTTTTCTGGCCCAAATAGAGAGGAAGAAGCTTTCTGCAAAGGCTGATAAAGCATTCAGTGAGAGCTCAAGGTCCGGGATGAAGAAAGAAGAATCAGGATATATATATATATATATATGTATATTTAATATATTTTTTTTTTAATTTATTTTTATTTTTTTTTTTTTATGTTCTGCTGGTTTTGGGAGTGCGGCTGCTGAGAGGAAAGAGAATTATCCCAGCAGAAATCATTCCTTCAGCTCTTACCCCACCTGGTCATCATGAAACATCCACACGTCTCACCTCGGTACCTCAGGCTCTTGGAAACATTTTTCTTTTGCTTTATCATGATGTATTATCAAGTACAATAAAGCCACTAGATTCAGGGCAAGGATTGTAAGAAATACTAATAATTTAGAAAAAATACTAATAACCTAGAATTAATACCCATCATCCCAACTAAATAATAAAAAGCTAATAAAAACCCATTTTTGTGTTACATACTTAAATACCAGAGCAGTAGCAGCACAGATCTTCACCCAGCACTAACAGACAATGAAACTGAAGGTTATGGAAGGGTTTGGCAGCCAAACCAAACAATCCCAAGGCACTGGATCCCACAGCCACTGGATCCTCCAGGTTTGTTCAGCACCACAGACCCTCAGCTCCTGCATGGTGTTGAGGCTTTTAGGAGGGGACAGAGAGAAAATGAGGGAATGTAAGGGTTTCTTACCCCCAGTCCCACTTTTCAGGTACTCAAAGCCTTGAGGATGATTCTTCCCAAGATATTTTGGTTATTAAAACCAAGCCAGGATTTCCCTCTCGCAGAAGGTAACGTTAGGATTTAAAGTGGACCATACAAGTGCCCTCTGCACATTTTGTATCACCCACAAAGCCCTGACTTCCTATCCAAACACAGATGTGGCACCAGTAAAATGATGTTGACTGAGAGGGTACAGGAAATAGAATATAAAATGTGGAGCATTTTTGATACTATTTCATTATCATTCACAGTACTGAATTACAGCGATATAATTATTCCAGATAATGTGAAATCGTTTTCTTACTCTTGATATTTAAGTTAAATCAACATCCCTGGGTTGATTTAACTTCAATTGTTGTTCTTGTTGCTCTGTAGGTCAGGCTTGGAAAGCATTAACCATGAATCAGGTCATGGCAAAGAGCACCCATGGAAGTTTAACAGAGGAGATCCAAGGTGATTGTCAAGAAAATAATCACAGAACAAATGTCTCTGCCTGTCCCCCGTCCCACTTCCTTCAGATCTTCCTTGTCACCATCACATTTTCTGGAAAAAATCCCTTTGCTGAGATTCCTTCTCCTGGGAAGCTGAGAAGACTCAGAGAAAACTGAAAACAATAATTCTCTCATTTGCTTCTCCTGTGTTTTGCTGCTTTGGAATGTGGTTGGAGATTGTTTACCAACCGGTCATTGTTTGATTGGTTTCATGTGAATTGTTTTGACTTAATGACCAATCATTGGCCATTTTTACTACTGACCAATCAGCTGTGTCAGGACTCTGGACAGTCACAGGTTTTTCATTGGTATCTTGTTAAACCTTCTGTAAGTATCCTTTCTCTATTCTTTAGTATAGTATTCTTTAATATAATATCATAAAATAATTAACTGGCCTTCTAAGAACATGGAGTCAGATTCATTTCTTTCCTGCCACAGAGGATCTCAAAAATACCACACCTCCTCACCTAGGGGACATCAAAAGGACCTCCATTCCCTGGGCAAATCGTAAAATATTGGAGTGTACATTTAATCCTGAGTGGAAAGTACCTAACAATACAGAAGAAATTTCTCTCTTAATTTTAGAGATGCCTCTAGAAATCGGAACTATTTGACTCCAGGCAAAGTTTGGCCCAAGAGCATTTCCTACTTTCCAAAAGAAACCTGGACTAAAAACAAATACCCAGGGAATGAAAAATGTCATCAATATAGAGTTAAACCTTATTTAGAGCACCTTTTTGAGGCTGGCATCCTGCACAGACAAGAATCTAAACATGCTATGTCCCATGAAGGTCCTACCTACAGTACAGCTGAGGGTTCCATGGAGAGCCTCAGCTGCCTTTCACACCAGAAGGTGCTGTCAGGGTAATTTGGCCTAAATTGCTAAAGACTTCTCAGGATTTTGTGTGCCCACTCAGGGTGACACTCCTGGCAGCCAGAAAACAGCAAAGGAATAAAGGAATCAAAGACATGAACCTGGGAAAGCAAGGCCTGAGTGAGGGAAGCCTTCTGCAAGGCACATCAGAATTTTAAATCCAGCACGAGGCTCTTATGCAGTATTCTGAGAATCTTTTTTCCAGGAAAGGGAAAGAATCTCTGCTCTTCCATTAAGAATCTTTCCTATTATTATTTGTCACTGCAATCACCACAGTTTCTGTGGCATCAGCAGTTCTGAGGGTCTGGAGTTCAATTTATTTGATGGAATCTATTGAAGAGGTTAAAAGTGACACAGCATAACAACAGATGCTCTGACAACAATAACAGTGAGGCCAGGCATGTGTAGGGTAGGTAGTTAATTCCTCACAGGGTGCTTTCTTCTTTAACATAAAAACACAAAAATAAATTTATATTCTGATGGGACACATCTTGGTGAGGTCTGCAAGGAAGTTGAAATGAAATCTCAAAATCCACTTTGCCCAGGCTGCTTCCCTGGCATGGCTCTTTCCCAGCTGGCTCAGATAAAACAACAAATAAAGCAAACTGCATTTTCCTGAGGTGTTATCTCCACTTGGCAGCTCCTAACGTCCCTGTCAGTGTCACCCAGTGCTCCTGTGAGCAATGTCACCGTGTCACCCACACAGTGCTGGCCTCTCCAGCTCTGCAGGGCTGAGCATCCCTGCGGTGCACCCAGGGCAGCTAAAAACGAGTGGGAAGGCTGAAGGAAGCACAATGCTGTGATCATGATGTCACCTGAAAGCAAGGCTCAGCACTGCTCTGACCCTGCAGTGACAGTGATTTCCCTCTGAACACACTGCCCAGCCTGGGAGGTGATTTGGGAGCATCCAAAGGGTGAAATCCCACAGTCCAGGAGCACCTGGCAGCCCTGATAGCACTGCCAGTTCTCCCTCTGTGCCTCTGCACCCATCATTTCCCACCCAGCCCATCCTCTCCTGGCACCATGTGTGGGTCTGCTCCTAAATTCCACCCTGTGGCACGGTGGCAATAATCACTGAACTTCTCCAGGTTGTGTTCCAGGGCAAATCAAAGATTAAACTAAATTACAAAGTCAGCCAAAGGCTCCATGGGTTTTTTAATGGCCCCAGGAGGGACCTGGATCCAGCAGACCCTTGGAGATGCTCAGGTCAAAG
>JAHXMQ010003857.1:18048103-18101347 GCA_020466415.1 Ammodramus savannarum pratensis | reverse complement strand
CCTGAGTTTGCTGAGCCTACTTTGACCTGAGCATCTCCAAGGTGCTGCTGGATCCAGGCCCCTCCTCATCCCACAAGATGGAATTTGGGAGCAGATCCACACACTAATTTATGTTTTAACACAATATAATTTATTGTGTTGAAATAACACAATAAATTATGTTGTTAAATTATGTTGGTAAATTAGAAATTCTTGCAAGTTAAAAGAAACAAAAGGACCAAGAAGCAAAAAGTGATTAAAAAAAAAAAAGGCAACTAAACCCAACATTCTTATTATACCAAAAGGGAGCAGAATTCTAAGCACTTAAGTACTTTTATCATGTAACACAGAGGCATAGATTTAGATAACAACCACTTAAGGAATTAATTAGATTCTTTACACCAAAAAAGATGGAAAAATGAAGTTATCCCAGTTATGCTCACCCCAAGGAAAGGAACACTTAAAACATTTTCTGAACATAGCACTGAATTGTTCACTTGTCTCATTAGTAACTTAATTGGAAATTCTATTTCTGATTTGCAGTAGGAGAGAAGGTTTTGCTCTGCTCTGTTCCTTGATTTGTCAGGTTATTTTTTCTTGTGCAGTTCCTGCCTCTCACAAAATGTTTTGGGGAAAGTCAGTCCAAATTCACAGTCCAAAATCTTATGCAAATTACTACGAGCCAACTTCTGTACAAATATTATGAAACAGAAGTCTCCCCAAGTCCTTTTCAATGGCTGCTGAACACAGCAGGATCAGACACTTTCTATTTTTATTGAAGCTCAGGTTTCCAAGTTGGTAGAATAAAAGGCATTGGAATAAGTCTTTCTGAAATAGCACGGAAAAAAAAAAAAAAAGACTCTGTGCCTAAGAAAAAATGCTTTGGGAAACTGGCAATCATCCTAAAACCCAAAATGTTCCAGAAACACAGCCTGAGATTCAAAGGCACTTTGTCGTCTGTACAGTTTTGCTTATAGCTGCATTGCAGCATTCTCTTCAGGACTGCTCGCTGCTCTTGGAGGATAAAATGACCCAAGTGCCTCCTCTGTTCCATCATTACTCATTAATGAAGGGCCTGGGCCTAGAGATTGGCATTGCAGGACAGGAGGAAGCTTCATTAGCACATCCCTTCAGCACCACACACCAAACCAACACCAACCAGGAGGGCAAGAAAATCAGGATTTCAGTGTCTGCCTCAGCAGCACTCAGAGGCTGTTAGCAGCTCAAATGGCACTGAAAATGCTGCTCTGCTCTGAAATCATCCTGGAGAAGGCAGGAAGTGCAGAGAACCAACAGGGCTGAGGATGAAGTCATTGCTTCCAGCAGACATCTTGAGCATGCATCTGTTTTCTCCAGGTTATGTAAATGATGAGCAGAGAGGAGCTGAATGCTGAAATACTCAGGGTGCTCCAAGGCTGACTTTGTGTGTCTGCGTGTGTCCTGCCTAATTCCAATATCCCTTTTGTTGAACAAATCTATGTTTTTCTCTGCCTCCCCATGCACCTTCAGTGCCCACTGCTCTTCCTAAACACCACCTGAAGAGATCTTCTCTCCCTTCCTTTTCCATGTTCCTCAATTTCCCCTTCATTTTATCTCAGAGAATCTGATAAATACCAGACATCTCTTCCTCCTTCCCTCTGAGCTCCCACTGCTCACCCTCTCCTTTTAATCCCTGCACTCTGTCCTCTGAGGCACAGCTCTGATTTAACCCCACACACCTCTTTGGGAGGGTTTTTTGCTTCTTTTTCCCTTTAATCAAGAAGCAGGAACATAAAATAAGCAAAATTTTGGGAGATCAGCACGGAGTAATATCCATACCCTGTCTGCAAAAACAACCATGAGTACCACACACTCAGCAGGCTCATTTCTTCTTCAATGAAGAAGAAAAGTCCTCTCAAGGAAACAAAATATTCCTCACATTGCAAGACTTTGAGAATCTTAAAAAAAAAATCTTCTATTCATTTAATGATTAGGAAAACCAGCAGACAACAGGAAAATTCAGAAGTAATTACGTGAGCCTATTAATAGCAAGTGCCAATAAGTTTCCATTTCTGTGCCCCTCATTAGGAAAATGAACAATTTCTGGAATTGTGGAAACAGGCTTGCAGAACATAAAAAGACTGTAGCAGCATTAATCTTTTAGCTTCCTGAGCTTTGTCTGTAGCACAGGCTTTATTTGCAATTAAGCTTAGTGCATATGAAGTTCACTGCCTGCCAGCCCTCAGTGCCTGATCCAGCCTTGGTGGGTAATTCAAGCTCCTTCTCACTGACCTACCAAACTCTGACCTGTTGGACCTGGCTGGTAAAAGTGAGAAGGGATTACAGTTTCATTCAGATGGTGATATCTGAGCAATTCATTCAACAAGGGGACCAATTATGTCTGATCCCCTCACCTTTCCCCCTGCTTCTGCACTGGACTGATTTGCCAGGAGAAGGTAATCCTGAGTCAGGGGGAATTTGATCACAGTGACCTGAGATGAAAAGTGCTGGATCTTGAAAATGATCTCAAATCCATCCAGTTTGTTCAGCTGTGATAGAGAGATGCTATGAGAGCAGAGGTTCTTTGCCTGGAGATAAATATCCTCCACACTCTTATTTATTTACATGCAGTGGGGATGATGCACACGAGACCATCATGTGCAAATGATGGGGAAAACAAAACCAGGGAATGTTTCAGTGGTGCTGTGTCCTGACAGAACCAGGGAATGTTTCACAGTGGTGCTGTGCTGTGTCAGAACATTAAATCTACAAAACATGGCAACCTCTGCTTGAAGGCAACAAGTGATTCATTAACTGATGCCAAACCCTCAGTCCAGTCCACCTAAAACACTGATCTCTCCTGAACACAAAATTAATTAATTAATAATGATGTTCTATAACCAAATACAGCCACAAATACAGTCAGCATCTAGCCAGAACCAACAGAGAGCAAACTCCTCAAATGAAGTTTGGAAAGTTGTTGGATGCCTTGGTTCCCTCACCAGAAAGGGCTTTGCTCTGCCCCTAACAGCACTGGGCACTTGATGCCTCTGATTTCCCCATGCACAGAGCTCACCAAATCTCCCCAGCCCAGCCATGGCAGGAAGGAGGGCAAAGCCACAGGACCTGGGGTGCAGCCACAGGACCCTGGGGTACAGCTCCAGCCCCCCAAGCCCCAGCAGGGCCCTGTCTCTGCCCCACAGGCTGGCACCCAGAGCTGGCACCCAGCTCCACCATGCAGGAAAGCAAAACCTGCTGCCAGCAGGGATTTCCAGCTGCAGTGAGGATGCAGATGGCTCCAGGACTCGATTACTTTATCAACACCTAATTTAGAGCCTGATCCACCCCTGAGGGCAGCAGCAGTTTTGCTGCACAGGGCTCAGAGCCCAGGGATGCTGTCCAACAGCAGCTCTGGCTCCAGAGGTGGCCCTTTCCTCCCCAAAAGAGCCACCACACTCTGCACTTCCCAAGGCTGACACCACAGCAACCAGATGGGATTGCCCGCTTGTAAACCCTATTGAAAATCTCCTTACACATTGAAAACAAGCAATGCCAGCCATTAGGCTCTATGCCTTTTTGGGCAGCTTTTTTCATCCATCCAAAGGCAATTTCCAGACAGAATTCTACTGTTAACAAAAAATCCTTAAGGATTCCATGTCCTCCTTGGGAATTCCTTATAGTATTCCTTTAAAACATTTCTCTGGGCTCTGGCCCTCTGCTCTGGCTGGACCACACTGTCCCCCTGCCCCTGAGTGCAGACTGCAGCTGCTGTGCTTTATGTAACCCTGCTTGCTGCAACACCCCAGCACCCAAACACAGCATTTCCACACAGAACCACATCCAAAAATTTGCCTTCTGCTGATTTTGGGTGAGTAGCTGCCCTCCCAAGGCCTCAGCTCCTTCAAGCCATGTTCCTTGGGGCTGGAAAGCACTGGATGCTGCCTTTATCAAGCTGCTGCCTCCAACACCCTTGGCTTGCCCTTGAAAAGGCTTTCTGCAGCCATGAGTCACTGCTACGGCACAAAACCCAGCCCAGCGCCAGGGAGCTCATCAGGGAGGGACATTTCCATGAGAGGGACAGCAGGGACCTTCCTGGGGCAGGAGAGGGGACACTGAGCACCCAGACCTGCGCTCTTGTTGTTAAAAACAAGAAAAGAGGCATCTACTGCTCAATTTCCCTGGCTCCAAAGGCACTTTCTGGATTCACAGCTTCATTCAGGAAATAAAATGGCACAGCCAAGCTTGGGCCTTGCAAGGAACCACTTAAAGGGGGGAAAAGTGCCCAGCAGGAAGGATTTGAATCACAGAAGTATTGGAAGAAAATAAGAAATGGCAAACAGGCAGGTAATGAAGCTGTTTGCAGCCAACTTTGATTTTCAAAGCCCACATCACTGGATGTTTGCCCTTCAGAACAAAACTCCTTTTATACTACATGTATTTCTGGAAACTTCCAGGTATAATTTTCCTAATGGCATAAAATAGAGCCCCAAGTGTTCTGGTGCTGCAACAGAGCGTGAGGATTTTTGTTAACAGCAGAATTCTGTCTGGAAACTGCCTTTGGATGGATGAAACAAGCTGCCCAAAAAGCTGCAATTCCAGGAAGGATAACACAGGATGCTTTCTGGAACATATTTATTTACCTGAAAACCATGTGTGGTCATTAGGCTGCTTGTTTCCCAATAAACAGGAATAATCTGTGATCTGTGGGATATCAGTTGAGCTTTCCATATTCTCCCCCTCTCCTGTGCCCACTCAGTGCTTACAAATTGTGATGAGACATTACTGCACTCTCTGGCACAGTGGGGATTTGAATTCTGATTGAAGACCAGCAAAACACAAACATATGGAAAAATGAAGCCATTTACATCTCAACTTGGCATATCCCATGCTCTATGCAACTAATTATGGATCTCTGAGCTAATTCATTTTCCCTGGAATTCCCATGCAGCGGTGGCAGCAAAGCCAAGTGTGAAATACCCCATGGCCAGTCCCAAGGCAGCCAGGCAGGATTCCAGATGCATTTCCCAGCAGAGTCACAGAACCAGCTGTGCTGACAGTGGAGAGGGTGACAGCAGCCCCAGCTTGGAGCATCCAAAGTGTTAAAAATAAAAAAAAATAATTTAAAAATTAAAAAAATGCCATCAGTGCTGTCCCAAATGGTGCACCCATGCAATGAAGGAGCAGGGCTGTAAAAATCCCCAAAATCCAGAGGATTTTTCCCCAGCAGTGCAGTGACAGGCAGAGGTTCACATGTTAATGGCCTGTAAAAAAGCCAGTGATGGTCAAAAGGTTGTGTTTATCCTCGTAGCAAGGATTGTTTATCCTCACAGACACCCTGGGCTTTCACAGCTCCAACGTTTGCATAACATAATGCTCAAGCCATTAACAGCAGAATCCTTCTTGACCCTTACATGCCCAGGTATTGCCAGTGTTTGGCTTCTCATTAATCCCAGGAAGTTTTATTCCTGGAGAAAAGAGGAGAAGCTGATCCAGCATGGATTACACATGGTTTGTGCAATAAATGTCACACCATGGATCAGGAGTGTTTGCTCTTGCTCAGCTCACACATATCTGTCACATAATTGGGCCTTTATGTGAACAGAGGCAGAGAAAATGTACACACCAATAATATCCACAGATATAGGAACCATGTCAGGAATACCACAGGGAAGGGGAGAGCTGGAATGTGAGCACTGATGAGAATCATCAGACACAAAGCTCTGGTGCAGGCTCAAAAGGTAAAACCCACATGAGTGCATTTAACTTTTTTCCTCCCCCTTCTTTTTTTCAATTATACTTGCACCAAAAAAAAAATGATCTCTTTGCAACAAAGGACCAGAGTGATGGAAACCCATCTGCAGAAAGTGGAGCTGTCCTGTGGGGCTCACACTGGTTTAAATCAGCTTTTCCTGAGCCCTGAGATTCCCTGGCTCCCTGTCAGCACAGGAATTTCATGGAGATATCCAAACCAGGCTATTCCAAAATGAACAGGCACATACAAGGAGTGGGGTTTGGAAAATTCTCCTTTCCAACATGCAACACAAAATTAGGGATGAGTAAAGGCACTGTTTTCATGGCCATGCTGGATCCAGTTTGTCACTTCTGTTGTGGATGGGAAGGATTTCAGAAAATTAAATGTATTTCAACTCCCGGTCACTTCTACAATTACACACACTTGAAAGATGGCATTAAAGGTCCTTTATTTTAGATCTCCTTGTGCCATAAATCTCCAGATCTGGAAAAAAACTTCAGACCTCCAGGAATAAGTGCGAAAGAATTATCTCTAAATAGTGTCAGAAAATAAATAACCACTGACTTGTGGATCTGAAGCTGAGAAAACAACAGGCATGGAGACAGGGATTTAAACAATTGTGGGAGGATTTTAAATGTTGTAGGAGCCTTGTATTCATTTCAGTCTTGTTGTAAATCTTGTTGCAGTGATAATGAAGATTTCTAATGACTCCAATGTTTGACTGATTGCTCTTAGGCACAGCTCACACTCACTTTTATGGCAAGAAACAAACTGTTGCAAAAGCAACATTATTTTTTTCCTTGAAAAAACCACAAATAACATGGTCTGACAATAATTTTCTTTTATCATCAGCAAACTAACAAAATGCAGCAATCTCAAGCATTTTTGGCAGTTTGCAATATAGAAAAAACTACCAGAAAATACCATGGGGACACTTTAGATTTAGATTTCATACTCTCACACATAAAAGTCACAACCTGATCTCAGGCACAGGAAAGCAAACAGGCTCCTCTCACTGATGCTCCCCAATTGTTTGGGTTTTACCCCCTCAGCTATTTTCAGATGTCCTGTTCCTGCCTGAAGGGACACAGGAAGGATGGAGAGGGACTTCTACAAATCACAGCACAAAAGGGGAATGGCTTCACACTGAGAGTGGGTTTAGATGGGAAATTGGGAAGAAATTCTTCCCTGTGAGGGTGTTGAGGCCCTGGCACAGCACAGAGCAGCTGTGGCTGCCCCTGGATCCCTGGCAGTGCCCAAGGCCAGGCTGGGCAGGGCTGGGAGCACCCTGGGGTAATGGAAGATGTCCCTACCATGGATGGGGGTGGCACTGGACAGACTTTGAGCTCTCTCCCAGCCCAAGCCATTCTGGAATGCCATAATCATCTTTCTTTTTAGTTAACTATTAAATCCTAGTGTTTCCATTCTCAATTTCTAGCAGAGCAATTTATCATCAAATATGATCTCGAAGTTAACCTCAATTGAGCTTCAAGTATGGTCTGCTCTGCAGCCAGGAATTTTCAGTGCTGCTTCAATTATAACCCTACAGATTCCAATAAAAACAACTTTGGAAAACACAAGTTGCACTTACAAGTTACCAAACTGTCCTGCATGACTAAGCTGATTTCTAAATAATGACCATTCACTCTTTTTTAAATAAAAGTAATTACAGGGTTGGATAAAAATATTTTTATAGGCAAGGCAAAAAGCTGCAACTGACAAGTAAATTATTCATCTATTCTAATTGCACTGCCTGCAAAAATTGGCTGAAAAATTAAAATAATAAAATGGTTTCTAACAAAAAACCCTGAGAAGTACTTAAAAGTTAAAAGAGTTGTGGTGTAAAGTTCACTTCTGATCTTTCTCATCACTCAGTTTTGGTCCCAATGCCTGGGAAGATTTCTCTAAGATGTTGAAACTTCTCTCACATGGGCTTGTAAAAGTTATAGTGCCAGGGAAAAAAATGTCATTTCCTAAGATGTTACAAGCTGAATATAACAGTAAAATCTTGTAGAGCCCAGAAAGGAGGGTGCCGAGTTCTGCAGCTGTGAGTCTGCACAACCAACACACCAACACTGCAATCCTGGAGTGCAGAGAACAACTCACTCACTCCTGCCACTTAAATCCATGGACAAGGGGCCTTAAAACCACAACAAATCAAAAATGACAATGAGAGCCACCTAATGTTTGAGGTGCTTCATTTGTTCCAGCTCATTTTTTCCAGCCAACAAAAAGGATTTCAGATATTTTTGTCAGAACTCCGACTGATATTGACTTTTCTTTGTCTTCCCAGCACTAATTGTGGCAATCAAACCTGGAAGAAAGGAAAGCCAAATTCCCCAGTGCCTGAACTCTGATAAATGTCAGAGAACTCTTTAAACTGGGGGTCAGATTTCCCAGAATATGTTGCACCAGATGTCACTGCCACAAAATCTCCAGGATGTGTCAAAACAGCAAAAAAAAAAACACTCCAGAATCATTTGGGTTCCTTGGGCAGGCAAGTGTGGTGAAAGGAGAAAGAAAAGAAATGCAAATGAAGGAATAAACCCACCTTATTTATAAAGGAAAATAATTACCCTCTAACAGTGCTAAGTTCTCATATAGATGTTATTTTTACTTGGTGTTTTATCAGCCAATTTGAGTTCAACTTTTCCATTAAAAACACAAGACATAAGTAGCTGATTTAGAGACTTTGATTCCCAAGCTAAGGATGATTCCTTGATCATGGGAGGAAGAAGTGCATGTGAAGAGGAGCCAGTGAAGGTGCAAAGCCAGAGATTCCCCCAAAGATGCTCAGGGCACACAGGGAAGAGGGGAATGTGTTGAGGCAGAGGCAGGTGCCCTTCACAGCACCCAGAAAAGGGGAGGGAAACCCTGGCAGATCTCCTGGGGTTGGACCAGCATCCCTGGAGGTGCCCGAGCTCCCTCCTCATTTCCAGCACACCCTCCAGCACTTGCACTTTAAAGGCTTTTATCATTATTAAGGATATTCCTGTATATTCATCCCCTTCATTCAACCCCCAGAGCTGATGGAAGGGTGGAAGATGATCCCTGAATAGAGAAGCAGGTAAGTTACACCTGCTTCCCAGAGTGACAGCAATACTCTCCAGAGCTGCTGCAGCCCCAGCAGAGCAGGCAGAGGCTGGTATTGACACATTGTCTTGGCTCATGCGAGCTCCCTTTGATGTTTCATAATCCCAAGGGTGCTGAAAACTCAGTGAAAAACACATTCCTCCTCCTACAGATCTGTCTCATCCTCCAGGCACCTCCTCTGCACAGAAAATTGATCCCCAAGAGAAGGGAATGATGATGGATGGCTTTACAAGGGTGGCAGGAGGAATGGCCAGAGCCAAGGACAGCAGAGTGTCCATGCTCTGGGTCACTGTGGTCATCCCTCTGGGATTGCTCAGCATTGATCTTGGTACTCTCCCAACCAATCATTTCAACTGCACTGGTTATAATTAGTGACAAATAACTCACAAATGATGAGAGAGAGCTCATCACCAGCACTGCTTGCTCTCAGGACTGCCAGGAGAGGTAAATCACACTGCACATATGCACATAAACACAGACTTCCAAAGCCAAAACCCTCCCAGAAACAGACAGAAGTTCTCCAATGATGCAAACATGACCCTTCGGCACACATCTGTTTATATTCCTACAAACATAAATTGAGGAGAAAACCCCAAACCATTGGGGGGTATCACCTACAGCACTGACAGGGCAGTGTTTGCTCAACTGGAAATAACATACATTTCAATGGGTGCATAAAATGCTTTCATACTGAAAGCCAGACTGGATTTCCATGTTAGAGGTGCTGCTGATGGCAAATGTGAAGAATGCCAAGATGTGGGCAAGTCTGAGAGCTCCATTCCGTTTGATTCCACACCTTGAGCTGAGATGGGGAAGCAGGGAAGTGGCTCCAACTGGGAGCCAAACACCAACCCCCTTCAAACACCCCCACACCCGTTTGGAAAGGATGCAAAAGGATAGGAACAACTTAGGGTGAAAGTAATTCCTCAGCTGAACCTGATGCCTTGGTTTTCCACCCTCTGGAGATAGCAAAGCCTCTGGAAGTTAAAGCAGGTCACTGCTGGAGGAGAACGTCACCAGCTCCAACCTCAATAACCAACACCCTCAAGATTTATCTCATGGAAACCAGAGATTTCCAAGACTTTTCCTGCAGGGAGAGAGGCAAGCTGGGAACAAGCTCTGAGCTGTGGTGGTGGGAGGCAGCAGACAGGGGCAGTGAGTGCTGCCAGTGTCTCCATGAGCCCGCGGGGCCGGATAACGTTACCCTGCACCACGGGGATGGTAAACGGAGACACGGCTGGAACCTGAGCTCTGGAAATTTCTGCTGCTGCCTTGAATTGCCCAGGTTTTGCTGGAGAAGAAAACTTCAGCACAGCCATTTCCTGGGCCACCATTTCATAGGTGTTTGGTGCATCCATCCAAATTCCAGCAGAATCTGAGGAAGCTACACGTGAGCATTCAAAGGTTCAGGTGGTTTTCAAACGTGGTTCCATATTAAGGAATTTATGGAAGGATGGAGAGGACGGCTCTGCCAGCAACACTCCCAGCAAAGGATTCACAGTTTGCAGAAGAGGTCTTGAGGAGAATTCGTGCAGTTTTAATTCCTTCCAGCGGAGGACAGTGGTTTACAACAGAAGGAATTGACTGGCTGCGTTTCATCTGGAATTGTGTTTCCCATGGTGGCAGTGCAGGGAAATCACCTTGCCCAGGTTTTATGTGAGCTGAGGATGGAAAGCACCAGCCTGGCCTCTACCAGTGTTGCTCCCAACACCAAATTTTGCTTTAAAATTCCCCTGGAGCTTGAAAATTCCCCCTTGATCCATCCGCTCACTCACAAGAGTGAGCTGATGCCAAAACCACAATTTATCATCACATTCCTAAATGGGGACAACTGGAACCAGTACTCAGAATGCTGAAATATTTTAACAACTTTTCTAGAATTACTTGTAGGATTCAGGATGTATTAATTTAACTGTACAATACAGTGATTTTCTGGCTGAGACTGCACCTCTTTAAAGGCTTGATTTCCACAGGGAAAAAAAATCTCTTATGTAATATTTAATATTTGAAATAAAATGCTGAGAAGGCATGTATCTTAATTATTTAGTTTCTGACACATACCCTGCCTTTAAAAATTCAGCATCTGACTGCAGATCTGAAAGACTTTCCTATAAATAAGTTATCTTCTCTGAAGCTGTAACAAATTTTAAAAAGTATTGCAATGGTTCTTAGCTGATCAGAGGAAGCACAGGACTATTAAAATGTAAATACCCACGTATTTGAATATTATTTTAAGGCAGAAAGCCCTTCCAGGTTGCTGGAATTCTGCAAAAAAAGGCTCAGGGAGAGCAGCTTGAACAAAAGGAAATTAATTTCCTTGCTCCCAAGTACTTTCTGTCCAACAAGTAAAGCACAAGATTGAGGGAGTAGTTACAGTTTCTCTTATCTACAACAGACCTGTTTCTGCAGCAAGTATCTTCTAAATGGAAAGCATTCTAAATTAATTAAACAAACCTCAAGAGACAGTAAACTAATTATTCTGGGCATACATAAGATGCTGTTGAGTTAATCTCTATGAACACAAGTGAGTTAAGTTTGTATTGACATATTGGGCCAAATTTATTGTCAGAGAAATTAACTTCGGGGGAGTTAAGCCAAGAGTGAATTTTTCCTCATTAAGGAGAAATAGGCCTATTGTCTGAAGTGTGAGGATTTAGAGCCTCTTGGGAAAATCATATTGCACTTGAGTTTTATAAGTGATGAACTCTTGCCCAGAGTTGTGCTTCAAAATGCACAGAATTCTGTTTAACCACCTCAGAGCTGGGCTGTCACATGGGACCCCTCTCATGTGAGCCCTGACCTGAGCACTGAGAATGCAAAGCGTTCTGTCTGCTAAGCTGTGGAAATAATTATTCCTGAAGCTTCCCAGCAGCATTCAAAGTGCTTGTACAAGCAGGAGACACAGCCCTCATACCTAAATTTAACACAAAGTTCATTTAGTTACCACAAAATGTCTTTGTTGTCTACACTTAACCTGAGTGAGATATTTTTGAATGAGCGACTCAGAGAAATTTTCATCCACTGCAATTTTTTCCTATTAAAAAAAAACAATCATTCACCTAAATTTTATAATTACTGAGCTCTACAGAGGGGCACATATTAATATTTAAATTATTTTGTGCAGCGGAGCAGAACTCAAGGAAGTAATTGCTAACACTAATTAAGAAATAGATATAGGAAGGCACAAAATGGCACAAAAATCATGTCTGGAGATGAGCAGTGCAAACCCCACCTGCTCAGGAGATGGTCCCCAAACTCCTTCAGCTCTAAAATTTCACCCAAGGTGACCCCAGAGTCCATCCCTGTGCTAATGGGAAAAATCCCATCACAAGTGGCAGGGCAGCATTCCCAGCACCTTGGGGGACTCTGTGCCATCCTTGGTGCCCCTTAGCATCACCCCTCCTTCCACATCTCTTCTCCAATTAATGGTTTTCTTGGAGCTTTCCATCTCCACCATTCAGGAACTCAACTCAGTGCTGCACACTAAAGGCAAAGCATGATTCTTGTTTAATTTATCCTCTTCCCTTTCCACCAACCTCTGGTTCACACGAGTGTCCCAAAGAGAAATCTATTTTCAGCATGGCCAAGAGAAACTCAAGACGTGCCTGAGGGTGGAGTGAAGCAGGCTTTGGATCAGGCTGGAACTATTGGGAAACATTTGTGAGAACTGGCACAGCTCCACAGAACCAAGGGAACTCCCTCGACACAAAGCAGAGGCCTCAAAGTCCCCTGAATATTTTCTGAAGTGATAACAGTTCACCTCTTCTCCTGGAGACATCTGTACTAAGCACTATTAGTGCTGTCACCTCAACTTGGTTTTTCAAGAGCCCTTCCCACAACGTGAGACAGAAAAACGAATCAGAACTCAGCCTGAGCTGGGTCAGGAGGGCACACAGCAATTACCACCCTGCACCTCCCACAATGAGCAGCAGAGAGGAGAGCTCGGGCAGGGAGGTTCATCCCCCTGGCCCTGGGATCACGGCCTGGCACCTGCACCTCCTCGGGCCCCACACTTTGTGAGCTCCACTCAACAGCAGTGCAAACATCAAGTTTCAATCTTATTTAGGCTTTCTCACCGTTATCTTGGCAAAGGCAGCCTGAGCGCGGCTTTAAATACCTCTGAAAAAAACCACGTTAAATTACATTAGGGAAACATCCAAAATTACTGGTTTTAAAATCAAAACCCCCAGTGCAGAGTTTATGGTAATGACTAAGAAAATTGCTGTAAAAGCCAGGAGGTTGTTTTCTTAGCAATACCAAGAGGATCTTTCCCATTGTTCTGCCAAGACTCGCAGCAGTGCCAGAGATGTTCGGCTTTCCTGAGGTTCATCTCTGCACTACAGCTGCTGCTTCAGCCACTGAAGAGTGGCAGCCTCCTGGAGAGCCTTAATTAAATAAAAGGCAATTTTAGAGGGTGGGGGGAGCATCACTGCTATTTGGATGTCAATTGACACAAAGCTATATTTGCTCTTGGATTATGTTTATAAATGGCATTCGAATCAAAAGCAAAATTATCCCTGAATGATTCCACCTAAATTATTTACCACCAGAGTTTAGGCTGAGGTGGTCACTACTTTAGGTTATTTTTCAGCACATTTCCTCCAGGAAAGAGTAAATCTCCAAACTTCAAGCATGGTGTCCTTTTTTCTTGGATGAGTATCTGATGTGTTGGATGTATCCCTAGTGCTGTTTCCCAACCAGGATGAAGCACAGCACCCATTTTCCAGGGATAACACTAAAGAGGAACTGGAAGAGAGTTCTCATTTCCCAGGATTGACACAGAGGAGGAATTGGAAGGTGATACCATTTTTCAGGGAAATATGGAGGAGGATGAGATGGAAGATGGAGCCCATTTTCAGGGATGACACTGAGGAGGAACTGGAAGATGGTTATTCCAACAGGAATAACATGGAGGAGGAACTGTAAGGTGGTGCAATTTTCCAGGGATGACTCGGAGGAGGAACTGGAAGATGGGTGCCCATTTTCCAGGGATAACATGGAGGAGGAACTGGATGATAGTGCCCATTTTCCAGGGATAAGATGGAGAAGGAGCTGGAAGATGGTGCCCATTTTCCAGGGATAACATGGAGGAGGAACTGGAAGATGGTGCCCATTTTCCAGGGATGACTCGGAGGAGGAACTGGAAGATTGTGCCCATTTTCCAGGGATAACATGGAGGAGGAACTGGATGACAGTGCCCATTTTCCAGGGATAAGATGGAGAAGGAGCTGGAAGATGGTGCCCATTTTCCAGGATTGACACAGAGGAGGAACTGGATGACAGATGACAGTGCCCATTTTCCAGGGATGACTTCAGGAGGAACTGGAAGCTCCTGCTGCTCACAAGGAGGAACTGAGGCCTAAGGCAAGGGCAGCTCTTACCCATGAAGCAGCAGCAATCCAATCAGAGTTTATGAAGGGAAATGCTCCTGATTAGAACATTTCTAATGTGAGCACCAGGAGAGAAACCTTTCCCCCTCTGTGATGTGTCAGAGCTCTAAGTGCCAGTTGATGTACAAAATGACAGCTATCCAGGCTCATCCCTTGCAACAACTGGCATCTGCTCTGGAGTCGTTTGAGTTGGTTTGAATGGCACTAATTAGGAGTAGTTACACATAAATGACATCCCAAAGACTTGACACAATAAACATTGCTATCTAGTGCCATTCATTTGCTCTCCCCATTCAAGCACACACAGTATTTACGATAATTTCCATGCTCACTGCCACCTTTATCCCACAAATAAGGTCAGGAGACAGACAAACAACAAATATGGGAAGAACCACATGGAAGTTGAACGCATAATAAGTTATCAACTGCTCTTTAAAGCATGTGGGCCAGGGTTTTGATTGCTCCTGGAAGGTGGATGAGAAGGCTGCCTCCTTGTTTGACCTTGCAGAGAAGCCATTAGGATTCCTCACAAGCACCAGGCAGCTTTATACACACTATCAGAATTCCTTATCTTCCTCTGCTCTGCAGACAGAGAACAGCACTAGTGAAAAATAAAGATATTTCTATTGTCTCGGCTACAGACTGCTAGGAAAGAGGATGGAGCTCTGAGCTACCAACAAGAAACTTCTCAATTTTCCTTTTGCTGACCAAAAGTCCTCTGTTTCTGCCTCAAGAAAAGGCAGCAACCACCAAGTGATTTTCTTTTATTTCCACCCTACATTTTTAGCATCTCACTGACTGTTTTAGCCTTACAGCTTTTCTTTATCCCCATGTCATTGCACGTGCCTTCAACGCCTCATACAAACTCTCTCACAGCCATAGTGGCACAATGTTATTTTCAAGCACCTTTAAATAGTGCTGCTGATTAAATAACTCATCACTAATGTGATTTCAAGAATCCAGAGCATCTCCTAAGGTGTAACCTTTACCACTAATTGCAAATATAGAACAGAAAATTAAGTCAGGCTGACAGAATTAAATCAGGAGCTTTCAATGCAATGTCAAATTTCTGACAAACTGCATATTACCGCAGAACAAACTATTTACCAAGTGATCACGAATTTAAATTTTCTTAAGGATGTTTTTGGGCAGCACATTTTGTGTACAGCTTTGTAGAAGATGGAAGGGGAATAATCCCAGTGGATTAAGAACAGAATGCTCATCAAAGACTACTGGGACCTGTCAAATTCTGAAACCTTTCCACTGCCTTTGAAAAACTGGAATGTGCAGCTTCATTTCCATTGTTTCAGCTCTCAGGCAATAAATGCAGATTTATTTTTTTTATAACTTCTCCCATTCCCAGCTTTACATGTGCACACACTTGCAACAACCTGACAGGAAGGCTTTGGAGTCTTCATTTGTTGGAGCCACAGCACAAAAGCCAAACTCCCTGTGTGCCGAGCACATCAGCACAGAACAAAGGAGGATGAATAGAGACTTGATTTTGTGTCCCTGCTCATATCACACAGCACAGGAGGCTCAAACAAAACCTCCACAGATGAACCATTGCTCAGGCACTAATTAATTCTTTTCCAGAGCAGAGCCAGTTAACACACAGCCTTCTTTTTACTTAACAGCCTGTTTAACTCTCCCTGTGGATGATCCAACTCCAGTTGAGCTATTTGAACACACACAGGTCTCCTGGAAATGCTCTAAATGACAAAAATGCTCAGAACCTTTCTGAGGGTCTCCCACGGTGCCTAAGGTGAGGCACACCCAGTGTGTCCACAGCACTGCTGAGGGATGGGTTGTACCTGAGAGATTCCACAGGTCTGGGAAACATGCCCAGGGACAGATTTTCATTGTTTTGAAAGTCTGACATGGTTCTGTCCCACAAAGGCCATGCTGCCTTCAGCACAAAGACATGTGGGAGTGTTTGATAAAAGCCAGTGTCCCCTGCCTTTCAGGTGAAAATGGTGCTCTCAACTATGTTTTACTTGTGTCAACTCTTTAAAAAGGAGATTTTAAATCAATTTTCACCAAAACTGTGTAACCTCTATAGTATCAAACTTATGAAATCTCAGGAGAAAAGATTTTCCATGTAAAGATTGTCCTGTCGTGCCCTATGAGATGAAGCCCACTTTTATAAGCTCAGCACTACAAATATCTACCAGACCATGTTGACATTTCCAAAACCAGACAGGTACCTGGGCTTCTGCCTCAACACTGATGCCAGAACTTCAGCATATTTTACCAAAGCAGAAGTCAAAGCAGGCTAAAAATTATGCAACATTCTTTTTCATTCAACTTGATGATTATATAATCAGATGCTTTTCAATATCCCAGCAGTACCTCTGTGTAAGGTCCCTGAAAAAGACATTCTCAGTCCATCCCTGCCCACAGCAGCTGCCTATTCTTTCCTTCCATTAAAAGACCAGTCTGGAGAAAATGGATGTGTCTTTTCCCCTCAAGGTGCTCTGTTTTGACAAAGCAGTGCCATTCCCCAGGCACAGCTCCCCAAGTCTATAATAATCATTATTTCGTTAAAGCAGCTGCTGGGCTGAGAAGTCATAACTAGGTTATTTCCTTTTTTAACTTGTTACCTTAAAAGTTCTCTCATCTAACCAACTAGAAAGTTATCACAAATTACATCTGAGATGTGTAAGAATATTCTTAGTAGCAACATTATATTTTAAGAAATAGTGGGTCAGCTCAGAGTTTTATGTCTGTATTCACCAACCTGTTCCAAAGATGGAATTTTATTAAAGAAATTCTTTTATTCACTACATCACTTGTAGCAGCCTGTTAGGAATGATACAAAGATAAATAAATTTTAAAATCTTTTGCTCTCATTTGAGATGGCCAAAAAAGCAAGTGAATCAGGGAACAACAGGATGGGAAGGTTAAGGAAAAAGAGCAAAATTTCACCCAATGGGGCACAAGAGTTATTCACTTATTTTTATCACCGGGAAATGTGTAGAAGTTCCAGAAAAAAATCTTTGGAACTGTGAAATAGGAACTATTTAAAGGTTTCATTTGCACAGAAACCCCCTCATACCTACAGGTTACCCCTAAAAACCTGCTCCACACCTGCTCTGTGTGCAATCAGCATTTTACTCCCCGACAGAAGGTTGGGAACCAGCAAAGAGCCAGAGCATTCTGTTCCACATTGATTATTCACCCACACAAATACAATAAGTGCTAAAGAATATCCAAATGCAAGTGTGAATGACCACATTTCACTCTAGCATGAAATTTTTAATTGCACTTCAAATTGTGGAGCTGCTGTTCTGAAAAGCAGAATAAAAGCACCAGGCTTGAGGTTAAGCTGCAGACATCACCCCAAACTCTCCAGAGCAATTTCCATATGGATACACAATGTCCTGCACTGCTTTGCAGACCAGTCCATCCAGAACAGACATACCTACAAAATGGTTGTTTTTCCAGCAATTGCCACTTACTCTGATTAACCCCTAATACACTGTCTTTCTTTGTGCTCTGCAAGAATCAAATCCTAAGCTAAAATTAAGTAGAAACTCCGAGCAAAGCCTGTGATCAACCCCAACACTTCCAGGCACAAATATCTTTCTTACACTGCTGCCTAGCAGCACTTTCCTGGGTTTGGCTTGGTTGGGTTTTTGGGGGTTCCTTTTGTGTTTCAAGCAGGATCTGTGGAGTTAGATTGATTAGAACCACCACAGAAGTGTTTCTCTAGAGATCTTGGAGATAACTCCAGACTCCTGCACACAGCACCTCCTTTCTATTCCTAAAAGCAGCTGGATTTCCAAGGCCAACCTTCCCTCACTGGCAGTCAGGCTCTGGAGCCCCCTGGACGTGTTCAGCTGTGAATTATGGCTGGAACACCCTCATCCTTCTGCATGCTGCACTCACAACAGGGAACGAGGCTCTGACCTTGCCACTGCACTGAATAAACTCTAAATATAGCTTGATTTCTAAGTATTCCAATGTTCCCTCACCAGTTAACTGTTAACTCATGACAACAGGCAAGTTTTGTCCCCAGGCACGCGTTTTTCCTTTGTTGTCCTCTTGTTCCAGGTTAGAATGAAACTGGTAAAGAGTCAAGATGACATTCAGGTTGTTTCTCCAGGCAGCTGCTTGATGGTTTCAGAGGGGAAAAGCAAAATGCACCCGGGACAAGAGATGCACCAACAGCTTGGATTTTGTGAGTCAGATCTTATTTATCACTCCCTGGGCCTGTGCTTTGGTTTTGTAACTCACCACAGAGGTGGCTTTGGGATATTTGAACTCAAATGTATGGATGTTTCTGTGGAAAGACCTGCAGAATAGGTTTGGTCTCCTGCCCAAAAACTCCTAATGAAAAGAGCTGGAAGGAGGGAGAGGGAGGAGCTGAGGAACTCTGCTTAGCAGAGCCCTGCAGAGAAGCATCCAGGAGAGCTTTGCACATATTCAATCCCACGTTTCAGCACGGTATTTACCCAAGGAGACAAACACAATCATTTCCCTCTCCCTCAGCCTCTGCACAGATTTAGAAGAACATCAGCTCTGCTTTAAGAAATTTCTAATATTTCCTCCTCTGTTGGAAATGTTGAAAGACATTGAAATAAAATTCTTCCCTTCACCCCTCACCTGGAATGCTGTGAACACTGTGGGAGTCCAGTTTAAAGTAGTGGCCAGCCTTGGACATAACTCCTCTTTCCCTGTGTAACTACCAATTCTGTGGGGAGAAAATCCATCTCCTTCACCATTTTGCAACATTTAATTGTCCTCAACAAACAGCTCTTCTTTGAGGCCCAGTTCTACCACATCTTCCCTTATGAGTATCCATAAAAGCTCCATTAGGAAACACCCCCTCAAGAAATGTCCAACCTTCTGGAGCCTCTGCCACTGCTGTTTTCTGCCATTTTCTTTCCATGCTCACCTGCACTTCAGCTTCCTTTTGGGAACTCTGCTTTTCTTTTGCTCATTCAGCATGCAAAGCTAAACTCTCCTGTTACACTTAGGCCTGGATATAAAGCTGGTTTGGATGAAAACTTCAGTAGCAAACAGATAATTCCCTGTTTCCTTCATGCAGAGGCTCAGCAGGAGCCTTCCCTTCCCCTGTCAAATGCCTTGGAGCACTATTTATTTATCAATATTTATCCAGGAGTGCTCCAGCACAGGACACCTGAGCTGCCTTCCCTGGCCTAGTTCAGGTATTTATAGCAAGGCTGGGCAAGGGACTCTGAGGTGAATGTGCAGATATTTCAGATTCCTTGAGGATCCTCCCAGCCTGGGAAGGAGCCCCAGGTTTGTGCTGGATCAGGCACAAATCCCTCACAGTGCCCAAATGTGAAGAGCAGGACCTGACCTCAACACAGCCAGGCCCCAGACACTCGCTATTTGTCCTAAAAGTGTCCTTTAACACCTGAGCAAAAACACTGAAAGGAATAAAAATTACCAAGTCCGAGAATATTGCAATTCCACAAAAAGAATCCCCTCAGGAAATGTTGTGCTGCCTGCTCTGTACTGATCTCTCAGAGTTTCCAGTTATATGATTCAGGATTACAACTGGAATTCTCCATTATTTTAGCCCACAGTTTAGTATCAGCATGGGGGCACTAAAAGTACCACATCAGAGGTTGCTTTAAAATGAGGATTTAAGCAGGGCTATAAATCAAAAGGTATAACAAGGAAATTTAATAAAGATAACATTGTTATGTCAAATGCAACATGGATTCTAATACACAAAGAGCAATTGTTTTTCCATATAAAAAGCTCTCAGCAAGAATTTTGCACACAGTGTGAAGCTAAGAATTACTAGAATAATAGCAAGTTGTTCTTGGAAATTAATTGAACAAATAATCTTTTTTATTATGAAGCCTACAAAAGATAAATACCCATGTACTGACACAGAGTCTTTAACTTTCTTCACCTTTTTACCACATTGCTGGCATTTGCTTTGTCTCTTGCCTATAAACAATGAGGATTTGGGGAATACATCACAGAATAAAAGCAGACTATTACTACAGTTCATCGGCATTGCATCTTACACATGTGTACAGAATTAACATTTTAAAGCGCCAGAACAGGAACTGCCATCTGATCCTCTCTTAATTTGTTAATAACTGTGATGATGCTGAATATGTGATAGAAAAAATTCACTTTTCCTGTACATACCATGGCTAATAATAATAACAATTAATTTTAATACATGAGGACTCTATTCCCCACTTATTTCCAATGCTGCCAAGGGGGGTTCTTGAAAGTAATTCCATATTTTGTAGTAAAATGTAAACCTATGGCTCTCTTTTTTACTGAGCAATAGAAATGTTTGTGTGAAGGGAGGCAACATTTATGTCTCATGTCCTAACAGATAAATATCTCCATTAGTTCAAGGGAAAATGTGGCATTTCTACTTTCCCTCCAAAACCACCCACAACCTGAGTTTAAGACACAAACATAAACTTTTTCACATAAGTTACTGAAAATGCTGATGTCCCCAAATCAAATATTAATGGAGGAATATAACCTGACTGAAAATCAGCAAAAAGCTCAAACAAAGCAGCTGTAGACAACCTGGAGAGGCACTAAAAGCACTTTGCTGTTCCCACATGAGATCCCTGGTTCCAGAGCAATCCCTGTGGTACCACACACTGGATTCCCAGTTTCAGGCAGTAACCAGCTGCAATCTGTGGATATTCTGAAAAATCTTCACTAAAAACCAGTTTTGCCTTCCAGGAGAGTTCTGCAGCTTCCTCAGGTTGGTTCAGGGGGAAGATGCCCAGGACATGCCCTGCCATCCAGCAATGACATTGATGTTCTGCACACCAAGGACACCTTATGCCCAACCCAGCCTCCTAAATTATTAAAGGCACCATTTTCTTCAAGCAACTTTTTCATCAGAAAATTCTGGGAACGGACACCTCAGCCCTCTCAGGTGCTCTTATCTATAATTCACCATCCCAGGTTCCAGCTCACAGAACATTTACAGGGCAAACCACAACTTGGCACAGTCTCTGTCTGTGCAAGAAAACAGACAGAAGCTGAGGGCACCACATCAGGGGCAATTTTGGCTGAGCAGAGGCAGCTGGTACAGAGAAAAGCTGGACATTTAAACATGAAGATCTGAAACTCTCTTCATAAAAAACGTAATTTAAAATTCCAGCAACTAATCAGTTACTTGGAATAAAGAGGGAAGCGAAGCTGCTTGGAGGTTTGAAACAACAGATGAAAAACATAATTTCCAATATGATCTGAACAAAACAGTCAAAATACAAGATTTTTCTTCCAGGAAAGTCTCCTGGGAGTAATTTCCAATCACCACACTGCTGAGTTTGTCTGTTGTAACAGCTAGCATCCATGAAAGCTGGAAAACTTCAACATTTTCCAGCACTTTCCTTATTCCCTACAAAACCGCAAAGTAAAAATGACAACATCTTGGAAAGCAGTGCCATACACATCTTCTGGTTGTGCAGATGTGTAATTTGACCATTTTTCCTTTGAAGTCTTTTCAGATAGAAAGCATCAAAGCCCAGTCCTACACAGCTGGGGTGACTCCAAAAACTTATTCCTGGATGTGTAGTGGATTTTTCCAGACCCTCAGCACCACAACTGCCCCATCCCTGTTGACCCCATGTGAGGAAAATCTCATCTCTGAATGGCAGAAAAGTCCCTTTTCTGTGTGGGACAAGCAGGAACAGCCATGCACTGATCCATGTCTGCCCCTCCCCAGCCAGGCCAGAGCTGCCTGAGCTGGGCTCACCCCAGTTTGGGAACTGAGATCACCCCAAAGATCCAGGCTGCTCTGCAGCTGAAAGCACATCACTCACACAAGGGCTGCTGTGGGTTTTATAAATGAGTCTGGCTTCCATTTACAGGGCAATAAAGTGCACAGGGAAACAAAAGCAGCCCCAGACAGCCAGATTTTTGTTATTCAGTGATGCAGGGTACTGAATGCCCCCTCACAGGTATTCAAACCCTCCCTGTGCTGGGCCCTGCTCAGAGCAGGAGATTGCTGAGTTATTAGACCAGCTTGGAAATTCACTGCAGGAACCCATGGCTCAGGAGCCTGAAGGCCCCTCAGATGTGATCTGATTCCCAGCCCACACCCAGAACTCCTCCTTACCATGGAAATCCATGTTTGCACCTGGTGCTTGATGCAGGTTTACATATTTTAAACCCCAGATGTCAGTTTAACTCTCCTACACTTTACAGCTGGTCCAGGATTTGTTTTGTGGTCTGTTATAAAATCTCTAATTCTTGCTCTTCAGCTTTTTTTAATTTTTTTTTTCAATTGCAGGATCACCTCCAATATTTCCATGACAGAAAAGCTCATTCAGAGCCATGCTCAAGGAAGCTGCTGTGTATCAGAGTGAAAAACACAACAGTGAAATATGTTCCCTCCTGTGTAGAGCAGCTCAAGCTTCTGAAGTACAAGCACTTAAATTAGGAGCAAGTGCTACTTTATAAAATCAGGGCAATATTTCCAGCATTTGAAATGCACATTGCTGTCTCTGCTTTGGCAGAGACAATCTCTGCACTGTTCAAAACTACATTCATTATTAGAATTGAACCACATAAGATTCAAAATTAAATTCACCTCTGCCTTTCTCTACACACCTGAATTTTTGTGGGCAATTCCTTCAACATGGTATTCCCCAAATGAAGTTAATTTTGTTAACACAGTCTTCTAAATAGCCCAAGTTCTTTAGAAAAGCTGTGGTTCGTGTTTTTCCATGGAAGAAAATAGTTTGGGAATCCACTATGCCCTATGACCTATATCCTGCCTTCCTTCTCCTTCTGCAAGCTTTGAAAAAAATCAAAATAGATATCCTCCAGGTTTTTAGTCAGTTGGAAATGGTAATATGGTTGATTGATTGATTACCCCATATTTTTACATATATTTTATTAAAGTCTCTTTTAAATTTTGGATCCCAGAAGTTCTTAAGTACTTCAATAATTTCCTTTTTCAAAAGTATTATTGCTACTGCAGATTCTGGGTGGATTTTTGCCAGAAAATGGGTGGAAAGAGATGAGTAACTGCAATCAAATTCCCTTTAAAGTGTTCCTTCTCAGAGCTAGATACTATAAAAAACATCATATCTACAACATTAACAGCACTGTAAGTGTTTACAGAAGATATTCTGAGGGAAAGATTAAATTTTCACTCCATCTAAACATAAACACCTGGATTGAAGAAAAAAATATGCTTCTATTTTGGGACATCAGAAGTCAGACTGGAAGCAAGAGAGAATTTTCAAGGCTGTTTGGCAGCACATTAAATTGCAGGGAGTAGAACATGCAAAATTAAGTCAATGTGACACTGAGGAAGGGCTTTTTACCCCTGCCAGACATAATTTCTGATACAATTAAGCCACACCTACCAATTTTCCTCTAAGCCTGCTGCCTTACCATTCCCATTTAGGCTTTATTTAGGCAAATAAATACTGGTTTAGAATTGTTTTATTAGAAGAAGTGAAATAAAGTTGTCAGCTGGTGATGTCAAGGTGTTGTTTATCAGTTGCTGCTTCAGATTTAGGGAAAGGTGAAATCTTTGAGTATTTCTGCAGACTGAAACTTCCATATTTCAAAAGGATTAGGGGGAAACTCCAAGCACACTTCCCAAAAGGACGAGTATGAGCAGCAGACTCCAGCTGAAAAGTAGATTCAAATTAATGAATTCTTTGGTAACTTTAAGCAATATAAATGGAGTTGTTCATAAAAGACCAGGCCTCCTTGGTTCTTTTATTTAACAATAAACCCTCCTGGAAAAGGAAACTCATCCCTAGGGAGCCACTGGCACCTTGGGCCCAGCCCTGTTGTACAAAGGAGTTAATTTTAATAAAAACTGGGCAATATGCTGCCAGTTTAGAGCAGTGATTACTGGGTTGAGATCTGCTCACTCTTCAGGACCCTGCTGTCCCAAAGCTGGCCATGCTTACAAACCTACAGGCAGACCTGGATCTTTAGCTGGCCGTACCTAGGAATGCAATTTTGCCTTAAACATTACACTAACAAACCCCAAAATAAACAAAAACCCCAAATCAACCCAAGCCCCAACAAGTTTTCCTCTGTGAATTCCACCTGCAGCAGATAAGACCACACAAGTGGTGGGGTTTATCTGCACAACCTGAGCTGCTTTTACCCCATAAACCACAGCCAAACAGGAACCTAAAGTGGCACCAGGTGAATTGGGCCATTCCATTTCCTACAATCTCCCAGTGCAGCACTGTCACAGACACATGTTATGAAAAATCCTTTGGCCAGGATCTTTTTTCCTGAGAAGCTTCAGCTTCTCCATGTTTTGCTGCTTTGGAATGTGATTTGGGGAATTGTTTACCCAGCATGTGAAATTGTTTTTACTTGATGACCAGTGACAGCCACATGTGTCGAGGCTGTGAACAGCACAAGATTTTATTATTATTCCATTTCTTTCCTTGCTAGCCTTCTGACTAAATTATTTTCTTCTATTCTTTTAGTATAGTTTTAATATATAATTCTCTTTTAATATAATACATATCATAAAATAATGAATCAGCCTTTTGAAACATGGAGTCAAGATTCTTAACTTTTCCCTCATCCTGGGACCCCTGTGAACATCACCACACAGCACGAGCTGTACAACAGCACCCTTGCTACGGTGGGTGCATTAATTAATGGGGTGGGTGCATTAATTAATGGGGTGGGTGCATTAATTAACTTTTCCTGCCAGCTCACCTTACTCTCCCACAACATCAAGCACACCGTCAGGTGCTCTCGGAAGAGACGCGGCTTTGCTCGTTAATTAGCGCCACTTGCCGGCTCCTGTTAACGAGTTGTTGGTTACTGAGTAAACCAGGGCTTGGCACTCCATGAGGAAACTGTCCTGATCCTCCCACTCCACTGCCATGCCCTTATCTGCTCCTGACTCTGCCAACACCTCCAGTAACCCTCCCTCAGCTCCTGCTGATTAGAAACGTGCCTGAACCCAGGGATTATCCTCACATTTCACTTTCACTTCCTAACACTTCCTTTGCTGCCTCCCCAGCCCTTAGAACACTTCCAAGGCTGTGGTGTTTTTAAACCTTTTGGCTATTTTTAAATTGATTTTTTTTTCATTTCTTTTTATCTGTTTTTGAGGATTAGGTGCAATCAGTCATTTATGGTGTGGGGAAAGCAGGAGCATTGCTGTAAACTTGGATTTGTAAAGAGAGAATGGGAGAATTTCCCTGGCTTCCTTGGCTTTACACACTCAACCCAGCACAATTAATTAAGGTTCCGTAAATTGCCATGCCAGGGTTCCTCCCAGTTCTCAAACCAAAATTACCTTGAGCGCTTTTCAACAAGTCTTAAGTAAGAAACAGTTGAATTTAAATAAAGATAATTTAAACAGAAGAGTATCTGCTAATATTATACCTTATCACACCCAATCTTTTCCTATGAAAACCAATTATCATGATATGAAAGCATTTTAATAACTAATTTTTTTTTTTTTTATAATTACATATTGATTTCTTAGACTGGATAGATTATTACAGTTGACCAAAGAGTCAAAGCACCCAAATCCATTAATTTTAAAAATATTATAAAAGTTTATGACTTAAAAAGGCTTTGTCATAAAACCTAAATGTTAAATTAATAATGTCTTTTCTAGAAAGTATTGAAAACTTGTGATATGCCCAAAAGGAAAAAACTTAATTTATCTTGCTTAAGGAAGAAACAGAAATTTCATTTTTGATGTGAATAGAATAAGGGTTAAGTCAGGAGACAGAATGAAACAAAACCCAATTCTTGCAAGTCTGGAAACACAAACACAAGTAGCCAATCTTCCCTGTCATTTAAAATACTGAGTTTCAGCCAGTAACTTTTACATTTAATTATCTCACCCAGTGAAAACAGGCAGAAGTTTTCAAAATTAATTTCTTATATAAATACTTCTCTTGACAGCCTTTCCAGCAAAGAGCAACCTGAATTTTTTTCAAAGATTGAGAAACAAAATCTGATCTCATTTTAAACGGTATGAAAATCACTGTGTAATTTGGGTTTGGAGTGGGTTTGGGGTAGATTTGGTTGGGTTTTTTTTTTGCTTTTTAAAGCCACAAGCCCAGTTTGAAGATCACTGCTGGCCTTAAAATGGTTTCAACTGGAAAGTGGTCCATCCATTTACAGAAGACCATCTAGTTCCTTGTTCAATGCACCTGGCTTGTAATTATCAACTGTATTTAATATCTCAAGTAGATTTATTCAAAGTCATCCTGAACTATTTGTCTTTAACAGTCAGCACTGAATCTTCTGCCAAGAATTAATGTAGCCACAATCACCCAGTTGTACAAAGGGACTGATTTAACCGATGCCACCATCCTGCAGAACAACCTCAGCGATAAGGGAGAGACAGCCCTCCCAAAAGGGCCAAGTTCAAACAGGAAAAACAGGCCAGAGCAAATAAAGGAGATGAATTCTGCCAAAAGAGCCAAGTTCAAACAGGAGAGATGCTCAGCATGACCTGATCAATACTTGATAGCACAGGGTCACCTCCAAAGGCTTGGGGTGCTTAGTGGAGCTACCTGAGGCCACAAGGGTGATTTCACTACCATTTCAAAATCAGAGATATTTAACACCATTAGGAAACAGAAAAATAAAAATTAAAAAAAAAAAAACAAAGCACCAAACAAATAGAGATCATAAAGCAAATGAACAATAAAGGAAAAGTGTATCTGGAAAGAAAATGCTATCAATGGACAATGGAAGAAAGTAAACAAAATTGAAGCAAGAATGGTTTGGTCTGAAATCACAACAGAACAGAATTTCAATATTTGTTTTTTCAGATTGTCTATAAGCATAAACTCAGACATGGAAGAGTCCACAAGAGGGAACATTATACTGCATTTTAAATGTGGAAAATGCAGATATTCATAGTAGGGCAGCTAGATTACTTAAATTTATCAGGGAAACATTTATATCATTGCTGACTACTCACACTAGCACCTGCAATTGTTCAATACCATAAGAAAACATGGATAATTTGCAAGATGAATAAATACCTCCTGGGCATTACATAGCTTAATATCTTTTTGTTGTTCCTGTCAGCCATCACCTGTCTTTGCAATCCACCAAAGTTACAACATTCCTGGGCAGTCCCCGGCAGCTGTGCTATCAATTTTTAATAATAGAATGAACTTTTGCAAACTATTTCAAAATTAAAACAGGCTTAAGCCTATTCCCCTCCTTCCACCCCAAAAATTTAAATGAAGCTGGCAAAAATTTCTCATAAAGATCCCATGGCAGTCTCCTATGACTGAATCTTTTAAGGAAGATTTAAGCAAGACTGAAGAAGCCCCCCAAATAAAATTCAGGACTTTCAAGCAACAATGCAAGTTAAGAGGCTGAAAATAAAGGTAAGAGAGGAGGAAAGTCTCCCTAAACCACCATGAAACGGTGATAAATAATGAGAAATCCAGGGGATTCCAAACTGGGTCCCAGGTTTGAGGCACTGATTCCAAATCCCTCATGTCAAATGGAGTTTGCTGTTCCAACAAGAACGTGGCTGGACAGAAGAGATGGGTTCTGCAGGGAAGGATGGCAGCAGTGCCCCCTGCACCCAGAGCAGGGCTGGATGTCCCCAAGGGACATCTCCCACCCACACAGGAGGTGAGGTGTCCCTCAGCAGCTGCTGAGAGCGGGGACATTGGCAGGAGAGAGCAGAGGAGCAGACACAGAGCTCTCCCCACCCAGGGAACACTGGATTGTCACCCCACAGCCAGTCCCAGCCGATTTTTCTCTGTAGTTTGAAGCTGTGAGCTGCAGACATTCGTGTCAGCATCAATACTTTGGGAAAAGTGGGGCAGCAAAAAGAACTGCCAGCACTTCATGGCAAAACATGCCACACTGATAGCCTTGTTAAATAGGATTAACATCAGGAATTAAAAATAACATCTAGGTTTGGTGAAAAAAAAGAAAAAAACTACTGATTTTACCTTAAGAGTCCTCATCTATTGCAAACACTAAAAGTTATTTTCAAATCTTTTCAAACTCTGCAGATCTCTTACCATGCCCACTGTTCAGGGCTGAAGGCACAAAATCTGTTTCTTCAAAGCCATTTATTTAACCAGCCCAACCATTTATTATCCAACCCAAAGGTGAACCCAGCTCACTCTCAGCCTGCCCACGGTATTTTGGAGCAGTGGTGCACACACACTCTAACAAGCTGGGTGTATTTGTCCTCTGCTGAGAGGTCACTTCAAAACAGTGAATAAGACAATTTGAGCTTCATGGCTTCTGCCATCTGATATTTCTTATTGAAGGAAATTAGCTCAGCTGTGCCGTGGCACTGAACACAACCAAACCAGCTCATGGAAGGAAACACCACTGACCTGTGGCACTTCCTCAGCAGCTAAAACTGCTCCATTTCTCTGCTAACACAACCAATTGTGCACATCCCTCAGTGTGCACCGTGGGCTTGGGTGGAAAAGAGAGAAAAGAACGATCATTCCTTTAAAACTCACTTCTCAGGGTTCTGGGATTTACCTCGAGGGTTGCAGCACATGAGGTTTCATGTTCACAAGCAAAGTAAAGCAGCAGGAGGTGTAACACAACCACTGAGACTTCCTTGGGAAAAAACCCAGCAACACTTTTTCCTTAGCTATATGTAAATTTTAAAAATTCATTTGTAGAGTCCTTCAACACCCGGAGCTTGGACTCATCGGATGGAGAAGGCAGCAAAAATAAGCAGATTTATCATCCTAGGGCCAGCTACAACTCTCATGCAACAGTATCAAGTAGCACTGAATTGTTGGAAATTATAAGACACTAACTAATTAGTTGTTTTAATTAATTGCAGGTAGTGACCACTTTCAGCCAACATTAGTTAAGTTTCTTCACAGACTCTTTTTGGAGTAACCAAAGATACAGGGGAGATGAAGGCCTGGAAAGCTGGAGAAAAAGTGATAAAAGGAATAAAGAATAGGGACCAAATTAGCATGAAGAGGACAAGATCAACAACCAATAGAGGACAGAATATTAATTGAGAGAACCATGTCATTTAGAACCAATGAATATAAATTTCTTTGCTAAAAAATGCATAAATAAGTGAAAAGGTTTTGTATCAGCAATGTTGTGGAGGCTGGAACTTTGTCAGCCACTCACCTCTGGGCCAAGAATGAAGTAATGCCTTGCTAACCCTAAAAAGACAGTGTTAGAGAGGGTTATTTTTGCCCATTTTCGGAGGATTTTGGTCCCATCATGGACCTATTTAACAAGAGGGTTATTTTTGCCTATTTTGGGAGGAATTTGGTACCATAACGGCTCCTGTTGGATGCACTGTGCCACTGATCACCTGCTCCAATGATCCCCCCAGATGACTGTGTCTGCAGTCTGGAAAGCAAATTGTTCTGAACACTTCATTGGGCACCAGTTCCAGAGCCAGGGGGGCAGGGTGAGCTCTGTCACACTGTCCCTGCAGTGCCCCACACACCCAAAAACTCACTGGCTTGAGAAAACAATGGAACAAAGGAGCAGCCCGGGGAGAGCTGCACAAAGCCAGCAAGAGAGCACACCTGGATGCTTCCAGAATGTTCCAAGTTTGCACCATATTTCTGCAGCAAACAGCAGGGGGCTTTAAAGCATCTTGAGGTTTTCCTCTCAGTAAAAACTCAACAATTTGAGGAGTGAAAATCACAGGTTCTGACCTGGCCAGCGTCTTCACTCTTATTATTCATTATCACAGACAAGGAAGGATTTTCTCCAGGGTTTCTGGAGACTAAATTCGACTGTAACAGAGATTTTGGCTGCAGATGCCAAGCTGGATGACCTCTACTGTCCACAGAAAACCACACAACAGCCACGACCTCAACGGCAAAGCAGAATGTTGATTTAATGCAACAATTCCTATTGCTGTAGGATTTTTAAATGAAAGTAAAACAACTTCAGGGTGTAATTAAAAAGCAAGGAAAAGCAAACTAGAAAAGATAAAACAGAATGGCTCAGAAAAGAATGAGCATTCCTCTAAAACTGAACTCCTGTACCAGGGAAAGGGAGGGGGCCAGCACATGACTGGAGTCAGGCAAACCCAAGGAAACCCTCGGTGCCACCCAAGCTTCCAAACTGAGGCAAACACTTGAGATTGCCAGGAAAAATGCAAAAAATCCAAGTGGATTTGCTGTATTGTTTAGGGAAAGAATTAACTTTGGTGCCCAGACTAATGCCAAGATTATAACTGCACAGCTGCTCTGCAGTTCCACAGCATTCCCATGTATTTTTTTTTTCCACATTTATGCTGCCACAGTCCTGAACAAGCAGCATTCAGCTTTTAGCATCCGAGGAGCTGTGGCCTCAGTTATGGAGGCAAAGTGAAATCCTGCTGCATTTCCCTGGATGCTCCAAGAAAATTCTCCTCTTTTATTCTGTACTACCTTCTAGGGTAAGCTCACAAGTGGTCTATTCCCCCTTTTCCAGAGGAAAAGAATCATGACAGCTTCTGAACTACTCCATAAATATGATCGGTTTTCCTTCCCAATACTCATTTTTTCAGACTTTTTGTATCTCAGAGGACTGTACCTACCTAAGCTGCCCTCACAGTGAAAGAGACTGTAGAAAGTGCTGGGGAGGAGAGATTGACACAAAATGCAAAAGGAATAATCAAAGGAGCAGCACAGCCTGTAGAAGCTCAGGTTTGTGAGTCTTAGCAGAACTGACTCAGCGAACAATCCACACAGGAAAAGAGTATCTGCAGTCCCTGAAGAATTTCATTTGAAAGCAAAGAGGAAACAAGGGCTAGTAAATGCTATTGTTACAGAAATAGCAGCTCCATACACCCAGCTATTTCTATTACACAACTGAAATGCTCTGCATTTAATAGAATCTGTGGCTGCTTTGCCAAGTTCTGGACTGGCAATTAGGATGGGACATTGAAATGCATTGTTTTACCAGCTCCAAGCCAAGGACAAGGAATGGGATTTATAATGAGCATTCAGAAAGGGTTTCTTCCTTCTTTAAAAGTTAAAAAGGAAGTTACTATACCCTGCTGAAAGCTGTGCCAGAGAATGTCATCTATTATCTGTGAAAACAGGTTCTTTATGTCTGAGGTAATCATCAGCTTTTCAGGATGTTGGGGAGGCTGCTTTCTCCTTACACCTTGCAGGATCTCAAGCACAGTTTCCAGAACACCTACACAGATGTGAAAAAAAAACCCTCCTGGAGCTAGAGGAGAAATAATTTCTAGAAATACTTCGAAGGCAAGTCAGAAACTATGAGTGTACCACATTAAAGGAAGTCAGCACTGAGGGAGTGCAGATATGTTTGTCTTGGAAGCACATTGAGCTGACTGCCAAAAATACATATTTGGCTTTATTTTCCATTCACCTTTATAAATAACAGGCATGTCAAACACCAACCTCTGACTTCTTGAAAACAAATGGAAACAGTAAATTTGAACAGTTTAGATTTGAAGGGTGAGTAGTAATTGCAAAAGGGACAGGAGGCAGGAAATCATTACTGCACCTAACACTGTTCTTATCCCAGGTCTGTTGATATAAGTTATCTTCAAAAGAAAAATGACCATTTAATCACGTTAAGTCTTCTTGCAGGGCTGCTGAGCTTACACTCAGTGAAGCCACTGCCTCATTTTATCAAAAAAAAAAAAAATATATATATATATAGCACAATTCACTTTCATGAAAACACAGAAATGTAATTCTGAATAACAGAAAACCAAAATTCAACATTTCATTATTGTGAGGAATGGCATTTTCATCACCTGTCCAATCCACAGATGAAAGACTTTAGCAGCAAAATTTCCCAATTTCCATGGTTCAGCTGGAAGCAGCATCACTGCTAGCAGTGACACTTGGCAAAATGTCTGAGAACACCTAACAGAGATTCAATTGTTTTATCTCTATATTTTAAGGTGACACTTTAAAGGAAGCATGGTTTTTTGCACCCCTGTAAGTGCCAGCCGAGACAATGAATTAAGAGCTGTGCTCTTACAGCAGCCCAGTCCCACCAGGACAAAACCACTGCATGGCAAATCTTTGCTTTCACAGGGCACTGACAAAATCAGGCAAAAACCCTTCTCTGTCTCTGATACACTGCAAAGGCAAAGCTTAATTCCATCAAGGGCACACTGGCTCCATCGATTGGATTATTCATTTGGTGTAATGGACTTTGCTTTCTTCCTGCTGCCTTCTCAAAACAAGAACAAAATGAAGATAAATCAGCTCTCACTCAAGGCTGGCAGTCTATAGATATTTATGGATTTCTGAGCCCTGCAGTACAACAGGAGGGAGGCATTCCCCAAGGATGTTTTCCTCTGCAGTCCTGTCACCCTCCCAGCAGCTGGGGACACACCAAGGAAAGGCTGCAGCCACCTCTCCCCTTCAGGCCCATCACTGACCCAGCACAGGAGCCACTCTGACCCCACAGCCCAGAACAATCCCTGTTTGATCCTCCAAGCAAAGGCCTAATTGCCACTTTCCAAGGGAGCAGCACCAACGCAATCCCAGTTTGCCACTGGGCCAGCTGACGTGGCCTCCATAGATCACAAAAATCATTTCCCCCCTCGTTACACTCTGTCCATTACGTTGCAGGCCTGGCCTCATCTTTTTCTCACACAATGAATGAACTGATTATGCTCATTCATTGAGCTACTCCTACGAATGAGATTACAGGTTTATCAACTGCTCCATAAAATGGCAACACTTTCCGTTTCTTTTTAATTCAGCAAAAAGGGTTTGACTCATTGTATTGCATCACTGCATTCAGATCAAGGAGAAACTTGGGGCACAACACGTTATGGAGAACGTTGACCTGTGATAAGCTCTTTGCAAAGAGGGAAATAACAGAAAGTTGCTGGCCAGGTTCTCCTTTGACTTACAACATATTGTAGTTGTAATTGAGGTAACTACACTGAACAAACACTAGTCCTGTGCAGAATAGGTACAAAAAAACTTCACATCCATTTATTACCCTGTTATTTAAATCTGAGATACAAGAGCAGAATGCATGTCTGTGGTCAGTACACTCTGCCTGCATGTATTTAATGTCTTACAGGGAAAAGGGATTTCAGCTTGCATGAAAAGAGCCTCCTTTCTAAGCATTGCACCTGCTGAGGTAAGATAATCGTTGAGAGGAAGATGATGTCCTGAGTAATCACATAAATAAATCAGCACTGACCCCAGAAAATCTCTGATGCTGCCTCAGAGAAAAAGCAGAAGACACTCACTCACTTTCTGCCCTTCCTGGCCTGACTTTAAAGCACTGCCTGTAACCCAGAGAAAATCTTTTTGCAAGCCATTTAGGATTCTCAAAGGGCCAGGTATCTCTTTTTTTTTTTTTTTAAGCTTTATGGGGGAAATGCATCATGCAATATCTCTCTAGTTCTCCACAAGTAACTGAACAAAGCCAAAGTAAATCAGCAAGTGGCACGACATACAAGAACCCAGAAACAAAATGAGCAATGAAATTGGACTTATCACAGAGAAAAATCTGAGCCATTCATTTGAGATTTTTATGTTTGGGTAACCTTTGGAAGAATGTTTGCTGTTCCATTATACAAACAATGGAAATATTAGATAAGGAAAAGAAGCCCCATTGCCAAGAAAACTCCATACACCCCTTCCAAATCACGAAACATGGAGATGTGATTTTATGGAAATATAACATGCTGCCTGCAGCAGGAGTGTCAGAGGTACAGAGCCATTCCTGCCAAGCCCAGTGGGCCCAGGG
This sequence comes from Ammodramus savannarum pratensis, assembly GCA_020466415.1. Classification (NCBI taxonomy): domain Eukaryota; kingdom Metazoa; phylum Chordata; class Aves; order Passeriformes; family Passerellidae; genus Ammodramus; species Ammodramus savannarum. Next base: position 18,067,498 of record JAHXMQ010003857.1, on the reverse strand, counting down.
AGTGCAACTCAGAATCCCAGGGGCAGCACATCTGCCTGGCACTGCCCCACCGACACATGGGGACCCAGGAGCCAAATTCAACCTCCCTGAGGCCAAGCCTTGCAGCTGGGCCAGGCCTGCTGAGCAGGACTGAGCCCCAAAGAGTGCCAAAGAAAAGCTGCCACGAGTTATTCACACACAGCCATCCCTGCTCCATCTGCTCCAGCCTTTCCCAGCCCACCCGGCGCCCCGTGGCAATGGTGCTCCTGGGACTGGGGACGGCCCAGTGCTCCTCACAGAGCTCCTACGAGGGCCACCAGCAGAAGCCAGAGCTTGTTCCTGCGCAAAGAAAGGGCAGCAGGAGTCCCTGGGTGCCACAAGGGAGGCTGCAGAAGGGAAGCCCCTGTGCACACTCTGTGCTCTTCCCACAGCCAGGGACCCCTCTGGCTCCCACAGAGATAAAGGCAGAGAATCACAGAATTATTTGGGTGGGAAAGGACCTTTAAACCTTGTCCAGCCCAGCCTCTGCAGAGAGCAGGGACATCTACAGCTAGGTCAGGTTGCTCAGAGCCCCATCCATCCTGGAATTAAACATTTCCAGGGGTGAGCATTCCCCACCTCTGTGGGCAGCCTGATCCAGTGTTTCATCACCCTCATTGTATGAAATTCCCTCCTTATATCCAATCTATATCAACCTTCCTTCACTTTAAATCCATTACCTCTCCTCCTATCACAACAAGTCCTGCTAAAACATTTTTCCCTAACTTTATTACAGGCCTCCTGCAAGTACTGAGGGACTGCAATGGCCTCTCCTTGGGGTCTTCTCTTCCCAAGGGAGAACAAACCCAGCTGGGATACACATGAGGAGTTCTGCAACTGCAACTTCCAAGCAAAGGAGACACATGAGGGGTTCTGCAACTTCCAAATGAAGGAGAACCCACGACCCCCTTCCTTCCTTGCCAGTCCCTCATGGACAAAGGCAACCCCTCAAGGACAGAACTGGCCACCATGGATGGAGCTGACCCCTTGGCCAAACACAGGTCCCTCAGAGCCTGTTGGGGCACTTGGGGACAGCAAGTGTCCACTGATGGAACCACAGAAAAATGCCAAGTTATCCAAGCTCTCAGCAGCTCAACCACACCTGGCACTGCACGAACAGCCAGGTGAAATATGAGTTTAAAGTTCCTCCATGGGGTTTTTCCATGGGAGGTAGGAAAAGGCCTGGCAAGGCCTCGGCCCTGCCAGTGCTGAGGGGATTTTTTTCATGGCCAGGGCTGATTTCATTGTTCAAACCAAACCTTCCATGTGGGGAGAACGTGTACAGATAAGGGCTGGATGGGGACTTGGAGCTTGGCTGCTGCCTGGGGGGTTGGGAAATGGGCCTGAACTACAGGAGATGTTTTGATAGCACAAATAAGGATGAGGAATTAGGCAGTGTGGTGATCCGGAGAGAGGATGAGCGGGTCTGCTCCTACAGGGCTTTTAAGGTGCTGCTTTGAAGGTTTCCAAAGTATTTCAGCTCAACATCACAAAGAAATTTCTCAAATCTACTTTCAGACATCTGGCAATGTTCCTTTTAAAGAGATTATAAAATCAATCAAACATTGTCCATCCTCACCTTAAATGTAAAATAATGTAAGAAGATCTTGAATTTATGGATAATATTTAATGGTTTATACATGACCAAGTGTATTTTTAACAATGAAAATTATGCTATCACCAATTTCTTTATATTTGTGGTCTGTTTTGACAGCGTATTAAAATAAAGCTCGTTCTCTGACAGTCATTGAATCAATTATTTTATATTTCTATTTTAAACTTCTATTTGTCTGAATCAAGTATTTTTCATTCCTTCCCCGATTTCCTTTCCAAATTCTTTGCATATCTGCAGCTGATTGAACACAGTGGTGCACCTGACTGCAATTCAGTGTGAACCAGCAAGAGCAGCTCCCAAACAGACTATTAAGTTATTAAAGGTGCATTTTCATAGAAGCAAGTGTGAGGAACCAAAACTAATGAGTATTAAAAGCAGCTGGTAAATTTTGTTACATTCAATCTTTCTTCATCTTCTACCTCATTGTTAAAGTTGTGAAAGGCTTTTTAGATTGCAATAATGAAAAATAAACACACCTCCTCAGCTGGCCCAACTGATTCTCAGCCTCTATCCCCACACACATTTGAAAAGAGAGAACTTCTCTGGTAGCACAATTAAAGGTAGTTGTGATGATTAAAAAGTCAACTCCTACAGTAGAAATATTATCAGTTAACTGTTAATTGATATTGTGACTTTGCATAAAACCTTTCATGGTATCCTGAAACCTACAGCCAGGAAACAATGCCACAAAATGAAGCTGAAATGTTCTCCCCCAGTGCACTACACCAGCCCATTTCTAGAACCTTAACCAGTTCTGTATCCAGTAAATGCCAACAGAAAGACATCTTCTGTCGTGCTGTAACATCATCACCAACATTTAACATATCCTGGAGTGCCTTTTTGGGGGGTGGTTGCACAGATACCACCATGAAAAGGTTCTTCCTTAATTTAAAAAGCTTCACTCTACTGTGCTGGGGCACAGCCCCAAGGCTAGCAGAGCTCCAGGAGCATTTGGACAATGCTCTCAGGGATGCACAGCGTGGGATTGTTGGGGTGTCTGTGCAGGTCCAGGGGTTGGATCAATGATCCTTGGGGATCCTTCCCACTCAGGGCATTCATCATCCTACACACAGTGAACTCTTCACTTTTTACATGCCCTGGAAATGGCAGCATCCAAGTATTTTTAGCAAGAAATCAGGGAATATAATTCACTGACATACTCCTATAAGAAATAAACATTTTTATAAGAGAAAGTAGATGAAAAATTTGTTGTAAACTGATGGGTACTATATAAAATTGTGGGTAAATATAGTTAAGTATTGGAGAGAGTGGATTCCAGTCTCATTTGGTATTCATCCAACTAACTCATCCCATTTTACCAGCTGTCCTTTATAAGGTATCACTGATGCTCCAGTGGGCCTCAGAGACTCCAATTGCATGGAAAATTCTACAACTGTCAGCACAGCTCTGCCCAAGGGGGATTCAGCATTGTTTTGCAAAGTGACAGGGCTAGATCCTGCCTATATGTGGTATTCCTGGGATAATGAAAGTGAAACTAATCTCAACATAAATATTCTTAAAGCAAATTCAAGTCGACACATATGTGTATTTTTTTTTCATATAAATTATTTCCATAGATTTTTGGGAGGTTCTTTTCATGAGCACTTAAATGGGAGCTTTTCATTATAATATAATCACTTTAGGGCAGGAAATCCCTCAGGCATCACTGAGAGCTGGGATCTCCACTGCATCTATAGCTAAAGGAGCAATCAAAGAAAATTTAAAGGAGAGACTGAAGTCTTGTAGCCCATAATAATATTATTAATTCATTCAGCATGCAAATATTATTCTACTCAACATCCAGCAGACTTCCCTAGCTCCATGCTGAATTCAGACAGGGGTTCACTGGGAAATGAGCCTCACAGCAGAGTCAATGGCATCTGATTTACAAATATGATGTCTTAACTTGAGAAGTTCAGGGCCTTTAAAACAGTCTGAGAAAGCACTTCTAAGTGTGATTGATCCTACCAATCCATAGGTGGGACATCAAATATTAACATGGGAAATGAATTGAGTCAGCTCTGAGCTCATTACTACTTCTAGCTTTCTAAATAAACCAGTAAATTCAGTTTAGGCGACATTCTACCAAGTTATCATGTCCCTGCTGCCAGGAAACATTTTTTTCTGGTATCTGTTTCAGGCCTTATCCCACAATATTACAAGGACATTATGCAGCTAAATTCTGGAAGATCTTACGAGGCAAGGAAGAAGCAAGTTCTACAGTCAGGTCTTTTTACTGTTTGACAGTCACTCAGGACTCCTGCTCAGCCATTTGGTTTTTTCAGAGAAGTGCCCTGCAGTAATTCTTATTTTGTATTTCCCATAAAAGCCTGTGAGATGTGCAGCACAACAAAGTACGAACAACTAAGGAAGTTCAGGGAACTGTGCTTCACCAAAAACGATGCCTGGTTGGAAAAGTGACTTTCAGGCACTGTAGCAAATTGTGGTTTTTCACAAAGGTATTCAATGAGGAATCCACAGTTTGCTGCAGATACGAAAAAGCTAAGTATGTCTACAATTAATATTCCAATCATGTCTGCTTGATGTTAGGATTCCATTTCCATGTAAGAAATTTTTTTTTTCCTCTAAGAATAGTCATGTCTCCAAGAATATCCTCTTCAATGAGCTTGGAATCAAGAAAAACAATGGTTTGGGACTTAGAACTAAATATAAGCTTATATTTGCCATAAGCCTTTTAAGTTTCTCCGTGATGGATACTTTCTCTCCAGTGAAAGTTTCCAGAGTTTGACAAGATATATTTCAGAGAATTTTTCCAAGCAAAACAATTAAAAATAAGATGTAATCTTCGTGTGGCTGGGAATTCCTATTATGTGATCTACTTGAAAATTAAAACCCAGCAGAGCCTTGACAATTCCAAGGCTATGCTGATTGCCATTTGAAGCTGGAAAGGTTTTTCCCTAATGCACAAGTGATGAAGTGCACGTAATGCTTGCAGGAAAGTTACCTTATCTGCAGTATCAGATATAGATTACTGCTGGAGTCAGTGTGCCATGCTGCTGGATCCATACACTCTGTTCCAACGTGAGGAATTGAGTTTCCCTGATGTCATAAATTGAACACATAATGCAATTAACATCTCCTTTGAAGTTCACATTGACCAGGTAACCACTAGAATGAGTTGGCAAAACTTGACTGAAGTCACCGCCACGAGCTCGACTCAGACAGAGACTTCAGCTCTGACTTTCTGCAAATGTGGAATTCTTGAGGCTGAGACATTGATAGCTGCTCCTTTGGGACCCCTCAGCTGGGGTAATTTATGGTATCACACTACAATTGACATGTTTATGATCACACCAATAATCCCAGACTTTGAGGCATTTAAACACTGGAGGTAACTAAATTATTAATTTTAGAAAGAAGAGAATGGAATAAAGCCAAGACTCCTATCATCGTGAAAAAGAAAAGAACTTGAAATGAACATCTTGGCTACTTTACAAGACTGCAGAAACATTAGAGACTGAAAGACTGTGTAATTTCCAAAAGTGTTAATACTTCTTGGAGATGAAAATACAGTGACAAAAATAGAATTCTTAGAATAAAACAGAATTTCACTTGCACTTAAAGAGAAAGAAAATTGTATGAGGAGAGGGAAATATTACACCATTGTCAATGCTTTATGGGGAGGTATTTGGTTTGAGCATTGAAAACCAGACTAATAAATGATCAAGTAGAAGTCTAAAAAGACTTAGGAAAATAGATACTGGAAGGTTATGATTGGTAGTATTAAACATAAGAAAGCACAGAGCTTAATGTAACACACAACAGAAGTGCAACTACTAAAAACATCGATACAATCACAGACTGATGATTTCAGCAAAATTATCGTCGGTAATATAATAACTGAAGATTAGTAACCTGTATATAAATATAAAAAATATGTATTGATCTACACAGTAACATAATGTGCATCTCAGAAGGTCATTTCATATTCTCAAGATGTCCTGGAAGCTCTTCTGAAGCAACTATTTTGCACCTTCTTACCCCCAGAAGCAAAGAGATTCAAGTCTCTTTGCAATGCCTGAAACACGTGCTGATTTTTTTGTGTCATTTTAAGGAAGAATTAATACATTTTGCTGTTAAAACAAGAAGCACACCTTTCACCCTCATGCTATAGCTGGAATGGTTTACCTTCCTTTTTAGAGGACTCTTGTTTAGTTATTGTTGGGAATAATGTCAGCACCATAAGAATTCTGTTCAGGTAGGAATCAAAACCTCATTTTTCGCTGCTCTGGAGAGCATTTACACAAATTCCCCTAATTCAAGTGAAGTGAGAAGTGCTTACCTTCTGTTGGTGATGTCTTCAGATGTCTGCAGAGCCCCTCTGTTTCCCCATAAGTCTCTTTAATTTTTACTACTGCTTCTGTCCCTCGGAGTTCCATGAGGGAGCGCAGTTCCTGCAGTGTGCACCCAAACTCTCCTGCATGGTTGGCCTCATTTCTTTGGTTCTTGGAATAAAAATCGCTATTTGTCATGTCACCCATCGTGGCTGGTTTATATTGCTCCACCCGTTGCAGTTGGATACAATCTTAAAACTGTTTTAAAAACTGGAGGAGAGGAACCTCGAATTCCAAATCGGAGAAATTAAAAAGAATCCCGCGTGTGTCCGGCGAGCGACGTGGAGGATGCCCCTGGCGTGGAGGGTGTCCCTGACAGGCTGGAGGTCACAGAACGGCTGCTCTCAAGGCTGCAGACCAGCTCCACTCCATTCACCATTTCCCATTATGCTGCACCCAAGCTGTAGAATCTACATGGTCATTTCTTCCTCTGGACCTTTGGGAAGAAGCAGAAAGGACTCATTACAAGGGGGGTGGTGTCAGACAGGTGGTGGCATCCCAGAGGAGCCGTGCAGCACCGCGGTGGGGTGTCCTGGAGGTGCTGCAGGTGGGCAGCATCCACCAGGACAGCACTGGCCCTGCCTTAGATAAAGCTCTCCACGGCTCGAGCACCAATAGCAGCGCTGCTCCCGTCCAAAGAGCAGCCGCTAAATGAGATGAGTCATGAATATTAATTAGTGAGCGATTAGCCCGGCGTGCAGGATGCACCCCCGGTACGTGCTCCGCTCCATACAGCCACCCCGGGGAGGCCCCCTGATAAGGCTCCGAGGTAAACAACGGGTTAAACCCTACCAATTTTCATTATGGGTTAAAACAAAACTGGTTTTTAGCACAAAAGCGGTGAAACTTGGGGAAAAACTATAGAGCCACCATGAGAAATGCAGAATATATTTAAATACATTACATCCTACAGCCTTGCCCTCTGTGCAAGCGAGCACAGCACGGATGCAATGGGATGTCAGGGTTGGAAGAGGCAGAGCTCTGTATGAGGAGCCCTTTCCCCTGAGCCCAGTCACCACCAGGCAAACACACACAGGATGCTGCTGGGCTCTCTCTTTTTTCTTCTTTTTCCCTTTTTATTATTTCCTTTTTTATGTGCAGTGTTGAACGATTCCCGTTTGGACCATCTGGGAGACAGTTGATTGCTTGCTAAAGCCAGCCTTTAAAACCTGTTTCCCCTTCCCATATTCTAATGAAGTTGGTTTAAATACTGCTGAAACCAGCTATTATATTTGGCACGCAGAGTTTTAACAGAGATTAAAGGTTTCTTTTTTGCCTCAAGCGGGTTAGTGCGAGTGCACTGTCTAATCTAGAGGTCTCAGAATCGTTTTCATAATAAAAAAGATCTTTCAAAGGGCACCCCAGCAGCCTAATAACTGACCAACCTGTCACAGGCAAAGGTCACACATTGAACTTTCTAGGCACAGCAATCCCCAGTGGAAATTATACATAAATGCCCAGATAAAGCACATCAAGAGGAGCCCAGTGCCTTTCAAGTCCTGGGTTTATATTTGTGCAATAATTTTAATCTCTCACCCAGCTACAGTTGAGGTAACACGTAGGGTTTACTATTTCCACTCTCTAAGGATGTTGCCATTGCTCTGCAATGACAAAGATCTGGCCTGTGTGAGCACTAATTTGGAGTTACCTTGCTCAATTAACAAAACTGAACCTCTACCAGCCCTCTCCTTTGCAGCTGCAAACCTCAACAATTCCTTTGATTTCTGTGGAGGAAAAAGTTAAAAAAAAAAAAAAAAAAAAAAAAACCAAACAAAAAGGAATTTCAAGTTTCACTATGATATTACAGCCCAAAATTCAAATACCAGCCAACTGTTAGGATGTCTTCCACACATCCTATTTACTGATGTGTCTTCTAGTGCTTCTGCCACCCTCAACTTCACGTATTGCTTTCCCCATTCACGAGATGAGAATTTCAGCACAAAATGGTTTTTGCGCTGAAACAACAAAGAGAAATTTGAATTAGCAATTAAAAAGGGTTTTTATTTGCCAAGCCGGAGATGGTGAACCACACTCTGCTCTCCATGGCTGCATCCTGGGCACTGCTCAGCCTCAAACCATCCCCAGGTACTCCCCTATATCCAGCAGGAAGAAAAGGCCTTACTCACACTACTGCTTTGTCTTTCTGTAAACAGGATGGATCAGAATTCTGAATAGAAATAGCATCAGCCTGCAGCATTATTTGGGGGAAAATTGCAGGCCAGAAATGTCACAGATGCCCAGTGAAACAGGCTTCATCCCAGGAGGCAGCACAGGGCTCCTCCTCCCCACCAGCAGCATCCCAGGCTCTGCCTGCTGCCAGCCACAGCAAAATGCAGATTGAGATCTGATTGTCAGAAAGGCTACAGTGATGATAACAAATAGCTGAAATAACAGGCTGCTCTTTACTTCCAGTGGTTAAAAAAAAAAAAAAAAAATCTGTTCTTAAGTGCAGTTCAGGGTTTTGAAAGCTGGGCATCTCAAACAACCATGATTTTAAGAGAAAATAAGATGGAAAGAAACATTGCTTAATAAAAAAAAAAAAATTTAAACGTTGCTCCAAAATAATAAAATTGTTCTTAAACTGTTCCATAACACCACAGAGAAAAGACAATTTTGAGTGTTTTCTGAAGCAAACCATCTACCAATTTCATTTCTGATGCAAAGGCTACTAAGCACAGCATTGAATACATTTTCTCTGTGATCATTCTGTGGGATGTGTCCATTCCTCCCAATCAAAGCATCTCTTTAGACTCCCTGTGCTATAAATTAATTTTCTTCCATTCTTAGAAATTCATTGTCATTTGTCAGCCACAGAGCTGACAAGACAGTGCTGCTGCTTTTCAGCATGACTCATTTGCCTGCTTAATTTTTAATTTCACCTCCAATTAAATATTAACCAATAAACAACAAATATGAAGTTTACACTTCCCTCAGAGCTCCAAAACCAAATCTCTGGCAGTCTGTGCTGCTCATGACTCACCCAATGCTGTGCCACCAGGGAAACACCACCTCATGGTTCTGAGGGGCAGATGGAGAAACACAGCAGGGCCTGAGCGGGACTGACCTATTCCCTGCTCATGCAGCTCCCCAATCCCCTGGAACAGGATCCTCAGGCTCCATCCCATCCCAAAATTTATCCTAGTCAAAGCCCAGGCTCCTCACCAGGCTGGCAGGACTGACACACCACCACCTCACCCCTCCAAAGTGGTGAATATTGAATATTTCTTCACCAAAAGCTGAGGAATAGAGAAGTTGTAGCTGGAACGTGGCAGTATTCCCATGATAGGGCTTTGCATCTCCAAAATACATCCAGCTACCATAAATGAGGAAATTAGGAGTCTCATCCACAAGAAATCCCATTATTACACTGGGTTTGGGTGGGAGGTTTTTTGTTTGCTGGGGTTTTGGGGGTGTGGAGGAGAAGGAAGCAACTATTTTACAAAAATCCTCACAATATTGATATTCTCAAGGTGTTCTAAGTATCGATGTTTTCAAGATGTTCTAAGAGAACTACCAAGAAATTCTGATTAAAGGAGGTGATCCTGGCACATTTTTCAATCAAAATTATCTAACATGCTAATGACCCAATAAATAAATTGAGCTGGTTTTCATGCTCTGGCTGCTGCTTTCACTGCTCTATCCATGGGTTTCAGTGGGTTTAATCCATAACCTAAACCTTCCTGGACCATAAAGAGGCACCATCCCCAAGCCCTGAGAGCACAGGGTTTGCTTTCCACACCATCCTAGAACAAGGTCACCTCCTCCAAATCCCCCAGATTTGGTCTCATCATTCCCTGTGTGAACAACTTCTAAGGAAAATGTCCCTCCTCAGACACGTTCCACAAAAGAGAAATAAAAACTCCAGTAAATTAATTCCACACACAACAGTAGCTGGTTTTCCCAGACTAAAGCAGTCACTTTTAATGAAGGTTATTTGGTTTTACTTGTTCTTCCCAATGCTTCTGAAACTAGAAAACTGAGTGAAAGAAGTCCCAAAGTGCAGTTTGTAAACAACAGATTGCTGTGGAGCAGAGATAAAATCCCAGCCCGCTCAGATACAACTCAGGTAATAAAAGACTTCACACACAAAACACCTGAGTGAAAAAACCCACCATCCTTATTTTTCTCATTTAAAAGTCAGAATATCAGTCTGTCCCTTGGTCTGCAATCTTGTCAAAGATGGATTTTTGTTGTACAAATGCAATATAAACTTGAGCTGGCTGTTTAGTTGAGTTTGTTTTTTTTCTTTTTTTCCAGAGTTGCTGTGTCTGGGGGAAGAGGCTTCCAGTCCTGTAGAGCCCAAGTCAAATATTTTTAATCTCCTAGCTGCTTAGAGGAAATGCATGCCAATTAAAACAGAAGCAATTTGGATGAGCTAACTGCAGGCCTGCTGGGAAAACTATTCTTTGATTTCCCTAATCAGGAAAAGTCTCATCTTGGAAGCTTGTAAATATTTTCACAGTGTGTTAGAATGTAGATATCATCCCCAAGTATTCTGACATCTGATTTCATTCAGGCTTCTACTGGCAGGAAAGTTAGCAGTGACTTAATGAACCAGATTTCACCAGAGTAGAATCCCAAGGGTTGCATTTCACTGTCCTAAAGGCCTGGACAAATAATGGATTCACCATGAGTAAAAAAGAAAATAAAAAAGAAAAGATATATTTTTAATTTTAATGTTTTCTCTAAAATTCTGGCAAGCCTGATTTCTGAGTTTGCTGTAAGGAGCTGTTTGAATTACAGGTGAAAGGGTGATTCCCTCTCACTCCTCATGCAGCTGGAAGGTGGCACACACAGGAATTAAACTGAATTAAACTCAGGGAATTAGCAGCTCCCACCCCTCCATGGGGAGCATTTCTGCCCCACTTGGACTTTATTTGGCTGGAGATAAAATTCCAGCTGAGCCCTATAGACAGCCCCTGAGTAAGGGGTGAAATACACATTTTAGATGGTAAAAGGTGCATAACCAGATTGTTCTGTATTCACTTCTGTATTCACTGATCCTGGCATATTTTTCAGTCAAAATTATCTAATATGCTAAAGGCCCAATAAATAAAGTGAGCTGGATTTCATGCTCTGGGTGCTGCTTTCACTGCTCTATCCATGGTGGGCTTCAGTGGGTTTAATTCATAACCAAAACCTTAATAAAGCAGGACTGGAAGCAGATGTAAGAGAATTTTCCCTTGAATCTGAGCAAAATCATCTGAGATATTTTGAGACTACAGTTCCTGGGAGCAACAGAGGATGCAAACCTCACAGCTGACCTCTGCAAGGGGAAAAGAGTTGAGAAGGAAAGCCAAAACCTGCTCTGTGGAGGCCTGCAGATATGTCAAATAAACCAGGTGTGGCCCAGGTGTGGCATCTTAGCATGGCAAATCCAAAATTCCCATCCATTTGGGAACATAATCTTCATGGAGCAGAATGAGGAAAGGATTCTCTATCCAGCAGCCAAAAAAGCTGATTAAATGTACCCAGCAATGCCTAAACTCACACGCTCCTAAAAAAAAAATTCAACCATGCTGACTTTGAAGTTCAATTATCAGCAATGCACAAGATGCAGAAGGAGCTAAGGAAAAACATCATCTGAATAAAAGTTGGTTGGCACCTCACAAAGTGTGAAATTTTCGTTTAATGCCAGGAAGCCAAGAGCAGATAAAGAAAGAGAAACTGAACTTTGTCACTGAAGTGTTCTCTGAAAATATTCCTGACTTCATGCCTCCATTTCCTCATGAATTTCAAGTTGATTTTAGTTAATCCATAAAGAAGCTGTGGCTGCCCCAGGATCCCTGGAAGTGCCCAAGAACAGGTTGGATGGGGCTTGGAGCAGCCTGGGATGGTGGAAGATGTCCCTGCCCATGGAAAGATCTGGAATAAAATGGTCATGAGGGTCATTTCCAACCCAAACCAGTCTGAGATTCTGTGCTCATTCACTCATGATGAGCACTCACAGATGAGACATTCATTCACTTGTTGTTTTCAGAGAGAAATGTATTTCCCCTGATAATGGGATGACATTAAGACAATTAAGTTAAAGTATTATTTTAAAAATATTGCAAAATGAAAACATTAAAAAAAAGAAAAATCACAGGCAGCTGCCTGTTACAATCCCTTAACAGCTGTTCCAGCCTCTCCGCATGAACCTGAGCCTCCAATCAGTACCAGTTTCATTATCAGGTAGGATAAATAAAAAGGATTCCATGCCTCCTGTATACCCTGTTGAATATTTGAAGGCCACAAAAGCCTTGTCACAAGAGAAATTTTTATTAAAGAGATACAAAATATCATTAATTTCAGTTCTGAAATAAGCATATTTACCTAGGACTTCTACCAAACAGAATCTTGCACAAACGGGCTGATTTTTTCTCTTTTCCATGTTGTAATGAGGGGAGCTAAAATGAGGGCTGTGAATTAAAGTCCCTGCAGCCCCTGCTGCAGTGCACAGCTATCCAGCTACATCTGATCCCAAGCCTTTCCTCTGCTCCTCGTGGAAATGGCTCCAGCAAAGCCAAATGAACTCCTGACAGCAACAAAACTGCTTTAAGGGAATCAATTCAGGCCCATTAAATAACAAAATGACTCCATCAGTGACTTCTGGGGGACTGCAGCAGCTCCTGCAGATGAAATCCTTCCTCCCCTGGTGCCAGAGCCTCCCTCTCTGCCCGCAGAGGTGGGATCTGCCCTGAAAATGAGATTTTCCCACTAAAGGCTGTCCCAACCATCAGTTTTCAAAACTCTCATGCCCTGCTGGTGCTAACATGAATTTATGATGTTTTCTTCCAGTGCTGAAATGAAAGCTTATTTTCCATCAGCCATTTATTCTCTTGAGGCTCCAATTCCCCACTGCAAAAGGTTTGGGGTTTCTTTCATTCACTGCCTTCCTACACACCACATATTCCAAATCTTTGGGGTTGTGTCTCTGGCACTGAAAAGACCCATTCTACACCTCCATAAACTTTAAAAAATTTTCATTCTACGTGTTTTCGTGTAGAATTGATTTTACACAGCACAGTTGTTGCAAGGAGTGCCAACTTCCAAACTGTGTTATCAATTTAATCAAAAACACAGCTGGGAAAAAAACTTAAGGATATTCAGACTTCAGACACTCAGCAGTAAATAAAGCAGATGTGGGGGGAAAAAAAATTCTAAATTAAATGCCCTAAAAGCAGTAGGTGATCATGTAAGGAGCATTTCCCAGCACAGATTCCTGCATCATTTCCAGAGTGGGGGCAAGCCTTTTTGTAGCAGAAACACCCAAAAGATGTACTACAGTGATGCTACATGACAGAGGGGTGTTGGGGAGCAGCTCCTCACCATCATCTCCAGGGAAAATACTGAAAATTTCTTCCTTGGGATGAGGTGCCTTTCTTTTCTCCCCCAAAATTATAGTTCTGTCCAGTCATTACAATTTCAGACCCAGGGGACAAGGATAAAAAAATCCCAAACTCACCAGGCTAAAATTCAGATCTTTACTTTGCTTCACTAAAAGCAAATTATTGGCACATGAACACTAAAATGATGAGGCATTCTACATCTGTCCTTCATCTGTGTGTTTCACAGACTACCACATTTCTTAAGTCTAAGAATTTGAGTTACCATGTGACCTTTAGCTGATTATCAGCTCGGTGCACACAATTTCAGGGAGTTCCAGAGTCTGTGTGCCTAAAAAACCTAATTATAGCTCATTTAATCAGAAAATTCTCCAGAACATCTTAAAATAAATAGATTTTCCAGCTCCTTCCAACCTAAAATTCCAATCTAACCTTTTCCTGCTCCATCCCACCTAAAATTTTTTGGCTTTTGTTCAGTCTCTGAGTTTGGGTCCTAATTATTACTTTTTTTAGTCTATTACTAATTATTTCATTATAAAAAATTAAATGGCCTCTTTAATCTTCATACCTTGAGACTAACCCAAATATTTAATACTTTGGTAGAAATTGCCATTTCTCCTGATTGGTCACATCCATCTTGACCTCTTTTCACATTTTTTCCTCAGATTTGTTAACAATATTTTACAGCACTTTCCATCCTAAAAATTGAGATTAGTGAAGACAATCTAAGCTATATCTGAAGCACCTATCAGGCTTTTAATCAATAAACTGCAATTTCATTTCACGATTCCTCTGTGCTCCCAGCTCTACCTTGAGGGCTGTATCAGCCCGTGACTTGTTTGAGAGTTGTGAAATGGAACTTGAAATATTTCCAGTCCTGGACAGCATTTTGTCATAACAGCAAACTCAAAGACTTAAAGGAGGCCTGGACTTGATTATTTTTTAAATAAACTAGAGATTAATTGAAACATTTTCCTGCCTTCTCAGGAGGATGAGGAAGTGCAGCAGAAGTGCACTCATTAATGTGAAATAGAATTTGGATGGATTGCTTTTACTAAAAAGTTGACAGGTATTATGTTTTCCATAAATATGGATCTATGGGATTACAGAGAGAATAAAAACCTGGGGAAATCCATAACTGGCCAGCTGGAGAGAAAATCATTTTGTTGTGTCATGATCTGAGCTCTGGAGGTTAAAGCACCTTTCCACTTTTAACATCCATGCTATTGTAGCATGATCAGTGTTGACACTCATATCCCTGAGAAAGAAACTCCAATGTCCACATAACAACCCAAGGGAGACCATTAAGGAAAAAGAAAAAAAAAAAAAAGGAAAAGAAAGGAAAAAAAAAAGGAAAAACAAACCCTGGCCTTGTTCTGCTGTTCTCTCTGTCCTCCTGTCAGCATCCATCACATAAATCACCCAGCCTGTAGCAGGGAAAGGACTGACTGACTGCTGCTGTCTGTAAAAGTCAAGAAAACCTAAGCAGATCTATCAGAGCTTTGGCCAAAAGACAGGAGACCAAATCACCCAGAAATGGAATCAGATTGCTGTGTTTAGCCAAAAATGCCATCATTTCAGAGTTATACATATAAAGTCTTCTATCTACGAGAGGCTTCGAGACTGACTGCGGAAAAATCCAATTTTCCAGTTGCTCTTGTTTTTCAGGTGTGTGATTGCTCAGCAGGTGAAATGCTGAGCATCAAGCAGATCATGAGAAACAGCTGGTCCAGGGGAAAAAAAGGAAAAAATAAGAAAAAATAAGGGAAAAAACACCCCCTCTAAACAAACTAAACCAACTCCAGCCTAAATTTGCAGACCTCTCTTCTGCCACCTTGGTTTCACTGTCTGAGGAATTTTATTATAATGTTAATTAAATGAAGCCAAATACTGAAGCTTTTAGTGCAGCACCATCGGTTGTTGAGATCCAGAAAATGGAGCTTCCATGCAAAATAAGTGCAAGCAGAAAAATAAAAGAGGAAGAAAATAAAACATAAAAGTAAATCATTTGGTTGTTAAAAAAACCCAAAAAATATATAGTTATTTAATGGCTGAAGAGAATTAGATACACATTTTTCACTTGTACTATTCCCATAAAGGCTGAAAAACAAACAGGCTATAATCTCCTTTTCTGAACATATATCTACGTTTTCTTTTTGTTAACAGTGAAAAGAACTTCTGCATCTTTTTCTTAAAAAAATAATTAAAAAAAATTCTTACATAAGGGCGAGCTATTTTATTCTTGGGATGAGATGCAGTTCTCTAAAACGAGAACAGAGAGACCAAATTATAACTAACAGGGACCATCTCAAAAAGGTTTTTGCTGCCACCTGCACATTTGATGGCAGGAGATCGTTTTAGTTAACCAAGGGCATAATCCCAAGCCTGTCCTGCTGTGTGCCTGCACACTACAGAGCATTCCTACCCCACCTCACCTATTTATCAGCATTAAAAAAGCAGCAGGTGAAAGTATAACAAATTTAAAATCAAGCTTTAATAGGTTATAAACTGCTAAAAATAAACTAGCAGTAGTTTACCACCAGCAGTACACAGAGCCGAGTTCAGCTCCTGTAAAAGTTGGTATCTCTTCAAGTTCCTTCATGCTACTGAACTCTCAGACCATCATTATGCAAGGACCAGAAGTAAAGAAAAATAACTTTTTAGCTTTGCTCCATCTTATGGAAAAAAAAGTTATGAAGTAGAAGAAAAAAGCTTTTTCCCTTCAAAAGATGAATTTGCTTCAAGCATATTCTGTTATTTTTTGCTTAAAAAAAAAAAACCAAAAAAACCCTAAGATTTTTTTTACTGTCACAGTTTTAGAAATTTTTCTTATAAACCAACCCATCTTTGCTACTAAAGAGAGATCCAAACCTGGCCAGCTTTGAACTCCAGCTCCATATCCTCAGCCACGAGCTCGCAGGTAACAAAAAGCCAGAACAATGAATTGCAACTGAAGTGATGATTTGGGCAGAATTCCTTTGCAGTTTTGCAGAGTGGAAAAGAGAGAGAACATCCAGCTCGTCTGTCCCCGGCTGAAATGAAAGCCAAGAGGCCCCAGCCCTCCCCAGCTGGCTGATTCCTCTCACCTGCCAGGAAAACCACAGGTGATGCTGATTCCCTTTAATCAGGGGAGAAGAAAGGGAGGCACTCAGATAGGACGGAACCCAACAGCCCCCTTTGCATTTTTAATTGGTGAGAAAATCAAATATAAACATATT
Source organism: Ammodramus savannarum pratensis (assembly GCA_020466415.1). NCBI lineage: Eukaryota > Metazoa > Chordata > Aves > Passeriformes > Passerellidae > Ammodramus > Ammodramus savannarum. The sequence continues at coordinate 18,050,964 of JAHXMQ010003857.1, read as the reverse complement.
TTCTCCCCTGTGATTCAGAAGATCGTGCCCTGTGAGGCAAGAGGAGCAGAGCTGCTGGGGAGGTGAATCTGCACCACAAAAATCTGTGTGAAAGGAGGAGAGGGGAAAAAATCCATCCCTGCAGGACTCGGGTGTACAATGGGAACTGGCAGCCAAGGTCACTCCTGAGAAAGAGAGCAGCCAAAAAGGAGGTTTTAAATCTCAGTGGGCATTAGCTGAAAGACACACAGTGATGTTCTGCAGAGCTTTTAAATAGGACATGCACAAAGGATTCCAAGGAGATGGCTATCAGGCAGACCTATCAAAATACCTTTTTTTTTTTTTTTTTTTTTTTTGCCCAGGTTATTGTCATCCACGGACAGTCACGAAATCATTTTGGACCAGAAATGAATAAGTGCAATTTGACAGCAATCAATCACAGCCAGGCCCTGCATAAATACCTGACCGAAATGCCAGCAGCATCTGGGGGGGGTGAGGAACATCTGAGAGCCCCCAAGGAGGAGGAAGGAGGGAGAGGGCCCTGCCCAGGAGCTGCCAGGGACACTTGCAGAGGGCACTGGGCACCGTGGGACTCCAGCTCCTCTCCCTGGCACCTGCTCCCACCACCTGGCCCACGGGAAGGCACTTTGGGGACAGGCATATGCAGGCAGAACTGGCACATTAATGCTAAAAACTGGCTCATTAAACCTAAACATCCAACAGGAAAAATAAAATTTTTAAAACCCCCAAAAAAATTTAAAAAATAATAAAAGAGTTTGGGAAGACAAATTTCCAAAGCCAAGTGTTCTCTGCGTTCAGCTTGAGGGAAAGCATCAATTTTAGCAGAGGGAAAATAAAATAAAAAAACCCCATTCTTCCCTCAAAAACGTACATGAGTACAGACATTACTCTCTTTCTGCTTCACAGAAGCAACATTTGGAAAACGACTTAACCTTTCTATTTTTATCTGGGTGCATTCAAATTACCAATAATGTACAACATGCTGCAACAAAACCACTGATGTAGGGTATAATTTTCCCTCAAGCACATTATCCTAGCTGGTGGCTCAGAAAAATAAGCTGATAAAACAGCAGCAGACATCAATTGATGGATAAAAAGCCATCACAGCTATGTAGAATGCTGCTGCCCAACCTTAAAATCATACAATTAGCCAAAAAATACAAGCTGTAGGACAGGACATACCAACAACCATGCATTAGCTACCGGGTCATCCCAAAAATCCTCCTACCAACACATTTTTAGGCAGGCCAGCAGATTATCGCCTCATAATTTAGCTATTAACACACAGATTTATTTTAAAGCCATCATCATGCCTGGTACTTTTATTAAATATCTTCTTCCCTGTCAAGTTCAATCGGGATCTCATCCTAACCATGATGAGCTTTTAATTTTCTGTGCTATTAATAGCAACTTAAAAATAAAATGTTCTCTTTTGAAGCTATAAAGCTGTAACTTTCTTTAGGAGCTGCAAGGGGGAAGAGAGATTAATCTTCCTACTCTGCATCTCTTAAGCTACATTAGTTATCTGCATATATGGGAAAAAACTCAGTAGAACAAGGGAAAAACAGGAATTTTCTCTAAGAATCCCTTAATATAACTCCCTATAAGGATCTCACATGGCTGCAGCACAGAAATGAAGAATTATCAATATATAAAAGGAATAAATACTTTAGTTGCCAGGTAGGTTCTGCATCCTTCTCAGTGACCCTCATCAAGAGATAACAGATTAATGAATGACATAATTAGCTGCAGGATGCACAGAGTCCTGTCCAGCAAAGCCCTTCAGCAGCTTCTCAAATTTCAGCACAATTGGGGTCCTCATTAATTGCCCAGCAAATGAAGAAAGATGGGAAGCTGGAGATGAGGCTCATGGCCCTCTGTGACCATCTGACACACGGATCAGATGCTTCCAGCTGCTCTTCCTCAGCTGCCTCCTCCCAGCAAGGGCAGAAGGGAAGGTACAAAGCTGTTCCAACCCTCTCTGGGTTTGTAGGAACAGAATTAAAGCTGAGGGTTGCACAGTCCCTTTCAGCATCCTGCTGCAGTGCTGCTGGCACTCACAAGGAGTGACACAAGGAAGGTCAGCTCCAAGGCTTCCATCAGAACCACAGAGCTGCAGAAAAATCCAAAGAAGGCTCCAGGGAGAGCTCAGAGCCCTTCCAGTGCCTAAAGAGGCTCCAGGAGAGCTGGAGAGGATGGGGGACAAGGCATGGAGGGACAGGACAAGGGGAAATGGCCTTAAGCTGGAGAAAGGCAGATTTGGATTGGATTTAGGAAGGAATTCTCCCCTGTGAGGGTGGGCAGGCCCTGTCACAGATGCCCAGAGCACCTGTGGCTGCCCCTGGATCCCTGGCACTGCCCAAGGCCAGGCTGGACATGGTAGCTATGATATTTTCTGAAATTTTTTTCTTTAAGATTTTTTTCTCTTGAGAAGCTGAGAAGCCTCAAGAACAAAACAATGCTTATCTGTTGCTGTGGAATGCAACAGGTAGATCTGTGATTGGTCTCATGTGCTTGTTTCTAATTCATGACCAATCACAGTCAGCTGGCTCAGACTCACTGTCCAAGACACAAGCTTTTGTTATTCATTCTTCTTGTTTTTTCTATTCTTAGCTGACCTTCTGATGAAATCCTTTCTTCTATTCTTTTAGTATAGTTTTAATGTAATAAATATCATAAAATAATAAATTAGCCTTCTGAAACATGGAGTCAGATCCTCATCTCTTCCCTCACCCTCAGACCCCTGTGAACACCAGCACAGGCCATTGGGGCTTGGAGCACCCTGGGACAGTGGATGTCCCTGCCATGGCAGGAGTGGGATGAGCTGGTCTTTAATGTCCCTTTCTGTGGGAACTCAGCAC
>JAHXMQ010003857.1:18027596-18048003 GCA_020466415.1 Ammodramus savannarum pratensis | reverse complement strand
TCCAGGCCACAGGAACAGCTGAGGCACGGGACACCTTTCCACCCAAATCACTCTGGATTTGCTGATTCCATGACCTTGGGACACCACCCAGGCCCTGGGCTGCTGTGGGATGCATTTTTTGTCAGTACTTCCATGCTTGTGACCTCTCTATAGGATATGGGCCCTGCCACAGCCATTGAGGCCTATCTTTATCTAAAGATTGAACACTGAAGTGTGTTTTAATGAGGGATAAACTGAGACCATCTGGATGTCTCAGCTGCTACAGAGCATGATTGTTTGCTGATTTTAACCATGGCTCTTGCAGAGAACATAGACCTGTGTTGCACAAAGTGCACGAGCTCAGCTTGATTTCTCCTTGTAATCAAATGTGTTGATCTAAAATCTGTTTCCAGCAAATTACTTGTCTGTTTTGGGAACAGCTCCCTCCTCTTCTCCTCAGCACGGTGATGGGGATAAGCAGAGACAATTGAGTTGAAAAGGTATTTTTGTGAGGGGCTGACAGAATGAAATCTTCCATTTTGGAACACGACCGCCATTTACTCACAAACTACATACCAGGTGCCAACTCAAATTAAAACCTAGAATTTTCTTTTCTTTTTTTCTTCAAGGGTTTTGGTTCACTTTTGTTGTTGTTGTTGGGTTTGTTTGTTGATTTATTTTTTTTTCTTTACAGAGATTTGTTGCAAAAAAAAAGGTAATTAATTGGCCCCATTTGAATGGTGGTGGCATGGGGACAATCTGCATTTCTTCATGCACATATTTCAATAGTTAAGTGTTTTGAGTACTGGATAACCATGTTGCAATTAAGCTGCAATGGATCATTTGTTGATCCTGCATATAACCTGCAAGATAAATAATGAGTTGCTTTGGGAAGGTAAAGTAAGAAACTACTCAAAACCACCACAAAATTAATGGTGAGCAAAAGAAAATGTGAAAATAATTCTGCAGATTAATTATTAGAATATCGTCTAGACAGCTGAGGTTTCTGTCAATTCTCAAACTAAACAGAACCATTAGGGATCAAATCCAAATTTCCCATGTTCCCACAGATTTTTTCCACGTCTGAAGACTACAGGCACTGGAAACATCCAAATTCTAAAACCTTCAGCAAACTTCTCAGCTACTTTTCAAGAGAGCAGGCCTGGGTCTGGAAGTGGCGATGGAGTGAGTGTGCAGTGACTTCCTCCCAAACACCTCAGCCAGCAGGCACCATTAACAATTCCAGATTAGAACATTCTGTTTCAATTAGTTTAAGTGCTGTTAATTATGCATTCACCAGGAATGACACTTGTGACTTCAAATTCCAAGCAGATCTGAAAATTAAAAAACTAAAAGCAACAACTGTTCTTGTAAGAAGAGCTACTCCAGGGATACTGAGATCAGAAGTAATTTAGCATATTTTAGCATGGTTTTTCCCCCCATTTTAATCTAAATAAAGTTTGTGAAAAAGAAATTTCTATCTGTTGCTTTTACCTCCCAAAAAGTGATCCAACACAGAATGTTTTGGCTGTTGAATATAAAGTGATTATTTGAAAATGAAATCCTATCTTGTGTTCTTTTCCTATCAGAGTATCAATAAATGCCTAAAAAGGAATTTCTGGCAGAGATATCTTGAGATGCTTGGGAGAAATACCCCCCAAAACACCAAGACAAGCTGACTGCTCCCATTTATTAGGCTCCACCTGGTACCAGGAGACATTGCTCTATTGATTTGTTGGGCTCAAAACCCTTTCAGGGACAACACATAAATACCTACAAAGGTTTCAGTTGGTTACTGCTTTGATTCCCACTTCTAAACCCAAATGGTTTGGATCATTTGAATTCATGTCACCCATCACCAATTGCCATCCCAGATGTGCTGGAAAGCCACATCCTTTCCTCTGACACCAGGCCCACAAATATTTCACACTGAAAGATTCCCAAAGAAATTAATTCTGGCATTAGAGATGTGGAGGCATCCAATGGACCAATAAAATTAAATCTCTCCCTCTACAGGTAGAAGTGATAAAGAGGAATTACTGAACATGCCTAAAATAACCAAATTTATTAAACATAATATTATTAACCTGAAATATTAGTGGTCATATTTGTGCCTTGGTGTATTCAAGGTGTACCAAGTTTTAAAACAAGTTTTAAACACTGGGATCTCCATGATTAGTCTGTTTGAATCAAACCCTCTGCATTGACATAACACCTGAAATGTGCCAGTAAACAAAAGACAAAATCCAGCTGTTTCCAAGGTTTTCACACCCATCAACTCCTACATATTTCCTAGAGAAGCAAACTCACACCTCCTGCAACAGCTTTGGGTTTCTTTGTTATGTTTTGTGAACCCATCTGAAATAATTCAGACATCAGAGAATTGAAATTACCATGCCTCTAATAACATTCAGCAATCTCCCAATCTGTTAAAATCAGAAATTTTACAGAGAGAGCACCCCCACAACAATCTCCAGAATAAAAGAGAATTGTCAATCCTTACATGCTTAACTGCAACCCCCAAAAAATAAAAATACAAGCTTATCTCAGAAAATTAAGCAAAACCGATCAAAGCAGAGCCCACGTCACTGATTTGCATGCACCTAACCCACATGCTATCACAAAATGCAGAGCCAGCCCACTCCTGATGGCAGTGAGCAACTCTGCCAGGTTGGGGATTAAAAAACAAGATCCCATCTCTTGCTTCAGCCCATCTCAATCTGGTGCTCCCCAGGTAAATCAGTGCAGGTTCTTTAGCATTTTAAATCAAGACAACTTTTGTTCACATATGCTCCTGTGATTATTGTTTTGCCTTCTTTGAAAATGAACAGAAAACACTTCCTCAGATGTGTTCCTTAATCACCTTATGTTTATCTTGCTTTTTGTCACTTCTTGCAAGAACAAAACTTCCCAAGTTCTAGCACAGCCATTTCAAAAAGGACTTACTGTCAAAAAATGATTTGTGGAAATAGAGGGAGTGGAACAGACCCTTCCCATCCCTGTAACAGCAACTCCAGTGACCTTGAGGAAAACAGACAAATAGGAAAAAACACACAGCTGCCATCTAAACCTCTTTAACTCCTCCTGGGAGCTGCAGGTGCCCAGTGTCACCCTGAGATTGCCAAGAGCATGTACACCTCATTTGGAGGGGCTGATGCCTTGTTGGGACTACCTAAAACCAGAGGCCAGACAGAATTAAGGGAATAAAAGGAATTCTATTTATTGAACGGCCTTCAGGTACATTTTGGGCTACACCCAAAATGGATAATGGGTTTTTATACTTTTATAATTTGGTCTATTTGCATGTTGGGGGTTAATCTGCCAATTCCAGCTGCAGGTAATGAAGTCATTGAGCCCAAGTTTGCTCCCCCCAAGTCCCTTTTGTTCCCATCTCTGGCCCTGAGGCAGTGAGGTGTCCTTGATTGCCAGGCCTGGAGAGGAATTGTTGTGTCTGCCCAAAATGGGAAAGCTGCAGCTGAGACTGGGTGTGGGGTTTGGAGTTACACACTAAAGAGCTGCAGGAGTACAAATACATGGAAAAAATAGAAAAGCATAAATGCTAAGGCACCATGGGAGCACCCCTGTGGCCCTGTGTGTGCTCAGGCTGTGCATTTCCACCCCAGTCAGGAGGCAGTGACACAGGCAGAGCTCTGTGTGTGTGTTTGCTCCTGTTCAGCTGCTGCTCTGCTTGACCTGATCTGCCACAGGCAGCAGAGTTTATTTGCTGAATCTGTTTACCCCACTGTCAGTCAAGATGTAGGATATGCTTAAACAGGGAACAGTCAGATTAATATAATTGAGCTGCAGCTCAGAGCAGCCAGGGAGCTGTGCTGGAATGGCAAAGCACTTATTCCCTTCTGATTAAAACCTCCCCAGGGCTGTATCAGTGTAAAGACACCAAAGCAGGGATGCACAGGGGACCCAGAGATGGGAGCCTTTCCTTTTGGGAGCAGCTCACCAGCTGGAGAGGAAGGAACATGGATCACACAGAGATAAGTTGCCATTGCATGAGGAGCACTAGTGGATTTGTCATTCCTTGTGACAGAGTTTTGTCCCCAGAGTCACATTGTGAGCACAGCTCTGTTGCTGTTGTGTTAGACATGTCATGCACCAGGGTGACAGCCCAGCACACAGATCCAGAGAGCCTCATAAACAGCCTGTTCTCATTGACTCCAGGGAGAGATCCCTCTCTGCTCCTCCACACAGATCTGCTTCTGCCCTCCCTGTCCAAACACAACCAAAGGAGCACGTCTGTGGCTGAAAAGGAGCTCAAGTCCTCAGCACCATCAGACTGACTAAAAACCATGCATTTCTTTGTGCTGGCAGTGCTATTTCCAGCACAGGGCAAAACAGACAGGCAGCTTGCAGGTGGCATCCTCCTGCAGGGACCAACACTGCTGGCACAGATGGCACAGGAAAAAGGGAAATGCTGGTGCTAAATCCATTTGCTGAAGTCTTTAGGAGCCTTTGCACTTAAACTCTTTAGTACCTCAGCACTACAAATCCCAAAGTTGGAAGGACTTGTCCTGACTCACAAGTTGCAGAGTGAGGTTCTCGTGGTGGCAGAGGGTTCCTCAAGGCCTGGCCCCACAGCTGGGGCTGTGGCTGGGAGCAGAATGTCCCCAGGGAGAAATGCTGTGTGCAGCTGGAGCTGCACCACACCAGCATCCCACAGCTGGGAAACAATGACTTGGTGCCACCACTGACTTTGTGCCACCACTGACTTTGTGTCACCACTGAGCTGTTGTCACCACTGACTTGGTGCCACCATTGACTTGGTGTCACCACTGACCTGGTGCAGCCATTTCAGTGACATTTGCCCTAGAAATGAGCCCTCCAACTCCACACAGGAGCCACAGTGGCACAGCACACAGGAACTATTTCTGTATCAGTGCAGAGCTGATCTTTGCCTTTTCTCTAGCCTAGATTTTGATTTCCCCTAAGTGATCAGCGCTGGCCTAATTCTACTCCCATTTACATCAGTCAAAGCTTTACCATCAACTTCAAAGAAAATGGATTTAACCCAATATAGTTCATTTTGATAAATTCTCCTTTAAGAGAGAAGGACCTCTGCTTCTCCAGCAGAGGATAAGATGATGTATTTTTACACCAGGCTTCAGAGCCAGATGACTTTGCTGTGCCCTACATTCACATTTTGGGTTTGAGCAGCACTGCAGCTCACAGCAGCTCAGCTCTGGCTGTGTCTCAGCCAGGCAGGAGATTTCCCTGGGAGAAAACAGAGCAGAAGCCCCACTGCAGGTTCACACTCAGCACACAGGGCAGGAACAATCAGAAGGCTCTGGAAAGCTTCCAGCCCCAGCAGGAGCACTCTGAGGCCAAAGGCTCAGACTGAATCCAGTCAGACACGAGAGCTGCACAGAGCCAGGGCTGCTCCCCACTATTGATCTGCCTCTAATGCACCCAGGGCCTGCTGATGGTGACATTGCAAACTCCACTCCTACCTCTTATCTCTAGCATCTTTTCATTTCCCATCCCTTCCTAAATAATTCACTCAGCATAACTGGTCTGTGTCTTATCCTCAGATTCTTATTTCAGTTGCATAAATTTGGATTTAGACCTTTTGGATGATAGCCTTGGAGCTGTGCCTCCCTCTTACAGGGACCTGACTGCAATTGTTAAAAATTCCCTCCCAGAATGAACCTTCCAAGACACTTTGTTTAACATTGCATTAACCAGCAACTTCTTATCAAGAAAACATCCCTTGTAAACAAGATTCTGTAACAAATTATCTGACACATTAGGCATAGGAAATTTAGTCCAACTTAGGCACCAGGCAAATCCACTAGCAGAATAAAATATTGAAAAGGAACACTACAAAAACCCTTCAAATAAAGCTCAAAATGGGAGCATTTAACTGGCAGGAACAGCAGTGGTTTAGGCTTTTTAGCTTTTACAGAGGGAAGGACTGTTACAAAAGGCATCTCAGCAAACACTACAGTGGCAGGGAAAGGAGCTGCACTGAAGGACTTCAGGAGGAATTTCTTCACAGAAAGGGTGATTAGATATTGGAAGGGGCTGCCCAGGGAGGTGGTGGACTCACCATCCCTGGAGATGTTTCAGGAAAGCCTGGATGTGGCACTAGGTGCCATTGGTTGATAGGGTGGTGATCAGTGATAGCTGGGGCTTGATGATCTCAGAGGATTTTTCCAACCTAAATGATCCTGTGATTCTGTGCCTTATTAGAAAACCTTTTATAAAAGGAAGAATAACCCCAACACAGTTCATCACAGATACTTAGCAGGAAGGGAAGACAGATACTGTTGTAAATGCAATTCAAATATTTCAGCCTTTATCCAGCCAGAATCCCCTTTAACAATTATATCCTATAATTGTTGGCAGCCCTCTGTCTGCAGGAGTATCTCACTCTGCCTTTATACACAATGATTTCTTTCCATTCTTTCCCCCCTATACCCCAAGATGGGGACAGAACTCTCCTGACTGTCCGATCTTTTGGGGTGACACTGCAGCCACCCCAACCTGGGCTGGCTCATCTGCTTCTGCTCTCCCTGATCTGCTTCTGCTCTCCCTGATCTGCTTCTGCTCTCCCTGATCTGCTTCTGCTCTCCCTGATCTGCTTCTGCTCTCCCTGATCTGCTTCTGCTCTCCCTGATCTGCTTCTGCTCTTCCTGATCTGCCATTGTCTTTCCTGATCTGCTTCTGCCCTCCCTGCCCATCCTGTCCCTCAAGCCCTCTCAGGGATAAAGGGACATCTCTAAGGCCACAGAATGATGGTGACACTTTCCCCCAGCAACTTTCCTTTAAACCAGACAGGGGGTAGTAGTTTCCAACCAGTTTTCATCCCTGTAACCTCACCGAGCCCACCCTCCATTTCAGAAGTGACACCTTGTGTTAATTGGGCATGTTTTATCATAACTCATTTTCCTCTTTACTCATATCTCCCCCTCAGACACAGGCCTTTATCGAGATGATTATCAGATGCATTATTTACTATTTTATGGTGCAGGAAGAACTCACGCAAAGGAAGGTGACACTCACAGGAAAGGTGCTTTAACAAGAGACATTAATTAGCAACCACTGTAATAACACCACAGCAACAAGTGTCAAACCTCCCTACATGGACTCAAGCAGTCAAGATTAAGTTAACATTTTTTCCTTATTACCCTGACTTTTATATAATTTCCCACCATAAATGGAAAAGTCATCTAGAAATTTGGGGCAGGTCATTTATCACCGTTGAAAGCAACTGCATAAAAATGTCTGAGATGGAAGAATTTCAGTAATGTTTTCTGAATTCCCAACACAGAACAAGACTGTGCTGCTTTCACTCCTCCTGGTTCAGCACTTTGGACTTACCTGGATGAATTCTACTTGCTGGGATCAATTAAAGCAGCAGAAGATCACATGGAAAGATGTAAAAATCTCATGAAGAGTGCCAAGTAACAGCCCATAATAACAGCTAAACCCGAGCTGCCATTGCAAATCAGAGCTCCAGGACTGCCAGAGGACTCAGCGACTCCACAGGACAGCACCCACAGAGGTCCCACCACACTAAAAGTTGTCCATGACTCACAAAAACACAGGCTCAGTCTTCCCTGCATTCCTGCTTGGAAAACCAACTTCAAATCAAACAGCTCCCCTTTGGTTTGGGGGTTGGTTTTATTCCCAATGTTCCTAAGAAAACCATAGGATGATTTAGATTGGAAAGGATCTTTGAAGGTCATCTAGCCCAACTCAGCGCCAACTTCAAATGTGGAACAGCTTGCTCAGGGTCATGCCCAGATGAGCTTTGAGCCTCCCCAAGGATGGAGATTCCCACCCCTGTCTGGGCCATTGTTCCCATGTTGGAACACCCTCCTGGTGAGAAAGCTATTTATATTTGACCAGAATTCCCCTTACTGGAATTACAGCTTTCACCTCAAATCCTTTTGCTGTGCACCTCGGGGACGAGTCTGGATTTTCCTTCTTTTATGACCTCCACTGGTAAGTGAAGAAAGGAATGAAAGCACATCCAGCTCTTCTCCTGAGTGAGGAACACTGACACTGCCAAACCTCTCCCTGTGTGCCCCGTGCTCCCACCTTGATGCCCTGCTCTGGACTCCCCCAGTCACCACCAGTACCTCTCCTGTACTGGGCAGACTGGGCACAACCCTCTAGAAGCATTAGCACAGAGCAAGAAAGTTAAAAGCAGTGGAGAGGACAATTTTTGACAATTATTTAAGAGTTCAATGCCCACATCTTGGCTCAGGTATCTCAGATAAAGCAGTTAATGTGCACCTGCCATTCCAGAGTGCCTTCCCTGAGCTCACAACACCTCCACTCACCCAGAGCTGCTGAGAGCAAAGGAAGAGTTGGGATCAACTTTGCCAAAGTCCCTGGGAAAAGAATTTTATTTTCAGAATCAAGAATAAGCCTTCATGACCCACACTGGAGGAGGGAAAAAAAGTTTCCATACAATGAAGGCCGTCCATTTAATCAAAACATTAATCCTAGAGGGAATTTTCTGAACACATTTGAATCTCAAGGTCAAAAGTTGCAAATGCAGATTAAATACATTTCTTATATATAGGATTAGTCACAAAAAGAGATTGTTTTAAAACTTGTTTTCCTTCAATCCACAAAGTATCGGAATTAAGGGACTTGAAAAATCAGCAAAGGAGTTTGATACATTCATAAATCTCCATTCACAGCCCTATCAAGATAGCCTTGCTAAAAAGAATTAATTCTGATTATCGGGGGAAAAAATTGTTTGCCTGCTTTAGCAGGTTACATAATTCCCAAAAATACTTGGAGCAATATTAAATTCTGCTCTATTGGAAGTTTTACATTGTGAAAAATAATGCAATACCTAAAACTGAACAGGACCATCAGAGCAAGGCAGTGGCAGATTATTAATCACCCCTGCCTTTGTTTCATAAACACAGTTTGAGGAGTGAGCTTTGGTAAAGGCATATACTGAGAAACAAAAGCAAATTAGAGCAGAATTCAGAGATTAACAACTCAACCAACTTCCTAAAGGCCAAAATGTATCCAGAGGGGCTCTGCTGGGGGAAAGGTACAGTGAGAGGTAGGAGGGATCCTGTACAGTGGTGGGAAAACAAAGAACTAAAATAATCAGCATTTCAGTGAGGCCACAGTGTCAGTAAAGAGAGAACCTGTGCATGGAGGCTGTGGCTGTGATCTTTAACCAAAATCAAATCAGTACAAATCCAGAAAAAGCAACAGGGAGGCAGGTGGCAGCACAGGTAACACGTGGTGGCACCTCCTGGCGTGGGAGAGATTTGATTCCAGCTCTGAAACATCTTCCAGCATCCCCGGGGGTCAGGGCAGCAGGGTGGAGCAGCCCCAGCAGCCTGAGATGAGCTCTGTGGAGAGGGAGCTCTGCCCATGGCCCCAGTGGAGGCACTGCTGTGTCAGCAGGGGCAGGCAACCAGGAAAACTGAGAAAGGAGGAGTCAGCAATGTGCCTAAAGAGCAAGAGATGCATTTAAGGCTTTGCCAAATATCTCCAACCCGAGGGAGAAGGCAGGGGAGGAGTGGGATGGATACAGGCCTTCACCCTGGGATTCAGGAGGAAGGAAAGCTGCCAGCACTGCTCTGCAGCACACATTTCTCTTGGGTTAGAAACAAACATCCCCATTTCTGCTCCCCAGATGTATTATATTACATTATATAGCCATGCTCCCCAGGAGCAGAGCACCCTGGCTGTGCTGTGCACTGACACCTTGCTGGCCAAACCCAGCCTGGGTGCTTACAAGAAGTGAGGGCAGGCAAGCTCAGAGCAGGGCTCTTCTAAAGGCAAAGCCAACTTGGGCAACTTGAAGCCATCCCAAGTGCCAGAAATAAAGGCTGAACAGCTTTCTGAGGCACTCTGAAGCACATTTTCTGCTGGATGAATGTGGATTTTGCAACACTTGCAAATCCCATTAGCAGCAAGGAGAGCTGTAGGACTCGGCGCACACGATGCATTATCACTGAAGTGACCCCTATTTAATTACTGAAGAAAATGCAAACACTTCCCATCTGACTTTTACAGTGTTAAACAGCTTACAAATTGTTGCAGAGATGCTTTTCCTGGCATGCATCAGGTCCAACACTTGAGCAAAGTCATTCCTTCACCTCAGCTGAAACCTGGGCCCTCAGTGATCAGCAGCTCCTAAGAAATGACACTGCCCTTGATCCCCACAAAAATTCTGGTCATTCTTTAGGAGTTTCATATCTTCACTTTAAAAACCAAGCAATTACAGCTCCTTCATGTTCTATTTTATGGTTCCAGCAGTTTTCTTAACCTTGAGAAAATTTGGCACCGTTATTCTAATTATGAGAAGTGGGAGTACGTGAAATCTTTCCAGCAAAGGAGAATCTGAGCTGGCAGATGCATGAAATTCTATCCTGCAAAATGACAGAAGGGGAAGTAATGGGACACTAGACCTGTCACTTACCCAGGTAAGTGCTGTAAATAAAAAACTACATTCTTTTAAGCTCATTCAGCTCCTGATAAATTGACACCAAGTATGGATATTGTTACAAAATGCAGCTGCAGTAACTCGAATTGCTTATTTACAAAACCTGTTGTCACTATAACACAAAGACAAGCAGAGTGTGTGTGTGTTTGTGGTACATTTAAAGCCCCAAACTCCAGAAAGGAAAGTCTCCCATGTGTGTCCTGAAAAATGCATGCACTTTGCTACTGAGCTCACACGTTGGGTTACAGCCCCATGAGAGGACTGGGGATTTAAATACCCCACTGGGCCTTTTCCATCTCCATCACTGCCCTGGAACTCAACATATACAAGTCCCAGATGCCATGAAGACTTTGGAGCCATCACTCCCTAAAATTTGGAGAAAACTGAAGCAGTTTGTATTTTAACAATTTCCCATTAAAACCCTCAAGTTTATTAAGGTCTCTGTGCTAAAAATACTCAAAAGCTTTCACTCCAATAAAAGACCATTCCACAAGGTCTCCTCAAGCACAGTGAAATGCAGGAGGGGCCTCCCAGCCATTCCTGTTGCAGAGGGCAGAACTGAGCTCTCAGTGATCTCCTCCTCAGCAGAACCCTTCAGAGATCCATGCACTCAGTCACAGATGTCCTCACACACGTTTCAAACCAGGCTTCAATCCCTGCTGCATCCCTCTCTGTGCTGTACTTGGCTAACCCCTTACATAATCCCAGGGCTTCCTTCTTTTAAAGCACACATAAAACAGCCTGAGTTCAAGCACGGAGATAACAAAGTCGTCAAACAAATCTGAACGCTTCCAAAACCTACTTTTCTCTTTTGACAACTATCTGAGAACAGAGAGTGCAGAGAGCTGTTCCTCCTTTAAATTTAGCTTCAGCCTCTGTGAAAATCCCTCCCAATGCTCCACCATTTGCTGCCTGGTCTTTCCATTCAAGTAGAATGGGGCAACGAACCCAATTTTGCTGACCCATTCCCGTGGCTTAGGATTACAGAAGGGAAAACCTGAACATGTGTCTGAACAGAAAACCCAAATTTTTTTGGTTTTTTGCAATTAAGGTGTGTGTGTGCAGCAGTGGGAGAGCTGCACCTCTGTTTGGCACAGCTCTGTATGCCAGGGCAGGGGCTGGTGCTGCCCTCAGAGCCACGTGAGCTCTGGAGCTGCTCAGATGTCTGCCTGACATGGGATTGCTCTGAAATTAGAACATTGCCCCATTTTCTATAAAGCCTCCAACATCCCAGGGTTGTCCCTGTTAGCAAGGGATGTCCTTGAAAACGAGGACAGCTGATGACCTTAAAGAAGGAGGGTAATTAGTCACAGCCCTGCAACCTTTTCTCCCAAAGAAACAGTGATAAAAGTAAACTCCTATTAGAATATCATTAAATGCATTATTATGCAATACTGGTTACATAACCATGCTTTACCAACTCGGGGTATTTTCAGGCAGAATTCAGTTTCACAGAATTGCCCACACAGAAAGGTTTTTTTAAAGGATGAATTGTCTCTCTGGAGGGGATGGAAAAAGCTCAGGTAAACTGATGAATGGCAGATTGGTTGCCAATATTTCACATCCAACTTGAACTCTTAAAAAAAAAAAAGTCTTTTTAAGAATCCTTTTTCAGCTAATTCCTCCCAGAGAAGTGATAAAATTCATAGAAGCATTTGCAACTCCAAATATATCACCCTATCCAGACATTCAGTACCATTTGAATTTCAGCTAAAAATTCACTGTGAATCCATGCAAAAATCAAGGATAAGCAAAATTAGACTACATTAAGCATGACAGCCTGAAAAATGTTGCTGCATTTTATCGAAATTAATATGGTCATCTATTTTCCTCTATCCCTGCTTCCAATAACAAGCAGAAATAGTGATGCATTCTATGTTTTACTAAAATATTTCATCTAATTTACTCATTTAACAGCTTTAGTTAGTTCAGGAATGTTCTAACCTCCAAAGTAAATACCTGAATATTGTTCTTAGTGGTGCCTGAGCTCAAGTTAAATAAAATTCACAGCTATTACAAAGTCTAAAAGCAAGAAAAGAATGAAACAGGAATGCAGGTGAAATTCTGACAAGGCAAAAGCTGGTGCTGCATGGATTTTTAAAAGATCAGGTTTAAAAAGACAAGATGTACATTTTCAACACAGAAATCTACATGAAATATAAGCATTATTATTAAAGTTCATTAGTAAGCTGCTTATTTTCTTACCAAACATTTCCTTGCAAGATCAGCCATTTACTGCTATCTATGAAAGTCATCCCAAAACACTGCATTTGTACTGGGCTACAGTGACAATTGTTAAAGAAAAAATAAACAGCTGATGAATATTTCAGGTACAGCATCATCTCTAGGCAATAAATCCAGCACAGTTACGTTTTTCTTTCACAAAGCTCCATTCTAATGAATCATTTCTACTTCCATCCTTCCCAAAAGCCAAATGCAGGGGACATTTTCAAAGCAATTACCATTTGCCTTCTGGCTGTGCAAACTAATAATGGACATTCTCCCTCTGTCACCAAGCCACATTTTGTGCCTCACGCCTTCCCACTCAGGGCACACACAGCTTGTGAGTGCCTGGAACCCAAAACCAGAACCCAAAACCCTCCAGGCAGCCCAGAATAACCCTGCTGGGCAGCAAAGCCCGGAGCTGCCATGCAGAACGTTCTTGTGCCATGCCTGGAACCCAAAACTGGGCTGATTATGCTGGGCTGGTCCAGGCAGCCCACAACAACCCCGCCATGCAGAGCATCCCTGTGCCATGCTTGGAACCCAAAACCAGAACCCAAAACCTTCAAGCCAGCCCAGAATAACCCTGCTGGACAGCAAATCTCAGAGCTGCTGTGCACAGCATCCTTGTGCCATACCTAGAACCCAAAACCAGAGCCCAAAGCCAGACCCCAAAACCCTCCAAGTCAGCCCAAAATAACCCTGCTGGGCAGCAAAGCTCAGAGCTGCTGTGCAGAACATCTTTGTGTCTGGAACCCAAAAGCAGAGCCCAAAACCGTCCAGGCAGCCCAGAATAACCCTGCTGGGCAGGCAGCAGAGCCCGGAGCTGCCATGCAGAACATCCCTGTGCCATACCTGAAACCCAAAACCAGAACCCAAAACTGAGCTGATTATTCTGGGCTGGTCCAGGCAGCCCAGAATAACCTTACCATGGAGAGCATCCCTGTGCCATACCTGAAACTCAAAATCAGAACCCAAAACCATCCAGCCAGCTCAGAATAACCCTGCTGGGCAACAAAGCTCAGAGCTGTTGTCCAGAGCATCCCTGTGCCGTACCTGAAACCCACAACCAGAACCCAAAACCAGAACCCCAAACCCTCCATCCAGCCCAGAATAGCCCCGCTGGGCACGCAGCAGAGCCTGGAGGCGCCGTGCAGAGCATCCCTGTGCCGTACATGAAACCCAAAACCATAAGCCAAAAACTGAACCCAAAAGCAGAGCCCAAACCCTCAATGCAGCCCAGAACAGCCCCGCTAGGCAGCAGCGGTGCCGTGCAGAGCATCCCTGTGCCGTACCTGGAGCGCTGCAGCCCCGCCGGGCAGGGATGAGCGGCGCAGGTGAGCCCCGCTCCCGGAGCAGCGCTGGCCATGGGACGAGTGAGGCGTTCCCCAGCTCAGCCCGGGGTGTGGCAGCAGGGACACACCTTTCCTGCTTCTCTCCACCCCCTGCAATGCCTGGATCGCCTGCATCGCTGTTTCCTCCCCAGCCGGCGGCACAGGGAACGGAGGCAGGAGCGGGGAGCGCTCCGGGGAGGAGGCGATGCTTTCCCTCCCTGCCCCATCCTGAGCAGCAAAATTACAATCCCACGGCTTCCCGGGAACGCCAAGGGGCCCTGGCAGAGTTCAGCAGCTTGCAGGAAGGTGGATTCCTGTGAGCAGTCGGTTTCTGTGTCCCCAATTCCCGAACGCAGCGTGCCCACCCCTGGGCTGGGAGCGCACCCCGGGACAGCTCCTCACACCCCAAAGCACCGGGAACGAGCTGAAGCAGAGCCCCTGCAGCACTCCGAGCCTGAACAAGGACTGTTCAACACCCCTCAGTCAGCTCCAGCCGCCACCTTTTACCTTTTTAGTTATTTATTGAAGCGCTGAAACACAAACCCAGCTGCAAGGAAAGCCTTCACACCAACCCAGAGCGCCTGGCTCGTTATGGTACGGGAATATTGGGGGAATGAGAGGGTGCGGATTAAAGCAGAGGATGAAACTGAATCCCAGCCTCCCTCACTGAGCCCTCAACCACTAAAACATCCCAGAAGAGGGGAGGCAGCAAAGCCAGGGCTGCAATTTTCAGCTTTTCTGCCCAGGGGTAAGCCTGGCCCTCTGCTTTTGAACAGCTTGCCCAAACTGAACTGCAAAAAGTGGCTTTTTTTTCCATAATCAACACAAATGTATTGAAGTGCTATTCTCAGTTTCAGAGGAAATCAAGAAATAGAGGAAAGGAAAAGAAAGTTCCTACTACCTCCAAATTGTTTAAATGTGCACACAAAAATAAGTGGGATGAGTGGGACAATCCACATTAAAAAACAAACCAATATTTTTATGTAAGAGATATATACACACATCAAGTTCCTATAATATTCCTATTATTATTTTTATTATCATCATCATCTCCAGGCATTTTCTCACAGGTAAACATTTTCTCCCATCAATAAAAGACAGAATTGTCATTAGAAAAAGAAAATAATGATAAAATATCCAAAAGTAAGAAACTTTAGTGCAGCTTTTTTAACTACTGTCTCATTTTCTCAGGAAACATTATATTTTACATTATTATATTTACATTATTATATTTTAATGGTGCAAATTAGGTTTATCACTGTCACACTATGGAAATTAACTTCTGATTCCTCTACATTACAGACTTTTGTATCTGTAAAGAGTAATATTTTCTCCTAAAAAAGTATAAGGACTTTTAATAGAGACTAGAAGAATTATACTGTGATATTTAAAAATAAACACTGTCAGACTTACCTGAGAAAATCAAAACCTATGTGTTAATGCATTTTTGACTGGACAGAATTTTAAAAGATTATTTCACATATACAGACCCTCCATGTGAAGAAACCAACAGTCCCAGGTCTTTAAATTTTGGGACTGTAAAAACAGACTCCAAAAATACCCAAGATGGTTTCACTCAACTATTAAAATAAGTGGTTAAAACCTAGGTAATTAAGAAATTTTAAAATATGCAGGAACAAAATAAGCTGTTAGACAAGGACATTTGTGGCCTGCAAATGTCTCAAGATAAAACCAAATTACACCTGAACAGGAAAGCAGCGTGTGCAACCTCACAAAATATTATTCTTAAGCACTGAGAAGCAAGTGCTGTTGGTGAGAGGATTCCTTTCTTGAGTGGAAGTGGTAAGGATGGTAAAGATCTATTTTTAATGTATTTTTAAATAATTTTAATTCATATTCCAGGTCCAAATAAGAGTCTGAGAAAGCTCTGGAGCTGCTGAGCTGCTGGATTTCCGATTGTTGTTAACCCCAAACTCTGGAGCCACCCTTCCTTTGCTATGGCACAATGAAACACCTTCAGCTCACCTTTCCCTGGAGTCCTGCAGGTGTTTTACACCGATTTCTCCTAAAATAAACCCACAATTCCATCAGAGGGCTCCCTGCATCCCAGCCCAGGCTGTGCCATCCCACCTGAGCACCAGGGAGCTGCCAGGGCTGCCCAGGAGCAGCTGTGATTTACCAGGGCTCTGCACACTTTGTGCCCAGGGCAGGGCTGGCACAGCTCTCAGAGCCCGGTGGCACCGTGACCTGCAGGAGCACAGGGCACACCTGGCACTGCACAAATCCCACCCTGGCCCTCCCTGGGATCACCAGTGCCTGCAGCTGGCAGGGAAAAGCACAACAAATTAAAAATCTGCCACGTGGGCAAAAGGGAAAAACCACTTCAAAGCAGGCTCTGTACCTTTATACAAATAAATATTTTTTTCCCCATTTTCCACAAGGTAAATGTTCACCAGCAGCCACTCCCAACCTGAGCGCAGCAGGCTAAATTAAAGAATTAAAGGAATTTATTTCCCTTACCTTTGTGATACTTTCCATTCTGAGTAACTCTGAAGTTGTTTTATCTAAATTTACAGAAGGGAAAAAATAAAAAAAAAAAAGGTGATTGGGGTAGGGAGTATTTAAAAATTACAGAAACCAAAGGGGAAAAGTTTGGTTCACAGCACAGGAAAACGGCGTTCAAGACCAGTCCAAGATATCATTTTGGGAAAGTCACTTTTGCCACAGCTCTAAATTGATCTAATTTGCATGAAGCTCAGGGTAACTGAATATTATCATCACATTATATTATATAATTGTCTTTTTTAGGCAGACATATACACATTTTCCTGTACATAATTGCAACTTTCTGGCCTAGATGAATCTGCAAACAGATAAAATATTGCTTCTTAACCAGGTAGCTTTTAGGAAATCTTTAACAGTAAAACCAGATACTAATTTTTTTAATAGTTATATGTAAGATAAGAGATAAGAAATCTGAATTGAATCATTTTATCAAAGAATAGTCACAAGGCTAAAGGAGATAGTGGAATTTCAAGGAATGAGAAAGGAGGACTGGAGATGATGGAATTTATGTGTGGGGATGAAGAACATATTAAGTAACAAAATACTATGGAAATTAGTAATAAAAATGGTGAAGGGTAATATAAAAACTAGATTAATTTAGTTAATTAATTTTAAAATTTACCTGCTTTTTTTACCTGCATTAATTTAGCAATGCCATTTCAAATTCAAGAATACAGCAGCTCATTTAAAAGAAACTACTATTTTAAAACAAAAACTGTCTACCAAAAGCCTGAAAATAAAAAAAAAATTAAAACAAAAAAAGGGTGGACGTGATCCAATCAATACAATCCTATCCATCACAGTTACAGGGGTGACCTTGCTTTACATCAGATCTTTGCATCTTTGGAGAAATTCTGTGTCAGCAGAGCTG
The DNA here is from genome assembly GCA_020466415.1 of Ammodramus savannarum pratensis. Taxonomy (NCBI): domain Eukaryota; kingdom Metazoa; phylum Chordata; class Aves; order Passeriformes; family Passerellidae; genus Ammodramus; species Ammodramus savannarum. The sequence continues at coordinate 18,030,626 of JAHXMQ010003857.1, read as the reverse complement.
GAAAAGGTGTAAGAGATATGAGCTCTGACAAAAGTTGTTGAAGACCTTTTACACCACAGGTGTAAAAATCTATGAATTCTGATAAAAGGAGTAAGAACTCTGAATTCTGACCAAAGCTACGACATGGGACCCCATAGCTCTGAACTCTGATCCCCCAATAACCCAGAGTCTGCTGGAGCCCAGCATTCCACCAGCTCCCCTGTTTGGAGGTCCCCAGGATGAGGGAAGAGATGAGAATCCCACTCTGTGTTCTTCAGAAGGCTGATATTATATTATATTATATTATATTATATTATATTATATTATATTATGTTATGTTATGTTATGTTATGTTATGTTATGTTATGTTATGTTATGTTATATTTTGCTAGAAATATATAGTATATATACTATATATACTATAAATAGTATAAGTATTATACTATTAAATATATTTATTATTTATGCATTTATTTAATATTATATTATTAAATAGATATTATTTATAGTCTAAATATATATACTATAAATATATATATTTATATTACGAATATATATATTTATACTATAAATAGTACAAATATATACTATTTGTACTATTTATATATTTATATATATTTATATAGCACATATATACTATATGTGCTATAAATAGTGTAATAGTATAGTTATATATTGTAAATAGCATAAAGCTATACTAAAGAAATAGAGAAAATAATACATCAGAAGGCGAGAAGAGAAAATGATAATGAAAACTTGTGACAGACTCAGCGATTAAAACACAGCTGGCTTTGACTGCTCATTAAGTTAAAACAATTCACATGGATGTACCTGTTGGTCAACAATTTTCAGACCACATTCCAAACCAATCAGACAATTATTGGTCACATTTCTTTTCTGAGGTTTCTCAGCTTCTCAGGAGAACAATCCTGGCAAAGGGATTTTTTATAAAATATCACAGTGCCACTCCTGAACAAAAGCCACATGTGTGCAGCAAACCCAGCCTCACCTCCAGCAGGGTAAAACCAGCCCCAATGCAGAGATTTGTGCAGTACCCAGCACATTTTCAGACACACACAGAGCAGCTGGGCACTAATATTTCATGAAGGTGTCACGTTACTCCCCCCACAGGGAAGTGAGGCATGTGAGGCAGCCCTGGTGTCTCCAGATTGCAGAGATAATTGCACAAACCTGTCCCAAAGTGCTGACCATCACTGCAATGCAACTCATGTGCAATACAGATGCTAGGACTCCGCTTTTTTATGCAGGTTTGGTATATTCCACATCATGGATGGTGACTCTAAAGCAGGGCGTGGTACTGGATGAGCTTTAAGGTGCCTTCCAGCCCAAACCATTCTGGGATGTGTTACAGGAACACAGGGCAGGGAGAGAAGTTTTTATTTTTGCCATAAACTGAGGTGAATAAGCAAAACAAAATAATTTTGCTGCGATGATTTCTAAAGGTTTGTCAACCAGAACCCAAAATTTGACCCAACGCTCTCTTGTTACAATTTATCAATCTTTTTATCCATAATCCTTTTATCTGTACTCTTTTCCAGTGTCCATACTGCTGTTTGGTTTGTGTCCCATCAAACATTTCCTCAAGCAATGCTATTAATCTAAATTCATCCAAATGCATGTTTCATGATCACCCTTTCTGCAATGTAAGAGCAGAATTCTTGATTGAGAAGAAAGTTTTAAAAGTAGATGTTTTCTACTTTCTAAGCCTCTGGGAAAAAAAATATTAGGTTTTTTCAGAAGAACCAGTTTTTTAAAGCAATTAATCTCCTTTTAAAGTAGGTAGAACAGCAGAAGCCCAAGCTGCAAAACCCCTTTCAACCTCAGTAAAACTATCATTTAATCCCATGCCGTGTTACATCTCCTAGAGCAAGAGAACAGGATTTAAAGATTTCATTTGTGCACTTTTGGGCCTGTTCTCACAGTCCCAATCCATCCCCCACCACACTTTTTCCATAATTATGACAATGAAAATATACAAACTATAATAAGCATGTCCCAAATGTTTGACCCAAACATAAACATCGCTTAAAAATATCCTCATCCCATTTCACTGACTAATCCCAGATAACAAACCTTGCCCAGATAGAATTAAGTGGTTATTTCCCATAATTTTTCTGTCAGAGCTGCCATACTCTGATCCCAGCTGGAGATCCAGCACCACATGGAAACGTTGGACAAAGCTCTGAGGCACAGGGTGGGATTGTTGGGATGTCCTGGGCTCAGTGATCCCTGTGGGTCCCTTCCAGCTCAGGATATTCCACATATCCATAAGGAGATATATATATATATATATTCCATATATCCAAAAGGAGGTGTATATATTCCACTTATCCATAAGGATATATATATATTCCATATATTCATAAGAATATGTATATATTTCATAGATCTATAAGGAAATATATATATATTCCATATATCCATAAGGATATATATATTCCATATATCCATAAGGACATATATATATTTCATATATCCAAAAGGATATGTATATATTCCATATATCCAAAAGGATATATATATATTCCATATATCCATAAGGATATCTACATATATTCTATATATCCCTAAGGATATCTACATATTCCATGTATCCATAAGGATATATATATATATTCAATATATCCATAAGGATTTGTACAGCAGGAAATGCACAGTGAGGCTCCATTCCCATAATCCAAACTCGAGCAGGGCTGGTGAAGGCTGAGTATGGAATAATCAGAATAATCAGAATGATCAGAGCCTCAGCAGACACCTGGCAGCCCCCATCCTGCATTTCCAGAGCAGGGGCAGGGGTGAGGATGCATTTCCAGAGCAGCTGCAGCTCCTGGAAACTCTCAGGCTCCTCTTGGAGCTCCCACAGGCACAGCAGCTCCCAAAGCCCAGGAGCTCTGGAGCGTGGACTGGCAAAAATCCTCTCCCAAGAAACCTCAACAGCAGCTCTGACTTGTCCAATTATCCAGATAAATCAATGTGGAAAAGATCCTGCATCCTTCAGCATCTGCTTTGGGGATGAAGGCCAGCCCTATT
>JAHXMQ010003857.1:18003573-18015328 GCA_020466415.1 Ammodramus savannarum pratensis | reverse complement strand
CTTGGCCTCCTACACATCTGGGCACCCCTGGACTCATGTCCAGCTGTGTCCCCAGCACCCCCAGGGCCTCTCCCACCTTTCCAGCTCCTCATGCCCAGCCTGGAGCTGCAGGGATTGCTGTGGCCCAGGGCAGGACCCCACACTTGGCCTTGCTGTCCCTCACCTGGCTGCCCCCATCCCTCTGCAGAGCCCTCAGCATCCCCCTGGACAGCAAGCAAGGAAAATTCCACAAGGTCTACAGCGAATATTTCCCTCCAGAACAGCCTGGTGATGCCAGGTCTCAGAGACAGCACAGGAGTGACAGGCACAGAGCTCCCAGCACGGCCACAATCCCAGTGACACTGATCTGACACTGATCCTGGCATTCCCTCCTGCTGCCTTTTACCCCCCTGATCCCAGTAAAGGCATCAGGCAGCACCATCCTCACCAGTGGCTTTGTCAGAATTCCTGCAGGAACCTCACCAAGCCCCCAAAAAACACAGGTAAAAATATTCCTTGCACAACTCTGGCCAACCATTCTGCAGCATCATGCCAGGCCACTTCCCCTTGATTAGAACCATTTGCTCAAATGAGGTTATTTTGAGTTGCAAGTACATTACCTTGTGTCAGGGAATGATTCATGCATACAGATTTCAATAAAATAATTAACATTTTGTGCATAAGACATTATTTAATGTTCTAGACCAAGATGTCAGTCTGAATCCTAGGCAGCACCACACTTCCCATGCCTCAATTATTCAAATATCAAATCCTTATCATGCTGTAGAAAACAGCTGTTTGAGAAGAATAATTTTAAAATGATATTGAGAAGATATATTTAAATCTATTTATATCATTTTTGAGAAGAATAGTTTTTAAAATGACATTGAGAAGATATATTTAAATCTATTTATATCATTTTAAAAATTATTCTTCTCAATATCATTTTTAAATTATATTGAGAATAATCATTTTTAAAATTATATAAATATATTTTATATGTGGAATGGTGACTATGTCATTAAAGGTCAGACTATATTTTATCTATCAAAAAATACAGGGATTTATCAGCCTTTTTTGTTTGTAAGCAATGTTTAGAAGGTCTGAATGTGCAAAAATCTGTTCTTGCAGCTAACAGGTGATGGATAGGATCTAATCATGTCCAGAACAAAAGGTATGTTCATAAAGACTGGGATGCATCCAGCAGTTTGGTGCCAATGGAACAACTGCAGTCCACAGGAGAAGAGTCAAAATATTGTTTTGACAATTTATATTCAATTATGCTCTCACATTTCTTTCTCTTCAGGTACCAAAAACTACCAAACTTTTTATGCCAAATTTTTGCTTTGTAAGAAATATCGAAATCTAGTAAGTGCTATCTGCAGAAAATCTTTTTTATTTCATGTTCTTTACACATTTCCCATTGCAGCTGACCTCTCCCACTGGCCCCAGCCTGAGGAGAACATAATTTGTCACCAGCACATAACCTGGGGACAAGTACTTGATAATTTGTGATATTTCCAAGATGCAGGACTGTTGGAACATTTCACTTGCAAAATGTCCTCGTGCAGCTCTTGAACCACTCCTCGCTGCATTCTCCTAATGAAATTATCCCCTCCTCTCGTCTCAGCATCCCTGCAAACTCACTCAGGACATCCTGAAAAGGTGGAGCAGCACTGCTCAGGAACCTCCCTCTATCCAGGGCTGCACCTTTCTCCAGGGAAATGGAATTTCCTTGGATTTCAGCAGGACCTGCCTGCACTTAGAACCAACAGAAGCATTTTTGTCATTTGCTACGTGACAAAATTCCCAGCCAGGAGCTTTCATTTGTGATGAAAGATGGAACAAACAGCAGCAGCCTAAATTTCCTCACCTCCTTCCTGGCTGCTTTGCTTTCTGAAGAGCAAACCCAGCCATTCCAGCCCTCCCATTAATCTACAATCCCAAAGATCTACTCCATTGCTGCTACACACAGCACATGCTCACATCAACCACTGGGAAAAGCTGTGTGTTCAACTATTCCCAGAAAAATCTAACTGTGGTAGCAAAAGTAGAATTTTTACCCAAACTAACCATTTTAATGATTTTATTATGAAAATAAATCTTACCTGAAAGATTTTTTTGACCTTTATATAAAATTTCATAAATAAATGACTCAATATTAAAACCAGAACAATTATGCAGATTTATTTCACTTCTCTTGTTTTGTCCTATCTTCAATATATTAGATGAAAACCAGGTTCTTGGAAACTTTACATCTGATTTACTTAGAAATTCAGTATTTTTGGAAAGCCCTGTTAAGAATTTTCAGCCCCTGAAGTCATTGGACAGGTCAGTTCTGCAAAATGTACGTAGTGATTGAATGAACATGCAGAATGAACTGCATTTAAGCAATTTCTGGAAAATGGCTTTTGATTGTGGTTTGTAGACAGAACACAGGGTGGACTGAAATTATATTTCAGCTTTGAAACATCCTATGAAACATTTAACAAGAATTCTTCAACCTTATCAACACTTCTTTTTTTTTGAAAAAGGCTCTTCTTGCCTTATAAGATGATTGATAAAGAGCATTTCCAAACTCACAGTGACATATCTGGGGGGATTGAAATTCTCTCAGTTCTAAGAATTAGTTCTGCAGTAAATCAGCCCTTCCATCAGGAATTCCAACTGGAATTTGCTCACAATCCAGACCAGCTGGGCAACTCTTGAAGCGCCACAGTTTCTGCATCAATTATCCCTGGGGAAATTTATAGATTTCTAATCATCTATTGCTTCCTTTTGAACGATGCAAATGGGATTTATGGAAAGGATTTTTCAGGCACGCCATCAGTCAGGGAGCTTTAGAGACAAATATTGGGTTCTGCAAAAGCATTTTTACACTACTTGGACACTCACAAATGCAATCCCTCCCTCCTGCCAACTCCCAGATTATTATGTAATATACCCAAGCTTTTACATTTATTCAGTATACACAACTGTGGTTCAATTTGGCACATTTTTGGTTTTTAAATATGAATAAGAATGCTTCAAAGAATAAAAATGGAGTTGGGAAATATTTATACAAGAAGCTGAGTATGGATTAAAATTGCTTGGCTTCAAAAGTAAAATTAGATGATGTTTAATTTAGTTTATTTATGAAGTTGTATTTGTTCAATTTAAATACGTAATCTCCTCTGAGAGAATTCAGCTTTGCAAAATGATAATCTGTTCCTATATTTCTATTAGTTGTGATTTATTCTGATTCATTCCTTTGTTCAAAAATGCTAATGAAAGCAGATGATGCCGAAGAAGATCCACAAACAACAACCAATATATCCATCAGTCTGAAAAACAGGGAGAGAGAGGCTGCTCCACACAGTCAGGCAAAAATCCCAGAGAAAAGATTTCCAGGGAGACACTGGCTGTGGAGAAACCCAAGCACAGGCTCAACCAGCAACACCTAAATTCTCAAAACTCATCTCAAAATGTCCTGCAAAAGCACACAGCAAATTCCCTCCCTCCTCTGGGTAGCCATGGGAGAGAGATGAATGCTAAAAATCAGCTTTGCTGGGCTGTGATGGGGAGGCCCCAGGGAGGAAAAGCTGCCCAAAGCTCTGGGGACTTGGGGATTGCATATGTTGGACAGAATGACAGCAGCTCTGCCACTCTGGAAGCGTTCTGAGAAGGCACCAAAGAGATTTTCCCATGGGACATGAGGTTTGGAGTGGTTTTGCACAGAAATAATGATAAAGTTCTGGAATGGCTGCCCAGGGAGGTGTTGGATTCACCATCCCTGTGTGTGTTTAACAAAGCCTGGATGTGGCACTGGGTGCCAGGCTTTAGTTGAGGGGTTGAGGATGGGTTGGACTCAATGATCTTGGAGGTCTCTTCCAACCCAGTGATTCTGTGATTTCTGTGGATTTGCCTATCACCAGTTGTTGGAGTGTTCATTGCACTCCTTGTGTAAGAGTCTGGCAGTGCTGTGGTGTCTGCACAGGCCACAAACCCTTCTTCCATCACTGGCTCCTACAGCTGCACCCAGAAACTCCCACAGAAACGCCCCTGGGGCTTGCCAGGGTCAAGACCCGTTTGCAGACAAAAGATTTTGTCACTGATAACAGAGATCCTGGGAAATACCTTAATTACAACAAGATTTTTTCCATCCTCCACGTGGATTAACAACCCTCCAAACCACTGTCTCTGGCCTACATACCTTTTCCTTACAAGGCTATTTCTTATGGGTGCACATGGAATATCCCACCTTCTGCCTTTCCCACGGATGGATCTTCAGTTTAAGCCATGTAATAATATGGTTTGAGGGAATAATAAATAATAATAACAGCTTTGAGGGGATTCCCTATTTCTATGCTCATATTTGCTTTGCTCTCTCCACAAAGAGGTAAAAAAGAGTAGGATCTCCTCCCTCTTCCTTCCAGAACTAAAACCAGCTTCATGGAGCCCTTATGGCCATCTCCACAGATGTTTGGTGCTCTGTGATTTAATGGAGCATGTGGTTCATTCCCTGCTCTGTTCAGTCCTCTTCAGGAATGAACTCCACAGCTCCCAAGGAGAACTTTTTATCTCAAGTAATCACAAGCATTCCTGTATTTGTTTTCTTACTGCTGTGGTGGAACTTGGGGGCTGTAAAAAAGCAGAGTCATGGGAGAGAAAGTCAAATCCATAGAAAATTTTGAATTAAGTAAGGCCTCGAGCTTTGAGGCTCTGTGTTCACCAGAGCCAGACCAAGATGGAAATGTGCTGCTGCTCCTGAGGGTAACTCCTGAATAGAAATCTCTGGCAGCTGGGAGGAAAGTTTCTGGAGAACCAGCTGTGAGGTCAAACAAGAATTACTGAGGAAGGGAGTGGATCTGGTGTGTGGGAGGCAGCACAAAATTGGTATTGTTTTCAAGTGAACCACTGCAAGATTAACTTTGAATGGAATTAAACTCCACAGCAAACCAAAGAGCAAGAAGGATTTGAGAGCCAATGCTCTCTGCTTGGGTGCTTTGAGAGATGCATACGTGCACATGTGTACATCCACACAGACGCTGATTTCTGCTCCATGGGCAAGGATTTATCCCTTCCCCAGGACTCTGCCCAAGCCTCCCTGTGAATGTGCCCTCCTTGAGGAGGCTGTGCCCTCTGCAGGGTCAGTGGGAGCCCTTCCAGCCCTCTCTGATTTGCTGCCACTGCCACAGCCCCGGGTCATGCTCTGCCCAGAGGCAGCAGGGTCAGCTCTCTGATGGGATAAATCCAGCACAGAGGCTTTCCAGAGGATCCCAGAGCCTAATCCTCTCTGATTTCCAATGCCCACAACAGCACTGAGCTCACCAGCACTGTCCCCCACTACAAAGTGCCTTCTGTAAAAGGAATATGCTTGGATGTTTCTAGTTAATTTAATATTTGTTCTTTCACAGCATCCTAATTCAGGTTTAATTTAAATATTGCAATTATTCTTCTCTCAGGGTTTGGCAATTAAAGCTCAGAAAGCACTGCTGCTTACCAGATTGATACTGAAAACTTTAACATGTCCTGTATCTGCAGCTTTCATCTGCTCCAGATAAGGTAAAGGAGGGGAACAAGATTTCCTTAGAAGGAAGCTGGACCCAATTAAGAAATTGTATGTTAGTTTTCTAACAAAAAAAAAACCACCTCAAAAATACTTTCCTAGCAATATTTTTCAAGATCCCCTCCTAGTCCTAAAGCAGAGATGTAAATGAGGCTTGTATGTTAAGACCTCATGCACCCAATTTTTAGTCTTAGAAAGGTTCAAGAGAAAAAAAAAACACTTCAGATGTCTCCCATTTTCCCTTTCATTCCTTTCCATCTTCAGTTCTGGTACCAGAATTATGTTTTCAGATTAAAACTTCCAAGTGTGTCTCTAATCTAGAAAAAGGAGGACAAGGGCAGGGATGAGGACGTTTAATTTATTATCTTTTCACATTAGAGATACAGGGAACCTTAATGATATACCAAGCTATAAACCCTGTAGCTGGTGCTGTATTAATCATCTGTCTACATGAGAACTCAGATAAATATATAATCCTATTTCTGCATTGCAGATTTTATATGTGCCTTCCTCAGATTGCTGCTTCTTTTTTTTTTCATTATTTTGAAAACATTGCTGGAGGGGAGGATCCATCCCAAGGTAGGGAATGGCATCCTAGCTGTACTTGCTTCAATTGAACAGCCATATTAAGATTTATAAGAAGATAACCAAAGCAATAGGCAGCAGTTCAAGCTTTGCAGCAGAGAGTCCCTTTTTTTTTTTTTTTTTTTTAACAGTCTGAGCACAGTTTGTCTCTCTCAACACATTCTCCCTTCTCCAAGGTCAAGTCTGTTGCCAGCCACAGGCAGCAGCTGGCCCACCCAGCTTCCCTCAGCTTGGGGAAGAGCCAGAGCCCACCTGCGTATCCAAACCAGTTCATTTCAGACAGGTCCCTATCCATGTCACCTCTTGTTGTTCACATATTCCTGAAAAAAAAAAATAATATTCCCCTTTTCTGTCTTCCCAAGAAGAAAAGATTTATTTCCATGCTTGACTTCAGCCCAAGCATGGTAATAAACTCAACCCCTCCACATTCTGTAATATTCAGTCATCACACAGGACAGACAGAGATACCCAGTCCTATTTTAGATGAACCAAAACAAGATTTAAAACCAAATAAACCAAAGATTCTGCAAACAGTGGTGCAAACTCACCCACACAGTGCCCTGGGGGTAACAGCTCCCCACAAACACTCAGGATAAAGCATCACCTCCAAACCTCTGTGCCCTGAAGGGGAGTTCTTGGTGCTACAGTGGAAATATCAGGGCAGTCCTTCCACATCTTTTTGGGCACCCCCTGACCCTTTCCCCTCCATGGCAGGAGCTCTGTCCTGCCTGCGGCAGAGGGATGCAGGGTGGGCATGAGGGAGGCACCAAAAGCTCAGGAAGAGCCATGGAAATTACCTGCAGAACCCAAAGCTTGTCTCCAAGAAAGCTGGGAGCTGTCCTGCATTGGGATTTGGGCATCTCATCCCTCCTGTAATCCTCCTGCTCCCACAGTTTGTTTTCCTGGTGTTTTCAGCCATCTTATTCAGCACTGCTGATTTAGCAGTACCATTTTATCCTGCAGTTCTCTGCATAACAATCACCACGACAGCATCACAGAGACAACCAGTCCTACCATCATGCAAATGTCCTCCATGGGTACTGCAACAATTTGCATTGCATCTCAGGAGCTGTCTGCAATTCTTCTTGGAATTTCCCATGTTAGCTCAACTACTCATAAATAGGTATTGCTTCAAGCACTGGGGGGAAGGAGGATGACAATCTCATTGTGAAAAACACCATGAAATCATCATTTCATTGTAATTGCATTTCGCTGGTCCCTTAATATCAAACATCATTTGGAGGTATTTTTAGAACAACGTGCGAAATGTTCATTACAATGCAAGCAGAGGGAAGGGACATGGGAAGCCTGCAGTGCAAATTGAGCAGCTGTCCTCAGCCAGGACAACAGCTTCTTCTCCAGCTGACTTCCAGAGGACACAGATCAATGCTGCCTCCTGACACTTGGGACTGCACTTTTCCCAAGGAGACTGGAAGGGTTTATCGGGAACGCTGTTCCCTTCCAATGACCTGCGTGACACGAGGTGTGCCACTGTGAAAGACAAGTCAGATCGGTGGCAGAGCATTTTATTGTGCTCCATCAGCACCCAGGGGGGGCCAAGGTTAGTGAGATGCTGAGCACAACCATTGCAATGAGTTCATCCTGCCCCAAGACAAACAGTGCACGTGCCAAAGAGGCAGTGCCCCTCTGGGAAGTGGCCCTCCTCCCTCAAGGCCCACTGGGGCACAGCAGGCCGCTGAACAAAGAGTGTGGATGGCAGGAGCTGTGCTTGGGAGGCTGAGGCAGCCAGGGGAATGGGGATGGAGTGAGGTCCCCCCATGTCAGAGCCCAGGACATCCCTCTGGCTGCCCTGGAGGGCTCAAGACCTTGGCATGGAGTCAAAACCACCTGTGCCTTTGATTTAGCCCATGGAAACAATTGCCAGCTTTATGTGAAGATTTACAAGCCATGAGAGTTTAAGTAGAATGATAGTCAATTTGTCACAAGAGAGAAAAGCAGAATTTTGGGTTTTTAGAATGGAGGTTCAGAAGCCAAGGTGGAAGGACTGAAGCAGCCACTTGATACTGACACTTCGTTGATGTTGTATGATTATTCCTCTACATTTCTGTCTACTGATGAGGATCTTACTCTTCTAGTATATTAATTACAATCGACTTCCAATCCTTAGAATCTGGTTTAAACCCAGAGAAGAGTAATAAACATAATCCCATTCACAATGGCCCTATCACTGACCTTAAGCATCCTCCCTTAACTGCACAAGGCACTGGGCGTGCCTTGTCCATCTTCTTTATTCTTCTTGGCCTCCATCTTCTGGGTGATGGTGGCATTTTTGGATTGGTTTAGAGTAGAACCTCAGTGTCTAACAGAGGTGATAGTTATGGGAAAATTATTGTAAATAGTGTACATGTAGTTTTTAGTATAAAAAGATAACATCACCTCTGGGGTGGTCAGTGTGTCACAACCCAACCTTCTGGACAGAACTCAGCAGGTCAGAGAAAGAATTTTATAGAGAATAAACAACCTTGAAAACCACAGCCAAAGAATCCTGACTCCTTCTTTGATTGTGGGGCTGGGAAAAAGAGACTTTGTTACACCTCGGGGTCATCTTGACCACAGAGATTCTGAGACCCCCACTCCAGTCCCAGGTGACAGATGCGTTCAGAGCAGAGTGCAGGAGACCCCAGGATGTGTGTGAGGCTGTGAAGGGGTCCCAGGCTGTTCCACCCTCCTGTATGAACCTGCTCCTTGCTAGTTCCAGCCCCACTGTGCTGGCTGCAAGTTTTGAGGATACCTGGACTAAAAACAGTGGGGCATGGAATTAGTGCAGAGGGATGAGACAGCAGCACCAAAGGCACTGAGCATGGCAGGGGTTCTGAGGTTTGGAAAACTGAGGGCCCCTTGAGCTCCAGATGGAAGACAAGGCTGAACAAAGAAGTGATCTCTCAGAAAACAAGGGTATCCAGGAGAAAAAAAGTGGAGATTGGGCAGAAGACCAAGGGGAGTTTGGAAAGACAAGTAAAGGGTGATCCTGGAATTCTGAGATCCATGGAGACAAAAGCCAGGGGGATGCCTGGGACAGCCTGTGTGTGAGATCAAGCAGAGTAAAAGCCCAAAACTTGTTGGATCTTGGACAAACTCCATCACCCAATCCCAGCATGGGCTCTCATTCCCTGCCTCACCTGGGACAGCTGGTGGGAATTGTCATATAAGACATTAGCTGGGGGATGAAAAAGGAGCGATCCCAAGTCCCAAATCCTGTTTAAAATGCTGCATCTCACCCTAAACTCCGGCCCAAAGTCTGCACAGATTTATGCTGTGGAACACAATCCAAACCAAAGCACCAAAGATAACTTATCAGACTAAGACAGCTCTTGTCTAAGTAAAAATCTCCTCAGATGGAGTGTGTGTATGAGGAGTGTCATTTTCTCCAAATGTCCAGCTAATTTCCAGAGGTCAGGAGCTGGAAGGTCAGTGAACTGGACAGGCCAGGACTACAGAAATAGCTCTTTGCCCAACATCCCACAGATAAGCATCTTCCCTATCCTGTTTCCTCATTCTGTGCGACAGATTTTTCAGCAAGATCCAAATCAGATTGGACTAAATCTCATTTTATTTTTAATTCATTTCATATGGTTTTATTTTTAACTCACTTTAATTGAAATGCAGCGAATGAAATTATCAATTGAAATTACTTCATCAGCTGTGAGTCTTCATTCTTTAATATATAAAATAAGCTCTTAGTAAATCTGAATCACTGATTTTCCTGTTTCATCCTCAAACCCTGGGATGCTGATGCAATGCTTTGGGCATCCAATATTGCAAATTCCACGCTCTCAACCATAAACGTATTCAGGATATTGACCAATTTTTTGGCATTTTTTAATAACACAGCACTTCAATTCTGGCCTAAATCTTGAAATTGCAGTTCCAGCTCTAATCCTCTCCTTCCAAGGGATTTCTTTTGATGCAATAGCCAAGTGTTTTATTAATGGCCTGGATGGAGGAACAGAGCACCCTGTGCAAGGGCACAGAGTGGGCAAATGGGGAGGTGTGGCTGTGCCACCAGATGGATGAGCTGCCTCTCAGAGGCCAAGAGGAATCCCAGGATGGCCAACAAAGGAAAGGGAAAGGCAGGCTTGTGCCCCTGAGGCAGGACAGGCTGGGGGCCAGCGGGCTGGGAAGCAGCTCTGCAGAAAGGCCTTGGGGTTCCTGTTGGACCCGAGGCTGAGCAGGAGCCAGCAGAGTGCCCACAGGGCTGCCTCCCTTCCCACCAGCACCCTGGGACATCCCAGTGCTCCCACCTGGGCTGGATTTCCTGGAGAGAGCCCTCCAAAGGCCTGCAGAGGGGAGGAAAGCACTGGAGCACCTGACACGCAGGTAGGAGGGTCAGAGAACTGGGACTGCTCAGCCCTGACAGCAGAAGGCTCAAGGGGACCTTATCAATGAACTTATCAATGACCTTATCTTCCTCACTTTCTCCCATCAATGATGGGAGAAAGTGAGGAAGATGGAGCCAGACTCTTCTCAATGGTCTCAAAAAGGCCAGGAGAGCAAAGGTAGAAAATTCCATTTAAAGGTCAAAAAGCTGTGAGGGTGGCCAAACACTGGCACAGAGAAGTTGGGAAGTCTCCATCCTTGAGGATACTGAAACCCTGACTGGATATTGCCCTGCTTTAGGTGACTCCACATGGGGCAGGAGGGGTTGGCTTGGACCATCTCTACTTGCAAACCTCAACTACTCTGTGCCTCTGCAATCAGCTTTCTGCAGCCATTTCACCTTCACCGTGTGGGCAAAGGAGACTAAAGGTAAAAAATGCACAAACTCTTCCATAGGAATCCCAGTTTTACTGCTGGGCCTCTTCTAGCTTTTCCCATTAACAGTTTCTAGGATTGTCTGAGAGCCTGGTGTACAGCCCTGAGATGCTTGAACTGTGCCATGAATATTTTAAAAACGAGGGAAAACAAGTTACCAGCAGGATGAACTTGCTCATACGTGGTAGAAAGGAAGTATTTTGTAACTTGGTTACCATTTCCCAACTCTGCCAACTCTGGTACCTAAGGAGGAATTCCACATGCCTTCTGAGGCTCCATGTTTCACCCATCTGCAGCATTCAGAGGGAACACGTCCTGCCTTTCACAGAGCTGACAGCCTCTTAAATTTATTAAAATACGCCTCGTTCTCAACCCTTCTCTTATACGTTGGTTCTTCAACTGCAAATCTCCAGGTTTAATGCAAAAGCCAAGGTTATTTATCAAAAATACAACAGTAAAACCATGCTTTTTAACCTAAAACTTGAACCAAAAAGCCTAGAGCTCTTAAAAATGGTACTGTATGGTTACATTTCCTATAAAAGGGCACCGAACATCCCAACGACGATCACAATAAAATGCTACTTATCCTCTCTGTTGTTTTACAGGTGAAATTCAAGCCTATACATTTACATAACCTCCTCAATGCCCTTTATTTATTTCTGTTGGCACACCAAAAACCATCCAGCATGCGGAGCACAACCTACCTAGAGAGGAAGACTCTTCTCTTATGCAACTGCTCAGTTACCTCGGAGCACCGGGGAGGGAGGGCTGGATCCCGGCGAGCATCCCTGCTGGGATCGCTCCAGGGCGGCGGGGCTGAGCCTGCCGGGACTGCAGGGGCTGCGGAGGCTCGGGAGCGATCCCGGCACA
>JAHXMQ010003857.1:17973043-17986095 GCA_020466415.1 Ammodramus savannarum pratensis | reverse complement strand
ATAAAAGAAAGAATGGAAAATAAAAGAAAGAATGGAAAATAAAAGAAAGAATGGAAAAGAAGAGAAGAAGAGGAGAAGAAGAAAAGAAGAAGAGAAGAGAAGCCCAACTAAATGAAGTGTAGCAAGTAGCAAATAAATAGGAATCAAATTTAAAATTAATCACAAGGTGAACATTCCCCAGCTCCCCACACATCTCTCTCTGGTAATTAAGCTACAACTGTCCTTACAGAGGGAAAGAAAGATGCAATAGCTTTATTTACATATAAACAATTATTCAGCTGTAAAGAGAACTCACACACACAGGAGTTAATGGAGAAATCATCAACACAGCTATCGACTACACTTAGATCTCCTCTTCAGGTGCCAGGTAGCAATTGCAGACCCCTTCACCTCGGGAATTCTTAAATATTCCCCTCTTTATCTGGACTAACCTGTGCCACTCCTATTTCAAATACACTAAAGACTGCCTCAGGTTGGGGTTTGGTGGTATTAGCCTCTATCAAAGCATATTTGCACAAAGTGTGTCTGAGCCACAGAACAAAACTAAAAATTAACCAGGCACATGTAACTTTATAGAGCCTGCCATAAAATGCCACCAAAGGCCCGGAGATACTTCCTGAACCATGGCCTCTTTGGAAATCCACAAATGTTTGCTGGAGAATTGGACACGTCTCGCCACAGCAAATCTCAGTTTACCACTAAAAATCCCCATGCAAGACTTGTTTTGAGGCAAAACTTTCCACCTACTCCTGCATATTTTCCTGTCCAAATACTGCTTTTGCCCCAGACACTGGCCTCCATTCCCTGCTCCAAGTTTTTATTGCACAATTGTGTTATTTGCAACATGGAGAATGAGGTTGAGTGTTAAATTATTACTTTATCTTTGCGAGATGAATTAGGGCTACACACAAAGGTGCCAAAGGTAATTATCACATTGATGAGGCTCGGCCAGAATCTCAAAGTTAACCTCTGCACAGCTCTGCCCTGTGGAGCTCCGAGTTTGCTCCTTCTCTGGAGTCTCTGACCACACAGGTTTCTCACCCAGAGGTGATAAATGAACCTCATGGTCCAAATTAATGTTTCTGTGAGAGCCACGATGCTCCCATATCCGGAACAATCTCACAATAGAACAACTGTGAATTTTTCTTTTTGCTTGAATACAGATTCTACAGGTTGTTTGCAATGCTCTTTGACAATGCAAACCATGCAACATTTCATTTTGGAAGGTGAGCATCTCTTGGAGGCAGAACAGAGCACATCCAAGCAGATTCAGGACTTGTGGCACATTCTCCTCCTCAGAGCAGCCTCTCTCTGCTCCCCATGTGAGGCCACTGGAGTTTGTTTTCACCTCAGAGACTTCATTTCAGAGAGCTGGGTTTACAGAAATTTCATTTCTGTCTTCCTGAAGCTCGGCTTTTTCTTTGTTTCTGCTTTTTTTCCTTCCCAAGCTAGCTCTCTGCTGGATTAACTGCAGGAAAGTGATGCTCAAGGAGAAGGGAATGGGATTTCTGCTTTTGTCAACAAATATTCCCTCATGGATTTTAATTTCAACTGCTACTCCCTCCATTGGGCCACTGTCACTGCCCAAGCAAAGTGTGCTGGGATTCCAGCCCCAGGAACAACAAGATCCCAACTGGAAGCCAACTGGTGCAACAGCTCAAATGCAAATTTAAGTTCCCAAAGACAAACAAGTTTTGATTTTACTTTCTGCAATAATGACTCCTCTTAAAAAAAAATAAATATATTAAAAGAGGATGAGAGAAATTACAAAGAGCTAAAGCTTTTCCTTTGCTGAAAGTGCATTAACCACAGAACGTTCATTAGACATTAATTCCAATGCTAGAATGACCTGTGGTCCTGTGGAATGTCTGCTGTGCCTGGGAAGGATGGAGCACACATTGAGGAGTTCAAACAGAACCACGTCCATCCCAGTTTTTAAAGAATGAAATTCTCCTCTAGGTGCTTTTCCTTCAACTCCAGAACTTCAGGTGTTGGATGGGCTGTTCCCACCATGGGCTCCTCAAAGCTCCAGCAGGACCTGGATCAGCTCCAGGCAAGTGCAGGAGCAGAGCAGGGCAGGACTGGGCCCATGGAGGTGAAACCCAAAGGGCCAAACCCCCATTTTGCATCAGCTGAAGCTGTCCTGCAACAACCATGTGTCCCAGCCCAGCAAACCTCATAAAGGTTAATAATCCCCTGCCACAAGCGGGTAATTGTGCCTGGATGATGATTCCTCACTGACCACAAAGTGGCTCTGATTTCAAGCTGTTAAACTCAACTGAAGTGTCTCAGTGGAGAGCATCTATATCTAGTGTGCATATTCACTGTGCAAAATCAAACATAAACCCCTTCTGCCCAGGAAACTCCACAGTGTGCACAAAAAGATAATTCTCTGTATCCCTCAGAACTCACAGCTTTTTTTTGCAGTTACTTCTCACAGCTTTTCACTAATATTTCCCACAATAGCAAACAGAATATTCATGGGCACAGTCACAACTGCAAAGTTAATCCTTCATGTGCTCCTAGTTATTAATATGTTCTTCTCTGCATCTTATGGACCATGTATTCACAACAACCATATGGATCAGTTAAAAACAAACAAACAAACCCAAAGGAAAACAGGTTGGCTGCAAACTCCAGAGTGCTTTTCATGAGGGCTGTGAAAATGTTTACAAATTTCCCTAAATTCCAGTCTAAAAGTCCCATTTTAAAATCTCCACATTAATCAGTGGCAGCAAAGCAGTTTCCCAGAAGTCATTTTGATTAAAATCAGAGCAGTGAAGCTGTCACAGAGATTCTGGGGAGGAGCCAGGAGGACTGAAGGTGCTGTGCCTGATCTTCTAAGAGCAGCTGCTGCAGGTACTTGTTGGAGTTCTGGATGCTGAGGATTTCAGACTTTCTGTGCTGACAGACTCTGACCCCCAGGAGAACACTGCATTAGACCTGAGGCTGTGGAGAAGCTTCCAAAATTGATTGATAGCACTGGGATTGTGGGTGTGGGGTTGATTAGAAGTGTGTGATGTCACAGGGTGGGAAACTTAGAATTTAAGGTTTTAGAATGCAGTAATATGTATAGAGCAAAACAGAAGTGCCTGTCCCAGAGGTGCCTGGAGAGCCCAGTCCCATTGCCCTGGAATGAGTCTCACTGCTCTGGGCAGCTCCTCCCCGCAGGTGACATCAACAATTTGACATTTGGACCCCACAGACTTATTAATGTGAGATTTGTGACACATTTGGTGTGAATCTTGCATCCAGGCACTGTAGGAATTCTGTTAATGCTGCTTCATTGTGCCACTGAACCGACTGGAGGCAAAGGATTTTCAGGTGGCAGCAGGGACTTGAGAGCAGAAAAAAAAAAAAAAAAGATGAGTTTTTAAAGCTTCTTCTTCTTGGGTTGGACAGAGTTAAACTGCTTTAATGAATTAAAGAATACTGTATTTGGTACACACATATTGTGAAAGAGCAGCCTGCACAAATTCCCAGACACTGAAATTAATCTGTCATCTTGCAAGGTCACCATCACCAGGGAGCAGCTCTGGCAAAATGATGGGTGATGGAAAGGCAGAGTGAGTAACTAAATCAATGACTCAATATTGCTCTCTAGGAAATTATATTTTGGGTTGGAGGATACTCTGCTGTGAGATCTCTCTTCAGCAGGGAACAAGGTCAGGAATAATATTGCACTAACCAGGAGCAAATAAACATGGGGATCTGGCATTGTAGATGGAAAAAATTCTCTAAAAATGTTTTTCCTACATCACTCACTAATTATTACTCATAATTAAAGTTTATAAATATTTCCTCATACCACATCCCTCTGAGTCCAAATCTTTTCCAATATGCATTTTCCATTCTAAAAATATTTTGTTTCACCACTCGGCCATCAGCTGAATCCTCCCCCTAATCCTTTCCAGGTATAAAATTAAAATCAAAATGAAAAATGCAATTTCTACAAAGCCCCAAGAGCTCTTCTGAAATGTGCTGTGCTGACAGGTGGATTGCCAAACCACATTAGGACATTTTTGACCTTTTGCACTTTCAAATCAGTTGCAGTAAAGATATTGGGCATTTTGCAATAGGAGCTCTCCACAAAGAGTTGCTTCTAGGAAAATTTCCTTCTATTTCAGAATATGAGTGGCAGGACTACTTTGGAAAAAGGTAAAAAATCACAAAGATGAAATTTTAGTGATCTGTTAGAAGGAGCTGTTAAATCCTGGATGGCAGAGTTACTCTAGATATAGAAATCATATTATGGAGAATAATGTCTTGTCTATCAAAATTCACACAACCAGAGGACTCCAGCACCAAACAATTTCCAGTCCAATGTACAGCACCGCCTTATAAATTCATTTACCAAACAATCAGAGGTAGAAAATTAGCAGAATAATCCCAGGGAATGTACTTAAAACATGGAAAGAATCATTAAGGTCTCATGGCAGAGTAATTTTTTCTTCATTTTGAGTTGCTTTGGTTCCCTGTCCTCAATTTGAAGGAGAATTAACAGGTGTGATCTTTAATGAAGTTCTATAAATACTGTGGATTGCATTGCCTTAGAGCTCCATGGGACTGGCATTGTAAAATTACTGGCAAGAATTCCTTGGCTTTATTAAAGCTTTATGAGGATAAAACCCTTCTTTTACAGCAATGCAGGATTTAGGTGGGAATAACTCATTTCTTGGTGGTGAAGCTGAGCACAAAGTTGCTCCTCAATGACCAATCCCTGCTTTCCACCCAGCAAACCTGAATCTCAAATTCTGAGGAGTTCAAATTTCCTTTTGTCCAGGTAGGAATCCCCACCCAGAGCACAGGAGCACACCCAGAACGTGTCAGGCATCCTCAGTGTGGAGAAGACAAACCTCTGCCACTCTCCCTTTGTTCATCTCTCAATATTTTGTCAGAACACAGATTTCCCACACCAAACACGTCCTAAGTGGAAGGAGAGCTGTGAAAAGAACTGGAACATGAGAAGTACAAAAGGAAATACTTCTGACAGGATTTCTGCACGGACTCAGAATCCCATCTGCTCACAAAACCAGTGAATATTCATCACTGACTGGTCAAACTGGGCATGTGGAACATTGCAGGACTTTTGCCTGGGTTAAATTACAGCTCCAGCCTATAAACAAAGAAAAAAAAACACTTCCAGCCTATTAAAATAAAGAGAAAAAAAAGGCACAAAAAACACTGCACAGAGATGAAACAAAACCCTTAAACTATATTATTCACAGCTTGCATGAAAAACATGATTAATGTTGCATTTTTTTATACATTATTTCTTCCTGCATTGAGAAATATTGATTATTTCTCATTAATCCACAAGGAACCAAGCCCAGTGTAACAAAGTTTCACTAAATTCACTGCTCATTCAAAGCTGCAGTAAACCTTCTTCAATACTCTACTTCATTTTGATTGTATATTACTAAAAGTGCATTTGTTTCTGTGCTTCAGAAATAGTCATATAAATACTGTCACAGTATTTCATTTGCTCATAATACTGAATTTCACAGGCTACAGAACAGACTGGCAGCCACTTCAAGCCAGGAGCCACTGCCATGAAAATGTCACGACTGTTACTCAGTGCAAAAGCTTGATCTCTTTTTTTTTTAAAATCCCACTTTATAAAACATCTGACTCCTCTCTTTGGGAAGTGACCTTCTCTGGTTATCTTTTAGAGCTCTAATGGCAGAGCTGTGTTCTCCCTTCCTCCTCCATCCTTCCCAAGCAGTGGCAAACAGCCCCAAACCCCTTTTGGGAGCAGATCCTTCTGCCTCGATGTGTGAGAGCACAAGCAGAGCCTCTCTCCTGCCTGGCTGCAGTTTGAATTTCATTGGAGCTGCTCTGGCTGATTTTCTCTGCAAACATCTGTGACTTGAAGCCAAGTGGGACTTCGGATACTGCCCACAGGATTTCCTCCTTTTCCCACCATCCCTGAGATCCTGCCTTGGTTTTTTGCTGTATTTTTAAAGCCTGTTCTTCCCAAAAAGATCCCAATGACAGTCTCCTGCTCAAGTGTTATGGATTTTCATTTAAATTGCCAGGTGGAGGAGGGAGATCAACTCCCATTTTCCCATCCATTTCATGTGGAGCTGCATCCAAGATGATGTGAGTACCCCCGAAATAGCTGCTCAAAATGAATCATTCAAACCAGTTTCCAGCTCCTAACAGACAAGGACTGAGCCACCATCACAAAAACTTAAAATATCGTATAATGAGAGAGTGTTTTGTGATCACAACAGGCATTTTGTAAGCAAAGTGAAAAATAAAAATCTAAATTACATGCTTTTTAAATTTGTAGTTTGAAAATTATCTGCTTTACTCAAATTTGACCACAGAAATAACAAAAGTCTCACCATGTACAAAACTGATGGAAAAATAAATAACACCATCACAGGGGTCAAGGCTTCTGCAGCAAAATCCAAGGATTCAAATGAGCCTCCAGATGGGAAACAACTGAAGCTTTTCACAGGTTTAAATCTTGCTGTACCTTGGGGCTGCTGCTGAACTCCAGCAGTGCACGTATGAGCAGGCACACCAACCCCCTGTGTATTCACACACACTCAGCTGCAAAAAAATCCAGTGCATTACAGCCCTTTCTGTATCCTCAATATTCAAAGTGTAATCATGATTTGGAGGGGTTTCTGTTTCTGCCATTTTTCTTTCAGATACAGATTACAATAACATTTTTTTCAGGTTCTCCTTTTTTATTATTTTATTCTTTAGCCATCCATATCTTACCAAAATTAATTTAAACTCCATGAAGACAAGATAGAAATTCTGTGATCCTTAATAGTTTCATTTTTGAACTCTTGCAATCTCCTCCTTTAGCCTTTGCAGTCCCAATTTGCCGTCCTTTAGTCTGAAACACTACAACAGTCGGGCTGGGTCTGTAATTTGGTTTTTGCCTTTTCTTTTCCTTTCCTTGAAATTTCCTTTCCTTTCCATCAGAGGATCCTGCCATGGGCTGTTGAGCTGGAGCACTCACCCTTTGCTCTGACAGGACGTCACTGGCTGCCCATTCACCAGATTTCCCAAAAATCACGACCTGCTCTGATCTATTCGCACAAAGCAACCCCACTACCCTGCAAAATCCACCAACCAAGCTCTCCCCACAATTCCCTGAATCATCCCTACAAAGGACCCACTCTTAGTGGTTCCAAGCTCTGGTTCAGATGCCACTTCTGATCCAGAAAGTCTAAAACTGGACATGGAAAAAGAAGTCTCCTTGTTAAACTCTCACCATAAAGAAAGAACCTGCTGCTAGTTATCCTCAAACTATACATTTTCAAGAATGCTACTTGGTGGGATTTAAGAAAAATTTTAAAAAGCTTGTGAGGAAATGAGGATTCAGCAGCTCCCTGAGTCTCCCATGCTCCATGGCCATGTCATTCCCCCAGGAATCACACTGAGGGGAGAAATGCCTGCAGGCCAAAATGAAGAGTTCGGTTGGGAAGGGCACTGATTAAATTCCCATTTTGGTGCTGACAGAGATGTTCACAGGGGAGAAGCACCTGCTCTAGCAGGACTGGGCTAGAGCACTCTGGGGACCTGTGGGATGATGGGGAATGAAGGATTCCTCAGCAGTGAGGTTTGGGGGAAAAAATCCCCAAACCAACCAATCAAACAAAACCCCAAAGGAAACAACAAAACAATCCCAAGGACCATCAGCCAGAGCAGCCCAGAGGGTGGCAGAAGTACTTGGGAGAAGGATGACACCCATTTGGGTCATCCTCACAGCTTTTCCAGCAGTGCCAGGGTCACTTCATGGCCAGGCTTTTTGGGTTCTCCAGTCTAACACAAATTCCTACAGACTGACACAGACTCATCTCCCTCCAAGCTGGAATTTACATCCAGCGGCTCGGTAAGGTTAGAAAGTGTAAAGATAAAAATGCCAATAAAGATTATAGGGGATGATTCTTCTCCTTTTCCCTCAGCTCTCCCCCAGGGCAGAATCTGCTGGATCATTGCATCCCAGACAGAGCAGCAGCTTCACCGCCTCAGCGCCGCTGCAGCGCGCACCCAGCTGCTCCAGCAGAGCTCAGCACAAAGGAACAAAACCCTTCCTTCCCTCTCCTCCTACTGTGTTTAAGCCACACATCTGCACTTGCCAAGTTCTCTTTTTGATGCTGGAAATTTACATTTGCCTTCATACACACACATGTTTCTTTTATCACACTCTGATAAGCTCAGTTTTTATTCTCATCCCAGATGATGCTGGTGGAGAGAAGAAACTACCTGCTACAGAGGAGAAGCTGGACAGCTGTTCCTGCAATAAAAAGTGTGGTTTTTTTAAAACTGAATTCATAAAAACCCATTTAATGGACAAAAACAAGATCCATGTTGGCATTTATAAAGCCAGGAGCTCGTGTAATTTATGCTCTCTTCAGAAGGATTCACAGCACATCATTCCCAGAAGATTTTACAGCAAGTAGCAAACCTCTGCTAAACATTGTCATTTATAAAGAGATACTTGAAATTATAACAGATCCTAAAACAGAGGTGTAAAGTTGCTGCAAATAAGATTAAGAAAATGTTCACCACATTCCAACTATAAAGTTGTGATCTCTGCTAAATTCCAGCCCAGCTCAGGTAAGTCACTGATCCCAGACTAGGAATTTCCAGTGTTCTTTCACTTTAAGGAAAAGGGGGAAAAATCACTACCACAAATCCCAAATAAACCCTACAAAACCCAGCCTTCCACCACATTCTCTCAGACTGGATTTAGCATCAGCTCAGGTCAGTGCTGGCTCCAGAACTGGCACTAAATGATCTGGGCTAACAGAAGCTGGAAGCAGCAATTTTCATATTTATCAGAAAATCAAGTTTTGCAGGACAAGTGATGATGATGTGTAAAAGTTCCATAGCAGCTAATCAAAGACAAAACTTGAGGAAGCAGCAAAAAGCTCATAATGAAGAAATATATTCCACCACAGGTGGCAGGAAATTGTAGCTACTGATAACAAGTGCTAAGGGGCTCTGGCAAAGAAAGACAATCAGCATAAGCATGAAGGCAAAGTAGTGATAGCACCAATAAAAAAAAGCCTCAGAGCACTCTCCAGAAATCTATGGTGAGAATCAAGAGACAAGTAATAAATTTGCATTTTCTGTAAGACCTTGCATTTAAACACATTCTTAAATACTTTGTGAGTTTCAGGAGCTGGCTGCAGACCATGTGTTGCTTGAGAACATAAAAAGCAAAGCATCACTTCACTGAGCACTGAAGCACCAACATCTGCAGGGAGAGATTATGGGGAAATCTCAAACGAGATTCAGGAGCAAGCTGCTCAATCCATCCAAATGGTGCAAAGCATGGAGAAGCCAAAGAATTCAAGGTTTGGTTTATTTAAATCCTAACTTTATTCCATTAAGATTCCACAGAATTTTTTTGCTCTTGTGTTTCCACATTGTATATTAATCTGTGCCTGTGCCGTGGAATATGAGAGGGACAAGAAAGGGACAAAGCAGGAGCCTGCAGTCAGGGCCAAGCTTGAATCTGGCCAAGGTGTCCCATCCTGGAGCAATCACATACTCCTCTCCAGCTGCATTTGAAGGAAATTCCAGCTCAGGAAAAGCCCTGCAGGAAGGGCAGTTCACAGAACCCTGGGCAGTAGCAAATACCCATTCAGGATAGGTGTTCATATCCCTGGCTTAGATCAATTCTCCAGGGAAAAAATGGATTGCAATGGGAAATGATTGGCTCAGCAAACAGGGAATTCACCCACTGTGAGGCTGTGAGAGAGCACAACTCCTGGATTCAAGGGAATTCCAGCAGCCACAAGCAAGAGGAGGCAAAACACAGAGCTCCAAGCTGCTGAGCAGCAATTCTGAGCTCAATGCACATTCCAATAAGGGCCAGGTGAAAAAAGGAACTTGTGTTTTGTCTGAAAGAAACTCAGGCTCATTTACTGGCAGGGAAAATTGGAAAACAGAGGAAAGAACACCAAAGTCAAGGAGAGACTTCCCAGCACCCAGAAAAGCAATAAAATCAGCTAAGGGAGGAAAAAACATCCCCTATCCAGACTCTGCTGGATATATGCAGCTCAGTTTCTCACTTAAAAAGGGAAATTTAACACTGAAATGCAAGATAAAATGGAGGAATCAGCAAAGCAGGATCAGGTGGGGTCACATAAGGAAAAATTCACTTTTCCTTGGGATCAAAAGACTTAAACTATGCAAAAAGGAAATGCTTCTCTCTGCCTTTCAGGGGTGAACTTGTACAGTGTAAAATGCTCTGAGTGTCAAGGAGGGCTTGGCACACATCCTTGGAAATAGTGTGAATAAAGACAAATGTTAACACACTCCTTTGTGAGATTTGATTTCTACATATTAGCATTTGAATTGTGCTCAGCCCTCTGTGTGTGTCGCATTAAGAAAATTCCCATTTCTATGCCCTGCATTAGGAGAAAGCAGCAGAAATGTGGTTTCAGAAAGAGCCAGAAGGCACTAAAACCCAGGAGCACACCTACAAACCCTGCACTATCAAAGAGCCTGCCAAGGAAAAGCCTAAAGCACAAACAGCACACAGGAGTTTCCCTTTGTGGGCAGCTGCTCCTTATTGATCACAAGAAATTTATTGATATCACCAAGGGTTGCCCCAAAGTCAGGAGGAATTTCTCCTTTGCAGCCTCTCCCTGGAGCACTTTGTCCTTCCTCAGAGAGGGAAATGTGTCCAACAGCTCCTGCAAGGAGCTCCCATTGTGCCTACAGAGGTGGCCAGTGCAGAAATCCTGAAAATGCCTTTTTTCAAAAAGAAACACTCAGAACATACAATTAACCACTTCCTGACAATCCTCAAACCAGCTCTTCTGGTGAGAGTGAAGCAAAGACACTAAAAAAGCAGGAAAAATAAATATCCCCAACATGCAAAACTAATATATATATAAATATATCTTTTTTTAAATTATAATAAAATTAATATTATAAAAGTACTTTCTATGTATTACTATGAGCTCTTATCTTTTGAGTTACATTCAATATTTCCAAAGATTTTTAAATTAGAAAAGTGTATCAATAGTAGTAAGAAAAAATAAATAATGACACAGAAATTAGCAAGAGGGTATTAAAATGTGATTTAAAAAATAAAATCTTTCAACCACAATTTCATGGAAACTTTACTTGCTGGACATGGCAGGAATCATCCTGCCTGGCTGTCAGAGCCACACAGAACTCAAACCAGGGCCAGGCTGTCATTTATAAACTGATCTAAATCAAATACATTTCCTCCAGTCCCTCGAGCAGGCATTGCCTGACTTTTCCCCCCAAAATTGCTCAGTTCCTTGGAATCCTGGGGAGCACAAACACTCTGTTCCCTCTGCCAGACAGGGAGAGGAAAACAGGCCCTGACACTGAGGCTCTTTGCCATTTTTAACACTCAGGTCACACCAAGACAGGTGAGAATTGCTTAAACCCCAAGGTAACACTCATTAATTAGAAAATTAACTGACATTATGTAAGAACTTAATGTTAATCTGTCCAAGAGATTATTTGAACCAAACACATAATACAGAATTCACCAGTAATATGTTCCATTTTTTCAGGCTTGGTTTTTGGGGGTTTTTTTTAATCCTAATTTTATTCCATTAAAATTCCATTACATTTTTTTGCTCTTGTGTTTCCACATTGTATTTTAATCTGTTGTTCAGGAGTCTGATGGGATGTTTAGGCAATAAAACACATGGAGAGGTTCGCACAGCCATGCTGGGCAGCCTCAGAGGGCCACAGTTCCCATCACCTTTAAAACAGGGATAAAAATCCATATTTTTCTAAAGCACTTCAAGCTCTACTGATGAGAACCCCATGCAAGAACTCCTGTCAGCTGTTACCCTCTCACTGAGTATGGTTATGTTGGAATATTACCCTTCCTGACCTCTGAAAATAACATAAAATTGAAATGAAGCAGTAATTGTATGATTATAAATGTCACTAACATCAGACAGTAGGGAAAGACTAATTAAAGGAAGTTTGCTCTGCAAAGGAGGAAGAGTTCAGATTCATTCACAGATATTTATATATTTAATTTATTTGTGCACAGAGAAGATGAATGTTCAGGTAGCTCTAGGGAAGAGTTCAGATTATTCACAGATATTTATATATTTAATTTGTTTGTGCACAGAGGAGATGAATGTGCGGGGTTTTATAGGTACAGATCTGCTCTGCTTCTGCACAAGCCCTCTGAAGGAGCAAGATCACATTCACAAATGCCAGAAAAAGGAACAGGCTCTCCTTCCCCTTGAAATGCAGGGGATGGATGGATGGATGGATGGATGGATGGATGGATGGATGGATGGATGGATGGATGGATTCATGGATGGATTCATGGATTCATGGGGCTGTCTCTGACATCCCACCTGCAAACTAGACTTTCCTGACGTCTCTCATTGTTTGGGATGAGCTGCTGGGTAATTTGTGCTGGGACCTGCAGTGAAGGGAGCCCCATGCTTGGCTGTTTGCCCCCGGTGGAGGTGGCAGAAGAGACAAAAGCTGTTTGCAAAAGCTTTCCTCACTACTGGAAAAGTCTCAGTGCCTTCCCAGTGCCCTGAAATTACAGGCCAGGAGGGGAAAGCAGGTGCAGCTACACAAGATAAAACCATTCCTTCAGCTTTCCATCCCCAGCTCCAGCTGGCATTCCAGTGCTGAGCAGCACAGAAATAACAGCGCAGCCCAAAGCATCTCCTTAATAACTCCAATAAATCACAGGGATGACAAAACAAATCCAGGAAGGATTTCACAGGGGAACGTCTTTAGGAGAGGACAACACCTGCAGCTGCCTCGGAGAAGAGCAAATCCTTGTGGGCTCCTGGGCTCAGCAGACGCATTCCCAGAGCATTCCCAGAGCACTGGGACCTCCTGGCTCTTGTCTGCAGCTCCTGCCAAGGTCTGACCACAGCAGGTGCTTTGTGTTCATCAGTGCAAACAGAAACCCTTCCATGTGTGCAGCCTCAGCTCTGGCTGGGAGGGGAGTTAAACTGAGCAATGCAGGGATTCAGCCCCTTTTACCCTGGAATGGGATGGGAGAGGCTGAAGGCTCTAGGAAGGTTTGTTTTGGGGGGGGGGGG
>JAHXMQ010003857.1:17907835-17968943 GCA_020466415.1 Ammodramus savannarum pratensis | reverse complement strand
ATGGCAGGGGTGGAATGGGATGGGCTTTAAGGTCCCTTCCAAGCCAAGGCAGCCTCTGATGTGACTCTGTGCTATTTAATGCCAAGGGATGCACAGCTTTGCACTGCCCCACACAGTGGAGGAGGAATACCCTGAACCTGCCTGTTACAAACAGGACCCTGTGTAGGACCCAGTCTGAAATCCCAGTCTCAACACCCTGTCTACCAAAGAAAAGATGACTTTTGGAACAGGTTTCTAACCAAATATTTATTATCAGGCTGTACCACCAGGTGGCAAGATTGCAAAATAAAGGAATTTTTTAAATTGTTCCTAAAACCCATTCAGTCAGGGCTGCTTTGGGGACCCCTGGCTGGGCCATGGTGATTGTTTTGGGTAGGTATTTAACATGCACCCACATGGGTCTGTACAATAAAGTACTTTAAGTTTTCTCTGTCACTCCTCACGTACTCAAAAGCCAAATGCAACAGGAGATTCCCAGTACATGAAAAAGGAAATTCTGGCTACCAGCTGCACTTCTGTGAAGAACTTGGTTTTCCCACTCTTTTCATCCTCCTTCCCTGATAACTAATTTAACCTTCTCAAAAGAGCCTAAAACCTGACATGACTGCAGGGAACCACATAATAAATGGGAATATGACTCAAAAAGATTAATAAAATTACTTTGCAAAGGACTTTACACAGACTGTACTTATATTCATTTGGGTAATTTTTTTGCCATATATTTTCATTTATCTGGTTATATCCCAATTATCCATAAACCAAGACACAGTTCTAAATTCTACACAAAAGGTGTGCCACGGACACATGAGCTCAGATTAAAGGGCTGAATTATATAATTTGTTATTTTAATTCAAAACTTAGGGAAAATATAAATCTCCAGTAACAACTTGGGAAACTCTCTCTCTAACTCCTTGCCCCTAGATCACAAAGGACATCACGTGAGCACCCAGTCCACATTATGTGATTTATTTGTATCTATACACACACAGATAGACATATGGCTAAATAACAGGACATAAAATATTAGTAAAGCTAATACTGGTAACCACACCAAGCTGGTGAGAAAATCTACCTGATCCTGAGATATGCAACACAAAAGAAACAATGATTCCAGAAATAGTTGAGGGACTTTTTCCTTCCATTTGTAGCCTTGCACCTGCTCCATAACACACAGCTACACTTCACAGATGCTTAAAATATTGTCATTATCCCTGGAGCTAGAAGAAATTAGGTAGGTGTAAAATAATCAGAATGTCAAGCACATTAAATGTCAAGCATAAATAAGAACCAAAATTGGAATCTTTCAAAGATGCTGGTACTCCCACAGTTGGGCAAAAAGTGTTAACTTCAATAACTGCCACCATTTGGGACTTGTATTATTATACAAACCACAAAATTCTCTGCCTTAATGGCATCAGCCTGAAAGATGATTTGGCATTAGAAAGTAGAAGTAAATGTTATCCAAAACATCAAGAAAACTTCCTGCCCCAAAATAGATTTTTATTTGAGACTCTTCAATTCAAACGCTCCAGGGTATTGAAATTAAAAAGAGAAATAAAAAATCCAAAAGGCTTTGCAAGAGAAGGGAAGGATGAGTAATACACGAGCCTGTGTTACGTGAGATGGCACCAAAAATATAAACTGCAAAATAAACTGCCGAGTTATGTTCCCTCAACCAATAAAAGAAAATAACTTCTTCAATCAACTTTTAGTTCCATAATCCAATCATCAGGAAAATTAAAATCAAGCACTCTTTCCCTAGTGAGTATATACCAACTAAATATTTTAATGTGAAGATACCTAAAAACTAAATTAGATTGGAAATTCTTTCAAGAGAGATTTGCTTTCATCTAAGTTCATAGAATCCCAGCATAAAGTCCAGAAATCTAAACTGTAGTTAACTAAAATTTAAGCTTGAAAAAAAAAATATTAAAACCCACAAAGCACATTATGCCATGCTTAGAGAGTAGCACCTCTTGTGAAATGTCCAATGAAATCCACACAAGTGTTTTGGGGTTTTTGTCTGGAACCAACATCTCCTTCTCCTTCCACATTTCATATTTAACTTTCTATTTGAACCACATGGCCAAAGCAGCTTTACAGGAGATTCAGAGCTTGGGAATGGGCTTTGCTTGGGGGGCTTCAGATGGGAAATTCCCTGGAAAAGTCTGGGGCCATAAAGAAGGCCATGGAGAAGGCCATGGAGAAGGCCATGACCCCATCACAGAGATGTTCACATGGCCAGAACACACCACAAAATACTGAATATTAGATGATCACATGAGAGAGATTCACACTCTTGGACAGAGGCAGGATGGAAACTTTTCTCATCCTTTCAGCCTTCTCTTTCTGGGGAGAGCTGGAGCAGAGTCCATGGACTGACGAGAGGATCTACAGGAGCAGGGCTGAGCTCAGCAGAGCATTTGGCCTCATCCAGAGGAATCTGCCAGTCCAGGGGAGCAAGGACATGGAGCTGATTTGCAGCTAGAGAGCATCAAGGTTGGAACCCCTCCACAGAACCTGAAGAGGGAAAACATCCCAGGGAGCTGAGTTTTAAAACCCCAACCTTCCTGTAAAACTCCAGAACACCCCACACATGCCATACTTCACCAGCATGGGCTGTGCTGTGCTTCACATTTCTGTTTTGAGAGAAAACACTCAAACTCACAAACTTCTCCAATTTTACAATGAATTGATAGAATTAGGGCAAGGCAGATTTACTCCCCTGCTTTAAGGAATCAAGGCTCTCTGCACTGTTTGGGACTCTCTAACGTGCACTGCCAGGATTACCATGCCAGATTAAGCCTCTGCTTCAAATCCCAAACTAACAAGAAAATACAAAGTAGAAAGGTATTATTAACTGGAGTTTAAATTACATTAAAGGCTTTTCTGGCTTTCTTCATTGCCTTATTAGATAGTAAGAAAATAGAAAAAACAATACAAAATTTTAAAAGCAGTGGCATATAGGTGAGCATTCTTCCTTAAGCTCTTCATGAAAATAACACTTTCTCTTCCTAGAGAGTACTGTGATCCAGCCACAGACTCAGGCAACTGAAGTACGTGTTCACATTAAAAAAAAAAAAATAAAATCAAATCCTCTTCATGTTCAAGATCACTCTCTAAAGCACTTACTCTATAAAAAGAAATCTGAGAGAGTACATACACCTGATTTATTTCAGGAGCCAAACAAAAATAACAAGAGTGCCACCTATCCTTCATTAGGAATAACAGAACTTCCTGTGGACTGACCTTGCTGCTAAAAACCCTGCACAACAAAACCTGACAGCTAAGAACATATAAAACTCTCCATCTGGGCAGAAACTTGAGGGAAAAAAAATGCAAAGGAGTGTTGCATGGAAAAGCAGGATTAAAAAGAAATACAGGAGGAGGAGGAGGACTTGGGAAAAATAAACCTGTTAGGTATCAAAAGTATAAAATCCAAAAGATTAAACCCAGGAAAACTCAGGATGTTTTACAGCCTGAGGCCACATTTAGGGCTTCAGTACTGACTTTATGAAAATAAGTTTGTGTGTAACATGCAAGAAGGAGCAAGCTTGGTGTAGAAGAAGCTGCTGTACAGAGGTAGCAGCTGCCACTGAACAGGAGACAGGGAATATTTATGCAGTGCAGACAACTGGAGCAGCAGAGAGAGGTGGGACGGTCATTATTTTCTTTTCTTTTAAGTTACAGCAGATATAGAAGTATTATATACTATATTATATAGTAATATAGTCTACATATTGCTCATACAGACGAGCAACCCCGGCATCTATACCAGGAAAATAAAATGAAATTATTGCACCTAGTGATAAACACATTAATATATTCATTATTTAAAATAGATAGGAATAAATACAAATATATAAACGTTATGTCTATAAATACATATTTTCTCTATAATTTTATATGTTTTGATATTTTTATTCATATTCATATATTATATAATATATCTTTATGTAATAAATGTAATAAAATATGGTATATTTTAATATATCTATAATAAAAATTATCATATTTATAATTAAATATATTATACAATATATTTATTTTAAATTATATAATATATATAGATAATAAAGAATATATTCTATAATACATATTTAGATAAATATATTTTATTAATAAAAAAAGGAGAAAAGTCTTCCTTTCTGGTAAAGGGAAGTCATGGCTCAAAACCTGCTACATGTGATGAGGGAAAATCCATATATCTGCATCTATTAAAATCCAATAGATATTTGTAGGCTTTTCAAACTGTCACCCACAAAGGGAGTCACATGAAAACTAAGGCACTATGATAATAGAAATAATACAGAAGGCTTTGCTTTTCAGAAAAATCTGTGAAAATATCGGGGGAACCAGAGCTCATTTCTCCCTGCAGAGAGGGAAGAACATTGCACATTCTCCAGGGAATTTGACATGGAAAAGGGAAGAGCAGCAGAGCCAAGGGAAGGGGCAAAGTTCTTCCTGTGAAGTGAGGAGGAGCAGCCATGGAGAAGAGTGAAAAGGCCTTTCCAGTTGCAGGTGGACATTAAGGCAGGAGATTAAATTCAACACAAGTCCCCACAATACAATAAACACCTGAAAAAACAAATTTACTACATTTACTGCTCAAATAGGGGAGCTCTGAGCTGATCCCCTTCCCCATAGAAGCGAGGCTGGGATAAAATGTGACACGCAACATGGCCTGACATGGGACAACATCCCTCCCATTTTCACACAACCACAGAGAGCAAAAAACAGTCAAATATTTGTCACCTCTTCTATGGAGACAGCCTGGAGAAGGCTCCAGAGAGAGCCCAGAGCCACTTCCAGGGACTAAAGGGGCCCAGGAGAGCTGGAGAGGGACAAGAGAAAAGGGCAGCAAACCAACAGAGGGCAAAGGTAAATTGGATATTGGGGAGGAATTCCTGGCTGTGAGGGTGGGCAGGCCCTGGCACAGGGTGCCCAGAGCAGCTGTGGCTGCCCCTGGATCCCTGGCAGTGCCCAAGGCCAGGCTGGAGGGGGCTTTGAGCACCCTGGGATGGTGGAAGGTGGAGTGAGATGATCTTTAGGGTCCCTCCTGACCCCAACCATTCCTAATCCACAACCCACTGCCTGTAGGTTGCTCAGAAACCTCTCGAGGGCGAAGCAATATTTTTAAAATCAAGTGGACAGCCAATGCTGACAGCTAAACAATCATCTACACTAAATTTCCCAGGAAACCAAGGTGTGAGACACCAAGCTCCAGGAAGCATTGCTTGCCAAGCAGATCTTCCTCGGAGACGTGATTTACAGGATAAACAAAATGCAGTGTCGCGTTGGAAAGTAATGGAGGTTACCTCAAACCTGTCAAAATTCACGACTTCAACCTCCCCTAAAGTATTGCAACTGCTTCACCGTAGGAAAAAGGTGGGAAGGAGTCCAAATGAGAGCTGCAACCTCTCCAAAGAGCACAATGTGAACTCAAATAAAAATCACTCCACCAAGCTCCCCAGCAGAAGCTCCACAGTGAGAAGCCCTTATGGATTGATTTACACATAAACCAGCAAATGATGGTTTATCTATGGAGGGAGCTTTGCTCCAGTGGTTTATATAATATCAGTCCCTAAGTATAATTACAGCTATATAATCAATCAAGGACTGCATGTTATTTTACTCTTGTACAGCTCTGTTTGGAATCACATCCAAGACATTTTAAATTTTACTTCAGTTACAGCTTCAAAAAAATCTGCTATATGGTCTCATCAGAGAAGTTTCAGAAGGATGCTATTAATAAGTATTGAGACAAATACAAAGAATGGCAAAAAAGCAGAAGTGTGAAAAATATTTCCCATTAACATGTGCATATGGTTTCACTCAAAACAAATTTTCTTGCAGGAAACATGTTTATATAACAATATTAAGTTGTTACATTACCAAACTGGCTGTAAGTTTATAATGGGGACATTTTGATTTAGGCACCGTAAAAATTTCAGCTGGAAGGCAAAAATTTCGAATGGATATGGAAATAATGGAAGTAAAGTCCTAGAGGAAAACTATTTGAGAGAAAAATGATCAAGACTAAAGAAACAAAGCATTGTTTCTGAGCTCTGATGCCAAAAGCCCAAGGAAAGAGGAGGGAGATTGGGATTCAGCCTCTACCTCACACAAAGATGATTAAGACAGTTCCATTAATTGCTGCCAGTGCAGTTAATCTTAAATTCTTTCTGCAAACTTTCATTTTTAAGTGATTTTAGGAAGCCCATCAAGCAGCAGGGGCCACCTGTCCCCAGGCATTGTTTGAGCACCCAAGTCCTTGTAAGCCATACCAAAGCATTATTTGAGTAGTCAGCTGCAACAGGATTTTTAAGTAATTTTTAATCCAGCTCCATGCTTGGATGAAATAAACAATTTGTATAGAAGATTCTGTTGTAAATGTCAATTTTTTTTCTTGGCATTGACTTGCTTTTGGGATCTGGATTAGCTTTCATGCTCGGCAGGACTGAAGCGGAACCGATACGTGATAACGCTAAAAACGTAATAATGCAGGAATTTCTATGTGTGAGCTTTAACTGGTGAGACTCACCCAGGGGAACCACCCTAACTCTGTGAGTTTAACACTTCTCATGCACCAAAGGAGAGACCAACACAGGTATGAGTCTCCCCATCCTGGGAAAGTTGGGAGTTATTTCTGATGGAAGAACAAAACTCCCTGGGCTGGTTGGGTGGAGAGGCCCTGGCACAGGCTGAGGCTGCTCCATGGTCCTGGAAGTGTCCAATGCCAGGTTGGATGGGGCTTGGAGCCACCTGGGATGGTGGAAGCTGTCCCTGCCCATGGATGGGGTGGCACTGGATGAGCTTTAATGTCCTCCCAAGCCAGGGAAGCTCAGGGATTCTAAAGGCACTTCCCTGCTTGGACAGATAAAGCCCAGAACCACATGCTGGTGTTTAAAGTCCTGCCCTGAGGGGCTAACCCAGCCTTGTAGCAGTGTAATTCTGCAGTTTGTGGCAATTAAGGGAAGAGCAGGAGGGGAAATGAGGCAGTGGCTGGGTAGCAGGAATGCTCTTGGGGCTGGGGATTGGAGGAACGCAATGGCACACCCACGCTGCTCAGGGCAGTGACACTCTCTTTGGGGATGCTGAGAAAAAGTCAAAGAGAGAAAACTCTCCAGGAGGAAAAGCTGATGCACAAACCCCTCCCAGCAGGTGTTCAATGGTGGGAGAAAGACAGGTGCTCTCAGCATTGTCTTCTACCAGGGGTAAATGAGATTGCAAGAGTATTTTTCATTATTTTCAGAGATTGAGAGGATAAATATGAAACCAGTGTGACAACTTGTTACTTTGGGAAACAAAAGGGGTACATTTGTCAGCAGCTATATGTGTACATTATCATTTCAGCAGTGACACATTAAACATGGATTATTATGCTGGGAAGGAGCAGCACATCCTGCAGCACCATCCGTATTGAAGCCTTGCAGGAGGGCATCTGAGTAACTGCAGCCAAAAACTCATAAGGAAAAATCCAAACCCATTATATTCAGTATTTATACTTGTTTATCACATTAAATATTTACTCTTTGCTCTCTGATTTGAAAATATCAGATGCAATGCTTGTTGCTTCTTATCTAGCAAATACATAAGAATAAAAATAGATAAGATAAATCCCTCAATAGCATCCAGAGCAGCTAAAGAAAGAGGACAGACTCTCCATATATGTAAGAAGAAGCAGGCACAGAGTTTAAAACTCTTCCTCTCCCTCCAACTCCAGTCAAGTGAACTGAAAAGGCCACTTGGAGGAGGGAATCCCACATGAGTTGATTTGCTCTGTGGATTGCTGTCACTGTCATATTTTCTGAAAAACCCCCTTGCCCAGGATTCTTCTCCTGAGAAGCCTCAGAAAAAAAAAAGAAAAAAACAATAATTATCTCATTTTGCTTCTCCTGTGTTTTGCTTCTCTGGAATGTGGTTTGGAGATTGTTTATCCAACAGGTGATTGTTTGATTGGTTCCATGTGAATTGTTTTGACTTAATGACCAATCACAGCCAGCTGTGTCAGGACTCTGGGAGTCACAAGTTTTCATCATCATTCTTTGCAGCCTTCTGTCTGTATATCCTTTCTCTATTCTTTAGTATCATTTTAGTATAGCTATCTTTTAATATAACACCATAAAATAATAAATTATAATATAATGAAATAATAAATTAGCCTTCTAAGGACATGGAGTCAGATTCATCAATTCCTCTTTTCATCCTGGGGTCCCAGAAAATACCACAGATTGCAGGAAGGGTTTGACACCGTATGCCTGGAAAAGCAGGGCACTCCCCCAGCCCTGAGCAGCAGCATCCTCCCAGAGAGCTGAGAGCTCACCCATCCTCACAGAGTCATCCCACAGTCACCCTGGTTGTGGTGCTTTTCCAGCCTTTGTCACTGTGGGTGTCTAAAGCAGCACATCCTGGACACTGCAGCACCAGCAGTGTGTGAATAACAGTGACAGAGGAGTTTAAAAGGTTCTCTGCAAAGCCTCCTTGAGACCAAGGCAGTTTTCATTGTCTCCTCCCTCTTTGCAGCCATTTCTGTGTGCTCTGCAGCCCTTCTTTCCCTCACACAATTACCCAAAGCCACCAATAAAGCACCAACTGCTCAGTGAGCTGCTGCAGATTGCTAAATGATGGCCTTGCACAGAGCTCATCAGCCTGACTTGGATATTGCAATCACCAATAATCATTTAGATATTTCATGCAAAATGCCATCCTATTCCTCTCTCAGAATTACCAGCCTTCAAAATCTCCTTCCTAAGCCCATCCGAATCAGTCAGAAATAATGGGTTCATTTCTTTCCAATTAGTTCAACCTGGCTTAGGAAAAAACCCCTAAATTTTATTAGCCTCTGAAACAGTGGCAGTTCCAGATTTCTTGTACTTGAAAGAGTCTCTGTACAAGTAATAATACTTGCCCAAATGTCTATTCCTTTAAAATTAGCACCTAAAATTAAAAAAACATCTTCCATATCCTGCAGGATTTTCCTTATCTGCTTAACTCCTCAAGGGTTTGTTGTAAATGAGGTGAAGAAATCTAATAATGGGGCATAAGAAAAAATAACCCTCCTGACCTTGTTCTAAGAGGAAAAGACTTTTAAAAGGTACATGCAAGGTACAAAAAGGCACACTGGGAGCAGCAGTGGGAGGTGTGTCAGCTCCCCCAGGCAGGACACAGAGCTGTGCTCTACCTGCAGGAAGCAGACAGCAAGGTCCCCAAACCATCACGGTCAAGTTTATCCCCAGCTGGCACATGGAATATCCAGCTTGGAACAGCAAAACAAGTGAGAACCGAGCTGTGGCTTTGCCCTGTCCCTTGCAGCCTGCTGGGAAGAAGCAGCAGCTCTGTCTGGGCACAGAAATTCCTGTGGTTATCAGCCCAGCGTGGCTGGAGAGCAGGGGGAGTGTGACAGTGGTTTTCAGGTGAGGGAAGAGATGAGAATGTTGACTCCATGTTCAGAAGGCTTGATTTATTATTTTATGATATACATCACACTAAAACTATACTAAAAAGAATAGAAGGAAATGTTTCACCTCAGAAGGCTAGCTAAGAATAGAAAGGAAAGAATGAAAACAAAGGTCTGTGGCTCGGACAGAGAGAGCGAGCCAGCTCTAAATCCTAAAGAAAAGATTTTTCATAAAAGATGTCTGCAACAGTCACACATCAGGGCGTTATTGAGTCCCTCACAGGCAGCTCCAACAGCAGCTCAAGGATTTGCTCTTGAAGCAATTCTTGAAGCAATCCCATTTTTTTTTTACAGAAGAAGTTTTGGCTGGAAGTGTCAGGCCTACGTTTCCCTGCAAAGGATTTATAGCTGGGAAGGAAAGGCAGGAAGGTCATGAAGAAATTCTGCTCTGGTGAAGGTACCCAGACACCAAGCAGCCATTTGGGAAGCAGAGAAAATTAAAATTAAATTGAATTTCCTCCCAGTGAGGGTGGGCAGCCCTGGCACCCAGAGCAGCTGTGGCTGCCCCTGGATCCCTGGAAGTGTCCAAGGCCAGGCTGGACATTGGGGCTTGGAGCACCCTGGGACAGTGGGAGGCATCCCTGCCCCATCCTAGCATTCTATATACTCTATATATTGATTCTATAAACTCCCCTCCTGAGCAGGAACATCTCAATGCCAAGATTTGCCCTAGGAAGGAAAATTCTGTTGAGGAGAAACCTTCTCTCATCACCATTTATTGTCCCTGACTCCATCCTGCTCTCAAAGTTTGGACCCAGAGAAGACAGATTTCAAATAAGAGTGAAAGCTGTAATGGAAATAACCCTTTGTAAATGATGGATGTGCATTACACCCTGAAAATTCCTCTTGGAAAATGACAGACAGCTCCAGCTACGGTCTGAGGCATTGGATGGATTGTGTGAGTGCTGCCAAAGTGCAGAGAACTCAAAAGGTCAGGACAAAGACCTAGAAGGAAGATGAGGAAGCAATAACATTGCTCCTTAATTTTCAACAAAATGAGAATTTCTAAACTACATTATTAATTTTCAACTTAAAGACCATGCAAATACTCAGGAAAACAGGTCTAGTAATAAAAATCACTTTGCTCTTCAGAGCATTAAAGCAACCAAACACTGGAGTCCTCATGCTCTGTCCTAACCCCAACACTGACTTGGAGAACAACCTGAGACATTCATCACTTTATTCACAAGATTGTCTTAAAATCACTGTTAAACTCACTTAATGTAAGGATTTTATTTTTTTCTGAGGTCCTAATTTTTTCTTATCAAGGTCCTAGAGAATGATTTCAAACAATTGTACAAACAGAAGCATCGCTTATTTAAAACTGGAACAAAATTGACGAAACATTCCCATCTAATTGAGAGTGGCAGGAATAACCATCATGGAAAGAAAGCAAGGCTTGGTTTGTTTATCAGTAAATAAAGCAACTCACCAAACATCTGAAAACACAAAAATGCATTGGGAGTGCTATGAAAAAAATTATCTTAATTGAAAAATAATGGCTTGCTTGAATTTTATTTTCTTTGCATCTTTTAAAAGAAAATTCAGACAGCTCTGCTCTCACACTGAATCTGAATATAATTGCAGTGGATCATGATGGTTCTCACAGCAGAGATGACATATCAGTGGCAAGCAGAGCCTGATGTGGATCAGGATAAGGGGGGAGAGCAGAGCTCTCTCCTGCACAGCATTTTTCATGCACACTGTACATCCCCACAATCAAACAGCACAGTCACCTTGCTGAATAATGAATGGCAAAGTGAACAGAAAATTAAGGAGCAGCGAGCAAAGGAGAGGAGATTGAAGCTGACATTTGCAAGGAGAGGAAGTCACAGAGAGGTTCCCAGTGGCTGCTCCAGATGGCTGCAGCTATTTTGGCCAGACTACCTGGCCAGGGCTGAGCACAAGGGGACAGGAGGAAGGGAAGGAACAAAGGGACAAAAACAAGCACTGAAAATGGGATTTGGAGCCTGCAGGCCACCTAATTCTGGAGCTTGCGAAGAAAAGAAAGTTACAAAATAAAATAGTAACCATTTAGGAAGAAGAAACCAATTACCACTCGGGATTAGACAGAAATTTCTTTTGGCCACTGTATGGATTCATTAGCTCTCCCATGCCTGGCTTTCCATAAACATAATTAAATTGACTATTTCTTGTGAGTAAATCTTACATGTGCTTTAGGCCACATAAAGCATCTTGCCATCTAATTGTATTTTTCATCTGCACTTTCCCCCATCGACCTCCCTTACAGAACTGGGAAGAAAGGAAAAGCTCTTCTGTATAGATTCATATTTTTTTTGTTGTTGTTTGCTTGCCTCAAGGTCCAATGCATATTCTAGCTGTCAAAAGTGATTTCCCTGCTCACTGAGCAAATATTCTCAACAAGGATTTTCTTTTTTTATTTCCTACTATTAAACAATGATTTTACAGACACAGGTAATAGAAATGCAGGCAGGTCAGAGTGCATCAAAGATTTATCTCTGGGCAGGAAGTCAAGTTTCATTAAATATAAAAATGATGTTTATGTAAGTGGAATGCAGAGTTGCTGTGAGTTGGCTTTGGGACATAGGTGACAAAGTTGCAGCAAAATGATGAAAAACAAAACAAAAGCCAGTAGGAACCTCACATGACCCCAAGCCTGTACGGTAGGTGGATATTCCATTTCCAGAAGACTGTTTTAAACAATATATCAAAATATATTTAAAGACCTGAAACTGCATTAAGTCTTAAGTCCTGGCACCTGATAAAACCAAATCTTTTGTATTCTCTAGCACTGGGCATAAGATAAGAAATAAACCACAAAGAAAAGAATAAGTGAAACAAGTGCAGAGGTGGTGTAAAGCAGGTCTGTGGCTGACAGCAAGGTGTGAGCTGTGTGCCAGTGCAGGGGGGAGCCCAGGGCAGAGCCAGGGATTTGTCTCCAGAGTGCCCAACCCAACCCAAGGCCTTTCCCCAGGGCTGTACTCAGGGCCCTGAGTGGAAATGGTGCCAGGGTTCTTCTCACAAAGCTGCTGGACACATCCTGGCATCAGAAATGGGTAAAGCCTTGGGTAGCTCCTGCCAGAGCAGCTGATGTCCTGCTAAGAGGTGTCCTGGTGAGCAGGCTGGTGGTGGAACAGCATTTACAGAGCTGAAAAGCCCAGCACATCAGAGTTTTAAATTATCAAAGCAGATAACAAGGACCAGAGGATTACTGCAGAGGCGAAAGTGAGTTGGAGGATATTCGTGTAAATGCAGCCAGGAGAAGCTCATCCACGTTTTCATTTAGGAATTCAAACACTTGTGGCCTTCAGTAGTCCTTAGGAACCCAATGCTGGAAACTGGGAGTATTTAGGTCCAACTAAGCACTGATTACCACTTCAAAAAATCCCTGTATTTCTTATTCTGAACACCAGGTATCAGCATCTGATGTAGCTGAACTCCATTACTTGTCACAGTGTGGGGTCCCCACTGCAAAACCCCCCTAAACTTGATGTATTTTACAAATGCTAAATGTACATGAAAGTTAATCAAGAGAGAGGTCTTTACAAAATGTCTAAAGCTTCTTTAAAACCCTTGTAATGTCTGAACAGTTGTTGTGAGTGAACTGCTAAACAGAATTAAAACTCAAGCAAGATCAGATACCAGGAAGGATTATATTCCCTAAAAGGGTCAAATGGAAAACTCTGAAAAATTTCAGGCAACTGTTTCCATGTTCAAAGCACCATGACAAAACAATAAACCAGAATATGGAAAGCAAACATCAGGAGAGTTTAGAAAATTGGGGATGGAACATGAAGACAAACAACTTGTCAAGGAACAGACATCTCCCCCACATGAACAAACCTCCAAACTCCATGATGGGATGAAATTTGGAAAAATTCTTTTGGATGCCGAAAGATACCAATAAGGAGGAAATTGGGTGTTTGTTTGTTTAGCACTCAATGGATATAAGAGAAATTCAGGCAATGCCATCCCATCACTAGGAAAATAATGGTCTAAATACAAGAAACAATGAAAGCACACACCAAACACGGATAATTCATGGCTGCTGCCAGTCTGTCAGAAATGTGAGTATAAAAACACGGCTTTCTGTTTTTTAAATTAGTTAAAAATAATTAATCCATAAACAAAAGCCTGAGGGGTTTTTTGGGTTTTTTAAATTA
This sequence comes from Ammodramus savannarum pratensis, assembly GCA_020466415.1. Taxonomy (NCBI): domain Eukaryota; kingdom Metazoa; phylum Chordata; class Aves; order Passeriformes; family Passerellidae; genus Ammodramus; species Ammodramus savannarum. The sequence goes on along the minus strand of JAHXMQ010003857.1, from coordinate 17,955,338 downwards.
AGCCATGTCTGGGGGTTAAACAATTTTAAATACAAAACAAAATCAAATTGGATTTGTCAAAAGAACTATAAGATAGCTGTGTTAAAAAATGAAAATTAACAAGGCTTCATTTTTTCATTATTATCTGAAAACATTAAGTGTAAACTACAGAAAAAGAAAAAGTTGCTCCCTGAGAGACAGAAGAATTATTAAGATTATTAATAAATTTGTACAGAAAATAATATTTTGCAATTAAAGGCCAAGGTGTACCCTAGCACCCATGGATAAGATAGCAGAAGATCTGGAATAAGTAAAAGATACAGGAGAATATAAGACAAAGTCCAGGCTTTCAATGCAAAAACAAGTAAAATTCTGATTTCTAATAGTGTCAAGATTTTTTGATTATTAGGGAAGCTCCAGACCGTGCATGGCTCTTGCTGCTGAGGACACACAGCTCTGCACTCTGCTCCCACAGCAGCAAGAGCCCAAAGAAATCAAGGCAAGCGGAGTTAAATGTTCAGGCAGACAGGAGTGCCAGTGATGAGAAGCCACTGAGAAGAGACCACGAATGGAGAATGGTTGCACAACAGAGAGGGGCAGAAATCAAGAAACCCCCTCTGTGAGTGGCTGAGCTAATGAAGCCTCGCTGGCTTCTCTGCTGTCTAATCGTACGCAAGATGAAAATGGAGCTTTCTTCCCCAATTAGTGACATCTCAGGAGATCTGATTCCCCAGCAGCTCCTTGTTATTTAGCAGGGATCATCAGCCTTTTTCTTAGGGCTTTCTGTCCCCTCAGCCTGGTCACCTGCTCTCCCTGGTGGCAGGAGCTCCCTGTTCTCTGTCCCTACCTGCCAAACACTCACACTGGCCCAAGGACTCGGGAATTATTGAACTGTGGGGGGAGAAAAAACGGGATGAATGCAGAGACACACCAAGAGATTTGGTCTGAATGTTTCCAAGGGGAGCTGCTGCCAAATCTTGGCAGCTCCTCCTCAGTCACTTCAGCTCCTCAGGTTTGCATTTTCCCCTCTCCTCTACCCCCACTCAGAAGCTCCAAGGCAGGAGAAGGAATCTGGGTTTTGGGAATGAATCACCTTCTCAACACTTCTCTTCATGAGCCTCTTTCCTCTTTGGAAACTCAGCAAGAAATCATACATATGCAACAGAAAACCCAACAAAGTCGATTTATTTTAAGCCCAGGAAAAGGGAATTAAAAGACAAACACTTTGCAGGAGTTAAAACTGAGGCATTTGCTGGTTTATTAGCAATGAGGACAAAGAAGGCAAATGGTCACAATGAACCTGTCAAGCCTTCCCAGCACCTCCTCGTGGGGGAAGCTACCCTACTTTCCTGAGCAGTTTTCCTCAGACTCATCACTTTCTGCTAACAGATGGGAAGCTGAAGATAGAAAGAGGCATAGTTTATGCCTAGCACCAAGGGGAGGGGAAAAATTATATCAGCAGGAGATTCTTTAAAGGAAAAAAAAAAATCAGCAACTGTCCTTCTCTTCAGAAACCAGGGAAGGGGGAAGTGTTGAAGACAAAGGATCACAGACTTTCCCTGGTGCTACCCATGTTCTGAATGCCAAGCCCAGCTCCTCCAGCCTCTTCTGCTCTCCTTGCTCCTTTTCCTAATCACCCATCAGGGCTCACATGAGAACAAGAGGAGAAAAAAAGCTCCTTCAGAAGTCTAACATAAGGAGTTCTATGATCAAAAAGGCTTCCTCACACTCCATAAATTGGAAATATGTTTTTTCTGTAAAACCCAGAACTTTTCAGCTCATCCTTAATCCTGAATTCCTATCTGGATTAATTTCTTCACCAAGCAGTCAGGATTTCCCTAACTCAGAGGTGGCAAAACCCTCTGTAATGATCCAGCAGCAGGGCAAATCCTGGATACACATTGAAATATTGTGCAGTGAAATGCTGGGATGTATACTAAAATAGAATCTCTGAGGCAGATTGGAGTTTATAATTTGCCTTTGAGACCTACAGATTTCCTGAAATTGTGATGATACAGTAAAAATGTCACTGGTCTTAAGTCACTTAACGTCTTCTTCCTTTCCACCACTATGGAATTGTGAGAACATTCATCAGTAGTGGTATTAAAAAGGAAAAAAAGCTCAAACATCATTCCACAACAAATTAAGCTGAACTAAACCCCTTTAGATTGTGATATTTTAATACTCAAGGGGGGAAAGACCCTCTTCTAATTCAGCAAGATTACCTAGTGCTGGAAAGGACAAAGTGCTAACAATTTTTAGCATCATTTGTCATAATTTTCTAGATGCCAGCACACACTCTTACATTTGCATGTGTTTGTGCATGCACATGTTCCCTTTTGTGTGGTTACATAAAAATGCACACACTTTTTGGGGACCATGGCACCAGAAGCATTATTTACATACAACTTTAAATTCAGATTGGAACCTAAAGCAAGGAATTTGGGAGTGGTTATTTAATCTTCCTGTCAGCAATTTAACGACTAAATTGAGCAGGAAAGGGCTGCTTTGCTCCAGGGCTAACATCCATTGAGGAACACGAGTCTTGCCCAAAGCCTCAGCACCTCAGGGCAGAAAGAACATCATTTGCACAATACTGATTTTAGATTTTTTTTTAGATTTCTCCCCTGTGAGGGTGGGCAGGCCCTGGCACAGGTGCCCAGAGCAGCTGTGGCTGCCCCTGGATCCCTGGCAGTGCCCAAGGCCAGGCTGGACACTGGGACGTGGAGCACCCTGAGGCACTGGAAGGTGTCCCTGCCCACAGTAGCATGTGGAATGAGATGATCTTTAAGGTCCTCTCAACCCAAACCATTCTGTGATTTCTCTTTCGTTCCAATTTCCAAAGCTAGCTGAGAGAATGCAGAGATTTAAAAAAATTATTGTGTGTATAGTTCTTCAGGGGAAAAGTTTCCATTTCTGTCTTCCCTAAGAGAAAAGAGGTCACCAGAATCAGGGTGAGAACGTTTCCAAGGAGGTTTGCCTTTGACAGGGCAGGCATGGAATTGCATGAGTGATTCTTACGCGGGAGCGTGAAGATAATAATCAAGCTCTAAGAAGGCTGAAATTCCCAGGAAATCTATACACACGTATAAACCATGAAATAATGAAAGATAAAGGTTTAGTGAAAGTATCAATCCCTCTGTTATTTCTGAGCAGATCCCAGTTGCTTAATAGAAAAACAGAATACAAATATAGAGACACACACACCCGGTTACACACAAAACCAGAAGTGAACCAGAATGGTTTATGAGAGACATCAGAATATCATCAACTAATTAAGTGCATCTTCTCCCTTTTGGGAAGATAACTGCAGCCTCTGTATACTTGAGAGATCTACATGGTTTCGGAGAAATATCGAAAATGGAAATTGAGCTGCCTCTTCAAGTGCTGAGTGATTATAGGAGAGTACTTCTTTGGGGGTTTTTTTTGGGTCCATAATGTGACCATAGAAGAAACTGCAGCACAGCAAGTTCCCTGCCATGGGCACCAAGCACCATCTTATCTCAGAATTTCATTAGACCATCAATTGAGACAAGCACTGACTGAACAAATCAAAGAGAGCTATTTATCTACAAACAGTGCAACAGATTAGGCTACCAATAATTACAGATATAAAATAATGCAGACTGGTCAACAACGTGGTTTTGTGAGTTTCTATTTTGTTGGGAGTTCAATTTTGCACCATTCTTATAGACTGTTCTGTAGTGTCATCATAAAAAAATTTAAACCAGTTTCTGTCATTTCCCTAAATCTTTCTGACTAGCCTGATACATGCCTTGATTTATAAAGTCTGTGGTTATTTACAGATTTGCCCTCCATCATTCTGAAATGAATTTTCCTTGAACGTTCGTTTCCTGGCTGAAATCTAAGAGAAAGTAATACAGGGAGAACTTTCAAGGGTAACCTTGGCTATGAAATAGGTTAGGGAGCCTCTAGTTCAGAGGATCCTTGTTCAGAAACTACTAGAGGTGGCAGAGTGATGAAAACAGGGAAATAATTCTGGACAGGTCGTCAAGAAAACGCAAAATAGGACTCAAGATGAGCACCCTCATAGTAAAGACAGGCCTCCCATCCCAGATTTCCTTTGACTCCCCTGCAAGTCTCTGATTTCTGACTGCCACTATCACAGCCTTGGATTACAACGACTTTGTAGGTGGCTGGAACTTCCCCAGAAATATTTCCAGACCCAGCTGAGCTCCCTTGGTGTGTTGTCATCTTATTGCAAAAGCTCCCATACCTTCTCAGTGATTTCTCATGGGCATCTCCTCACAGCACTGACTCCTTCACAGTACAGCCAACAAACTCCAACTCTCTCCTCACCCAGCTAACCCACTCTTTTGTAGCACTCATCCTCATTGGACACAGCTGTGGCCTGTTGAGGGCAGGCCTGTTGCTAATCTTTGGTGATTAGTGCAGCGGCAGCTCCTCAGGTGTGAGACTACCTTCTGCACCATCTTTATTTTCTCACATTCTATGCCCCCACACTGGTGCACTGTTGACAAAAGTGATTATTGATGGGGAGCCCATGTGCTCAGTTATCAGAGAGAGCCCTGCAAGCAGCAGAGCTGCCCCAGCCCTGGCCCTGCTCCTTGGGCACCCAGGGCTGGCACAGGGGCAGTGCCAGGGCACAGCAGAGCTGGCACCTCCACACTCCAACCTGCCTCATGAAAGCTGACCAGAAACCTGTGCCTTCCCTTTTTACTCCATTTAAAGTTCACTTCCTGCTGGGCATTCAAAACAAGCCTGAAAAGTGTGGGTCTGGGTGGCAGAGCTGAGACAGACACTGGGGGTCAAGCTCCAACAGCACCATGATTACATTTACAAAATTATTTCTTATTAAAATTTTTAAATTAATTTCTATTTGTAAAAAGCAAGAAAAGCCTGATGCGATTTCATCTGACCAAAGAAGAATGCTTGATATGCAGATGTTGTTTCATTTCTGATTAAATTAAAATTGAACTCTGTTCAGGGGGGAGTTGGAAGATAAAGCTAACCTAAGTTACCAACACCACCAACCCAACATAATTTCACATAAAGCTTGAGGAAATTTTATCAAAACTATGAAAAGAAGATTTAAATATTGAAAACAAAACAAAAAAAAACCCTCTTGTTAGCTAGTCTGCCATACCTTATGTTCCAGTGCTTAGTTTATATGTTAGCAAAACAGAGGTAATTAGGTTGGCATTAAATTCCAGTACATAAAAGCTGCTGAAATTTTCATTTGCAGAGATGTTTAACCATCATTTTCTTCACACTTTGAAAGTGAATATAGACAGTCTGCCTAATGTCCTCTTATGTAACATGCACCAAATGCAACAGAAAGCAATATGGAATAAAACATATCTGGGCATTTTCAACTTTACTTGTATTTCATACATAACACATTTAACCTGACAAAAAGAAAGGTAATAAGAATAAAAGTCATCAATTTGAAATAGTATTTTTTGGTTCTAATCCTTAAGCTATGAAAGAAAGTCTAAGTTTCCATGGAAAATGTTCAATTACTAAAAAACAGACAAATAATATTCAGATAATAAATCCTGAGCAATAGACTTTTTAGCTGCTAGTAGGTGAAAAAATACTGCTGTCAAGTGACTAAAATAAGCATTCAATTCTCTAACAGTCTGAAATATAACAGATTTCACTACAATATCAACGTGCACTCAGGTACATGAAATACACAAAGGACATCCACAACCACATTAGAAATATTTTTAAATTTACAGTCCCAATAATAAACCTCCTTTTTCATGTGCTTGATAGAGAGGACAGATATATGGAACTGCTGCTCCTCTGCAGCTTGGCACAAGCCATTCCCAAGAGGGAGAAAAACCAGGATGTTGGGAAGGGCTGTTCAGAGTTCTGGTGAGAAGAATTTTTGTCTGTAATGTAGTGACCCTGCACCACCAGAGGCACATGCAAATTCCTAACACCTCGGTTCCCTTAAATAAATGAGAATATTCAATGTGGCTGTACAATAAAAAGGCTTTTTCCACTACTCAATTTGTATGCCTAGTTATGGGGATTGGAGGACAAACCATAAAAATATCCAACAGGTTTGGCTGCTGCTCCTGGGAAATTTACTGTTCTGTCAGGATGGTGGGTGCCCATTTCACCCATTTCAGGACAGACTAAAGAGGAACCACAGCAAACTTCCACACTGGAATCCCTGTAGCAACATCATCCCCACTTGGATCTTCTTAAGTCAAAGCTTGTCATGGAAAATGGATTTTCTTTAGGACATGATGCATAAACAGCCATTTTTTTACCATTTCTACTCTGGAGAAATTCCTGCATTGTCCATAGCACTTTAATATGTGTCTGCCTCCTGCCTTAAAGATACTTTAATAGATTTACTAGGAGCTATCATACCTGGATTTGACTTATTTTAATTTCCAGCCTCAAAACCAAACTATAATAAAACAGCTGTTGGACCTGTCACAGCCTGAACATAGCAAGAACTAAATGCCATGTTTTCAGCTAGTCAGAAAATTCTCTTTAAATAGAGAGATGATGATCATACCAGAAGACATCATCAGCTTTCATAATTCAAAATTCCTTTGTGTTGGTTGCAGCATATTACATGGCAAAACAACAGGGGACAGGTATAAAAAAATATATATAAGAATATATATATGAGTTAGGTCTGGAATAGAGTAGCCAAGGAAAATTCAGGAAGACATAGAAGTAAAAGGAAGCCCTTTTAAGTTAATTTACTATTATTTTACACATTCTCCTCCCAGGTCATCCTGTCTGAAAAGTAAGGTGGCCTCAGGACCACACTTGCAAAGCTTTCACAGACTAAAGATAACTTGACAGCTGACAATTTACTGCCACTAATTTTAAAAATATCACATAGATCAGCTCCAAGAGGAGTACCATGACCCACTGTAAGGATGCAAAAGGAGGCATGAAAAAAAAATCTAAATTCTCTCAAAATATATCTCCAAGTTCCTTCTTCTATACAATAAAAAAGCTGCCAACTTGTTTCTTCTTAATTTTTTTTTTTCTTCTTACTTTTCTTTCTCCTTTTCTTTCTTGCCTTTGGATATTCAAGAATCAAATGTGATCCAAGAATCGCAAAGAAGAAAAAAAATATTAAGCCATATATAAAAATATAATTAAAAAACCATAATAATGATTTTGAAAATATAATTTTAAAGCCAACTTAACGATATTTACAATCACACTTGCAATATTCATTTTCCATGCTGGATCTCCAAGCATGGATCTCAACACCATTACTGGTCCATGCAGACATCTGCAGAGAGTATTTTGAAAAGGAGAGTATTTTGAAAAGAACATATATTTGATTCTGTCTGTTGCCTCAGGATGGAGAAGACAGGAAGGTGGTGATAATTCCATTAGAGACACCAAACTTCCTTGTCGCCACATTTCTCTTCACAGAGAAAAGCAAGGCACGATTCTTCCCAAGAATATTTCTGGGTTTTACATTCTCTGAACCTCAGAGAAAGGAAAAACAATTCTTATCTCATTTGCTGTGCCTATGTTTGTGCCAAAGTAGAATGCAATATGGAGATGGTTTACCCACAGTGATAGGGTTTTTGTTTCTTTGGTCCATCAGGGCCAGGTGTGTGTGTTGGGACTGTTGGGTGACAGCCACGAGATTCTGTGCAGGGTTGAGTGCTTGGCAGATTCAGTTTAGATGTAATGTAATATAATGTAATATAGTATAGAATAATAAAGTATAATAAAGTAATTAATTAGCCTTCTGATATGATGGAGTCAGATGCATCATTCTCTCCCGTTGTCGGGGGCAAAAATATCCACTGTACATCCTCGTGTGAAAACCTAATTTTTGTCTCTAAAATCTTGAAAACTTACCTAATAAAGAAGTTGAAGCATGCATTAAATGCTGTTGCTCATCTCAAGGCCTGCTATGTACAAGCTGGTTTGCCAATCCCCCCTCAGGGAGAGGGAAAAGCAGTTTAGGAGGTGCCAAAACAACATTTTCTTGCGCTCCTCAGAGTGGTGGCCAATACATTTGGGCCAGCTCCCTTCCCCAAGTGACTGGCAAGGACCTGGTTGAGCTGTAATTACTGCTTACTGCTGGCAGCAGGAGCTGCCTGCTCCTCTCCACGGCTTTTGGAGAACCAATTCATTTTTTTCCTACGGTTCAGGCCATAAAAGTGAATTCCAAGTATCCCACCTCCTGTTTTATGTTCACTGTCCGTGTGCATGGACAAAATCCTGACATCCCGTTAAGGATCTGAGTCACAAGGCACAGGAAGAGGCTTTAGAGGGACTGCTTCATCCCTGGGCTGTTCCTACAAGCATTTATGGCAAAAGCAAGCTGCTAAAACAGTAATGGAAAAGGGAGGGATTTAATGTGGGACATAACCTAGGCAGTGCTATAACCACGCTGTAAAAATTTCAGCAGGAGCCTTTCCTGTGCAGACATTTCGAGGAGCCTTTTTTGGGTTCAGATATTTGCTCCAGCTGAAATATCAGGCACATAAAACATTGAGACAATGCCACCACCAGAAGCATAATTAGAGATTTGGAAGAAGAGCTTCATCAGTTGTCCATTTAATTCTCTCTCCTGGCTCCAAGAGTGGAGATGTACCAAATGCTTTGGAGCAAAAACGCTCCAAATAAGAGGAATCAGAGCACTCTGCAATCTGGTAAAACCCTTCTCCATGGAAAGGTTCCCTGAACTCCTCTCTAGCTCTTCTTATAGAATATAAACAAGTCAAACTTTAATTACTGTAAGCTTTCACATACTAATGGAATATAAGGAGATTTAAAGAAATTTGGAAAGCAGCAATTTGCTTTGGAGTGATGTAATTTTACTTAATTGCTTCTAATTAAAATTATTCTACAAATGTAAAACAAAAATGTCTATTAATTCTCTGCATAAACTAAATTTAGGTATCAACTGAGTAGCTTATTCACAGTATTTACTATAATTACTGCAAGACTTTTGTAACTTTGATGATTTAAAAGTTTGGAGGCTTGATACCAAATAATGGTTTCTGCTGCATAAAGCAAAATAATCTTTCAAACTCCCAGTGCCTTTGTACTTTGACTGTGACTCACTAAATTTACATTGTGTGAAAGTACATGTAGGAGTAAAAGCACTTATGTATTATCAAGAAATATGACATTATAATCCCATGAAGTTACTACTTATAGAAAAAATAAAAATGTTCTCATTCTCTTCCACACCTAAGTGTAAAGTGAATACCTTCCATTAATTTTACCTTGGATTAACTTTAGAAAGAAAAAGGACACTTAATATTTTTTGCATGTATTTTAAACTTCACTTTTAACACAAAGTTTTGAAATGAAACATAAAAATTGGAAATATCTTTCCAAGAAATTTAACTCATCTGAAAATAATTATTGTATTTTAAACTATCTGTGATTTGTGTCAAATCTGACAAAAAGTTGCAGCCAAAGTTGGGGTGGAAAATTAAACAAAAAAATATGTGAGATCATGCTGCAAATTTTCATATTTTAGAAATAGAACAAATTAGGTCCAAAGACAGTATTTTTTAAATGTTTTTATCTTCCTTATTCTCTCTCCACGTTTTTGCTGCCTAGATTTTCATTTGGTTCTTCAAACAGCCCAACAAAGCCAATGCACCAGGGTCAATGCGCCATTTTGAGGTGAAATTTGCTAACATGAGTAAAACCAGTACTAAAGGCTATTTTCTTCCTACAGATAAGCCATTTTCTTCTCCCAGTTCTTCAATATTCCAAAGTCAGAAGAGAGCTATGCCTGATTTATTCTGTGGGGAGATTGAATTACCACCCGATGGAGCTCACCCCACCAACACCTGAGCATGGACCTCTGACAGCAAACAGAGAATCAGGAGGAAACAACCAAGTTCAGAGCTCCTCTTGCTGTTGGGAGTCATGGAATGGTTTGGGTTGGAAGGGATTTTAAAGCCATCCAGTGCCACCCCTGCCATGGCAGGGACCCCTCCCACTGTCCCAGGTGCTCCCAGCCCTGTCCAGCCTGGGCTTGGGCACTGCCAGGGATCCAGGGGCAGCCACAGCTGCTCTGGGCACCTGTTCCAGGGTCTCACAGGGAAGAGTTTCATCCTAATAGCCAACCTAAATTTCCCCTCTTTCAATCTGTACCCATTCCTCCCTGTCCTGTCCCTCCAGTTCCTAACAAAGAGCCCCTCTCCGGTTCCCTGTAGCTCCTTCAGACCCTGCAAAGGGCTGGGAGGTGTCCACACAAGCTTCTCTTCTCCGGGCTGAGCAGCCCCAGCTCTCCCAGCCTGTCTCCTTAGGGGAGGAGCTCCACACCCTTATCAACACCCTGGACTCTCTCCAACAGTTTTCATGTTGGAGGCACCATCTGAAGATACTTCCAGAACCTGGCAAACCATGGAGCGTGGAAATCCGGACCCTGGCTTTGTTTTTAAAATTGGGGAGGAAGAAAACAGATTTCTCTTAGCCAACAATTTTGGCACTGTATTACCATTGTTTTCCTCCAAAAAATAAAACCAATTCCAAGAGCCTCCTAAGGAAGTCACAGGCTGCCACCTTTGGGCCCAGCTGTGTCACAGAAACATCTGTGCAGTGCAGGGTCAGCATTTCACCACTTCAGCAAGGTGGAATCTCTCCATCAATGCATTTCCCTCTGCCTAATGAAGTTCAAGCCAAATTACCACCAAGGCCCAGAATGAGATTGCTGATGTCATGGCAAAGAAACAAGCAAAATAAAATGAAATTGTAGTGGCAGCAGCACCCAGGAAACAATTTCTCACAGTAATTTACTTCTCACATCACTGTGTGGCACTGACTACATCCCCTCACTGCATGGATCTCATGGAAAGCAGATGGTTACACATTTTTAACCCCAAGCTTCCCAAGTCTAATAACAGACTCTTAATTAAGAAAAAATCAGGAAAAATAGGCTTTAATAAACAAATGGGTTACATGAATACAAAATGCAGAGGGTATGTTTAAAAATTGGCAAAGACCAAAAGCAGTAACAATGAGTTAAATTACAAAAGCAGTTATTAAAATGTCTGGTTTGAATATCTGAAAATAAAAAACCTTGAAAATGCACCATTCCAGGGAAAATTCTGCAGTGGCAGGAAGAGATTCCCAGTGCAACTTGAAGTTTTTTCTTAAATTCAGCAATTCACTAACAAATCATCATTAAAGCCTTGGTCCCCAGGGCATCCTAAAAGCACTTTTGCAGCATTAGTAATAGGCCATTTAATTCCCCCACTTTATTTCTAATTTTTAATTAGGCTTTAATTCATCATATATCTTATCCTCTCATTGTGATAGCCTGTATTCTTAAGGAAATGGGAATTTATATTTCTGAGCTAAAGGTTTTACACTCAGGATTGCTGGATCATGGTTGTTCCTTCTGTTTGTTTGCCATCTCCCTCAAACTATCCTAAAATAAATCTAAGTGTTTATTATTGAAATATCCTGCTTTCCCTTATCTGCTTATGCTGCTCAGCTGGCATTTTGGAAATGCAAGAATTGGTGACATTCCATGTATCACCACCTCAAACCACATTAAAAAGTCCTCTGTACCAGCAGCCTTGTCTTAAAATAACCTTGAAGAGCTTCACCATGGAACACTGATTAAACATCTGGTCCCACTGCATGTCACCCAGACAAGGGATGGTGCCAGGGGCTCCTCGTCCTGCTTGGATTTCTCCTACTTGTGGATTGCTGCACTACTTGACTATCTAAAAGCTTCTACTGGACAGCTTCTTTTATGGTCAATCTGAAAAAAAAACAAAACAGAAAAAAAAAAGAACCAAAAAAAAAGAAAAATAAAAACAAACAAACAAAAAAAAAACCCACAAACCAAAAACCCATCCTCAAATCAACTGCTTTTCCTTGTGACTCTTACTCCATTTTCTCCTGCCCCAGGTATAAGGTTATCAGCATGGTACATCTAACTCCAAAATTTCTTTGTGATCTTAAGCAGAAGAGAAGAACTGGAATGAGGGTAGAGCAAGTGGAGTAGAGCAGAACAAGGGGAGAATTGGGGTGAGCTGGGCTCAGAGCAGAGCAGACCCGAATTCCTGCACCTGCAATGCAGCACATCCCAGCTCTGCCTCGGTGACTCCAGCAGCAGCAGGAATCTGCTCAGGGGAGAGGGATCAGCTGCACCTCAGGAATCACACCCACAAATTCTGCCACTGGGGAGACATTTCAGGACCCTGCCAAGTGCCTGTGCTGGGGACAGGAGTGAGACCTGATGCCCAGCAGATTTTCCTGTCGTGGTTCAGTTTAATTTGTTTGGTTCTAAATATCAGCAAAAGATGGAGTTGAGGGAAAAAAAAAAAAATTTAAATTGTGTTCCTGACGTACAGCAGAGCCTGGGTGGGGCTGCCAGGTGATCCCACACTCAGACACTCATCGGAGGCTGAGCAGCACTGCTGCACTGCAGGGTCTGCATTTCCTCCCAAACCCTCACAGCAACACCAGCACCCAAATCAATCCAGTTCCCTCTGCTGATACTTTCTGAAGGAGCAGCATGCATAGATCATGCTGAGAGAGAGGCTGCTTTTCTTTAGCCTGCTGATCTCATTATAAGCAAATACAAGGGCAATCTAATTTTATCGGCCACAAAACAAAGAGCGTGTTTAAATTTTAACATCCAGCCAAAACCTCTTCTGCTTATAATTTGAGTTTAAACTTATACAGCATGTTCATTACCATAAACAATCTGCAAAATGGCCAGAAAACAAACTCCCCCCTTGTAATCTGCTGTCAGAAAACCACAAAGAAATAAACATTGGCATCTCAGCTTTGCTTTCGCTTTGCTCTCAAGGTTTTGGAAAGACCAGCTGAGAAGTTTTCCTTCCAAATAAACTGAAGGTTTTAAACAAACCAAAGAATGCTTCCAGATGTTTTTTCTTTCAAGCATACCTTAATAAATGACCCTGAATAAAGAAAACTTCAAGGTAGATAAATAGTGTCTTGGAGGATAATGAATTAAGGAAGGGCTCTAAGTATTACAAAATTATACTCATGTTTCATCTCAATTGATTTTGTCCACCTAATCAGTAAAATCAACAACAACAATTTGACTTTCTTCTTTGTGAAAGGGAACAAAATACTATTTTAAAATATGAGATAATTTCAATTTAATAAATACTACATGTGCAGATAATGGGATTTCCATGAAAAATTCAAAGAGCATTGCTCTTCATCATTAAATTCAAGTTAATCAGCATATTCTTCTGCAGATTCAATTAAAAACCAATATTCTAAATTTATTACTCAGTTGTAAATATCAATTTTGTTTCCAAGCAAAACAATATGAATCTGCAGTAAACAGCTCAATCATTCTGGAAGTTGTCTAAACACCAACCCCAATAGCAACAGTGAAAATAAACAAAAGAAAAGCCACAACAGCAACTTCTCCAAAATCCAGAATACGTGGTACAACATATTGTACCTTAACAAACCAAGAGAATTGACAAAAAGTGGTGATAACCAACAGGAACAAAGACTGCTATTTGCTTATCAAACATTACAAATTATTGTTTTAAACAGATGTTCATTTTGAATGCCATATGGGAGTTGGGAAGGATCTGTCAAAGCACAATCCTGATGGAAATATCCTAATCAAACCTGACAGAAAACCAAACCAACAGATCGACAGCCATGAACTGCAGATGCCTCATTTCCTTTGGAAACCCAACCTGAAAGGAAGGGCTCACCAACAACAACCACCACATCCCTTCCAGAGCTGGTGCAGCGCCCACAAACCCCAGCATGACAATATTTGACGGGAAAACAATGAATTCAGAGAGCACAACCCCTGAAGAACCCACGGGATGGATCCAAGAGGAGCTTTGCCTCCCCTCCCTGGGTGACTGCCTCAATTCCCTACAGGGTGTCCTGCCTGCCCAGGAGAGGAGCCCCCACAGCTCCTGGGGCAGTGAGCGGAAAAAGGACAGAAGCACAAGGATGGGCACGGAATGAAGGCAGACTGGTAAAACCTGCCCAGCTTAGGCCAGGCTTTCCAAACCCAAGCCCAACAGCTGCTCTCAAACTCTGCCATGGGGAACAGCCAGGTTTGGCCAAGCTGGAGAGAGCAGGAGCTGAGGGAACGCTGGAGAGAGCAAGAGCTGAGGGAATGTTGGAGAGAGCAGGAGCTGAGGGAATGCTGGAGAGAGCAGGAGCTGAGGGAAAGGCTGGAGAGAGCAAGAGCTGAGGGAATGTTGGAGAGAGCAGGAGCTGAGGGAATGTTGGGGACAGCAGGAGCTGAGGGAATGTTGGGGACAGCAGGAGCTGAGGGAATGTTGGGGACAGCAGAAGCTGAGGGAATGTTGGAGACAGCAGGAGCTGAGGAAAAGCTGGAGAAAGCAGGAGCTGAGGGAATGTTGGAGAAAGCAGGAGCTGAGGGAACGTTGAAGAAATCAGGAGCTGAGGGAAAGCTGGAAAAAGCAGGAGCTGAGGGAATGTTGGAGAGAGCAGGAGCTGAGGGAACACCAAGCTCCACAGCCTGTGGAGACCCTCAGGACCATCAGGAATGTCACTTCCAGGTCTGAAAGGTGCCCTAAGTAGTTACAGACTCCACTTTAATGTTTCCCTCTCCTCTCCCATAAGTTCCTGTTCATTATTTTCATATTTTCTGTTTGGCATATAGAAACAGGATAATTCCAAGTTTGAACTAAATTTCTCCATGACTATAAAAATATATTTGATTAAACAGATGTCAGCAAAATTTTATGGAGTGAAAATTGAGTAACAGATGGTGAGGTCTGTGGAGTTCAAAGAGGCTGTATTTTATTAAATAGGAAATTTGACAAAAAGAATTATTTTGCTGGAAATATTGATGCAGTGTTTAGGCAAATGTAAAAGCATTCTTACTTGATAGAAAACAGTAAGTTTGAAAAAAACTTAAAATAGATATATTCATACCATGAACCTCACTCAGACCATTAAAAGAGGGGATTTTATTCCAACTTCTTTTACTGACTACAGCACATCAAGGTTCTCAAAGAAAAATAATGGAGAAGAAAAAAACCCAGCTACCAAACAAAAAACAACGATGACCTTGATTAAGCATTCTGAGCAAAATACATTCTTTGTTTGATACACAAATATTGTGAAAACAAGTCTAGAAGTACAAGACCATGAGATAATAAACAGTTATACCAAGCTTACATTATAAGCATTAAACAAAATTGCAAATAATGGCTTATGTGCTGTGGGAAATGAGACAGAGGGATTATAACTCTTGAATGCCATTAATGTACCACCTCTATTCCAGCTTTACTGCTTGGAGTGGTAGAAGAACATTGCCACCAGTGGAACATAGACAGAGAGTCAATGAAATGAAAAGAACATCATAAATGTAATTATTATTGCATAAAATGATTTCTCTCCCTATCCCTATAGCTCTCAAGTCTTTTCTTCAAGCTGATACTTTAAACATTTTATTACATCATTGGGAAAAAAAAAATTTCAAAGGGCAAAAGTAGTTTCAAATTCATGACCAGGCTCCTTCTGCATCAAAGAGAAAGCTACAGGACCCTGTGGAATAGCAGTCAGGGAGCTGCCTCACACGTCCAGGGGGAAGAACTGGAGAAATCCAATAGTTCCAGAGCACTCAGCCATGCTGAGAGCTGCCTGTTGTCCCAAGTAGCCTTGTGCTGGATCACAGGCAGGAGACCCCTGTGATTCCCCCACAGGGAGGAATTCTGAGGAGGAGATAATTGGAGCTTTCTGAGCTGACAGAGCCTCTCTGGCCTGCAAGAGGCACCGGCACAGCCCAGCTCCATCAGAGAGCTCTGCTCCTCCCAAAATCCTGCTCTGATCTCACCCAGCACAGCTCAGGGCTTGCTGCTCCCGTGGATCAGAGCTGCAAGTGCTGATGCCACCAGGAGTGAAACCATCACAAACACACAACAGGCATTTCTGAGCTCGTGTCCTCGTTTCTCAGGGACATTTCCCATCAGGTGTTTGGCTGTGCTGTCAGGGCTGCCGGTGTGTGCAGCCCCACTGCTCCCCATGCTCACAGTGGGAAATGCTGCTGCTGCTTTTTCACAGAGTGGGGCAGTGAACTGAGCCCCCCCAGACTGTGAATGCACAAACAGAGCTCACAGCACACCAGCATTTATGGTTTATTAACTAAGATCATGTCTTATTAGTGGGTTTAAACCTTGATACCAGCACCACAAGAAACATTTTCCCACAAAGACTGTATTTCAGGAGAGAAACAGTCAGATAATGTTTGACAGACTGATAAAAGAACCAACTAATTCAAGCCTCCACAAAGCAAAATATCCTCCTCGAGTTTGCACTTCAGGGTTTTGAACAAGAACAAGATCTTCAGGAGCAATGCTGAGCTTTCCAGTCCATCCATCCTTCCTCCCTCTCTGTTGATCCATTTATCAGTCACATCCAGGTGTCTGGGCTGCTTCACAGGCTCCAAATAAACACATGAGATTGTTCCTGGGTTTATATCACTACCAGAGTAATTTAGATCACGTTTAGCACAGCCCTGCAGCCTTGCCAAGGAAGAACTGATTAGATTCAAGCATGTTGAAAGCACATATATGTTGTCTGAACTATCTTCACATGCTTTTAGACCTAGAAATCCTGTATTTAAATTAGCAGAAAAAGGAAACGTTGGAGGTGGGTGTTAATTACTCCTATTTACAGGCTTTTTAGCAGTTTCCCATATTGGTTAAAACAGAAGCTGTATCTTATTTTCAGTGATTCAAAAATCAAGGCAAGAGACAGAAATTCATCAGAAAAATCAGAGACTACTTTTCCAGAGATATAAAAGAAAATGCAGCTTACACATCTCAGGCATCAGCCTGTAGATCTATCCTTTATCTTCCTAAGGCAAACATGATTATCAATCTATAAAAAAATCCTGAAATAGTCACCAAAAACCTCCTCTTAATCTTCAACTGTTCAAGGATTTTGTAGTTTTCAAAAGAACTCTTAAGCACAAGACATTTTTGGGTTTGAAGAACTCAATGTTAAGGGCATGAAAAATATCACTCAAAATGTTTAAAAGGGATTTCAAAGCTTGACCCAAGTTGATAACCTTGGTTAAGATTTTCATTTCTGGATATTTAAGATAAAATGGCTGAGGACTTGCAGTGAGCAGGAACCAGTTTTACAGCAGCATTTTAAGTTGTGATAAGATTCCTAAATATAAATGCCCAAAGCTGATGTGCCAGAGTGTTCATTGGGTATTTTTTAAATGAAGGCACAAGGAATGATCTTAAACTTATATTTAACCTCTACACAAGAGGCAGTTGAGCATTTAGGGAGATGTGAAGGAAAGTCTTGTTCTCATAAGATCATCTTTCTTCAGCTTTGGAGGAAGAAGTGCTAATTTCCATTCTTTCCCATTTTCTGAGGTTCTTTAGGACTCATTGTGGATGTGGAAAAAGAAATTATTTGACCTCTTGAATAGAAGGAAAAGGGAAGTGGGAGGGTCATGTCTGGAGAGAGATCTCTGCCCCCTATTCCATGTCAGTGCTCTGGGGCCTCAGGGAAATTTCTCAGGGCCAAATCTGACAGCTACCAGAGAGGTTTATTGTGAAATGAATGAGGAAAAGTACTCTTGGGATAATCTTATGGAACCCTCTTTTTATTCCTGCAGTGAAAGGCAGGAAAAGTCCATCTAAAAATACCAAATTATTTACAAATGGAGTCATAAAAAGAAAACAATTGTGTCAATATGCATAATGCTCCCCAAAGTGGGTAAAACTCAATTAGAATAAAACTAGCTTGTTAGAATCATCATTCTAAGGTGCTTTTAAATACCTTTAAGATAATTGTTACCATACTGGAGCCAGAAGTTCCTGAGGACTGATTGATCCCTTTCACTGACAAGTTACTGGTTAGATAAAATCTCATGCCCACTGTTGGTGCTTTTTTGTTGGTGTTTTCACAGAGAATGCTGAACATTTTTTTAAAAATTATTTGGTGGACAGAAGGCTGCTCTGTGCCTTGGGAATGCCAATGGGTCCCTGAGTGGTGCCACCTTACACAAAGGGTGACAGGGACACAAGGAGGGAAGGGTCTCCCCAAGCACAGCCTTGCACTCAGTGTCTGCTTTAATGCAAGCTGAAAGCAAACTGCTCCAGCTGATAACCAAAAAATAGAAACCAAACAGTTAAGGCCTGTCTGATTAATTGCTCTACTTAGCTAATTTGATAAGCCCTCCATCAGTTTTCCATTCCTCCTTCATTGGCTTGATCTACTCTGTAAATTAATCTAATTATGAACACCTGCAATCCAAAGCCCATCTCTGCAGAAGTTCAACAACTCTTATTTATACTCAGTATTTCTTTAAAGGTCAGTTCTGAGCCCCATCCTGCCACAAGAAGCCAAGGAAAGGGCACAGCAAGGGGAATATGCAGTAGAGGAACCACTCTGCCTCAGCAATGCTTTATTCCCTCTATATTCAGCAACATAAACTGCATTTTACAAGAAAAATCTGATAGCAATTTACAGCAGACAAAAGATGACAAAGTCATCACAGTCCCCACATTGATCAGATCAGCCTCACACCAGGAAGGGAATGACAATGCCAGCTCCAATTCAGGGTGCCATGGGATCCCCAAAGAAACCAGGGACTGCACGAGGAAAGTGCCAACTTAACCTGATAAAACTATTTTGAAAAATTCAGCATCACCAAGAGTGAGTATATGTCAGGTAATATAAGATTAACTGTGTGTTTATGGTGTAGATGTGTGGCTTTCCCTTGATTCCCTGAAAAGCCATTTCTATTTGCACCAGTTCTTCACACAGGACAGAGCTCTGCCTATAGAATCCAATCACAAAACTTGGGCTGCAGTATTTTTAAAGGTATGGACTGGTAACTGATTTAAAACCAATTGTATTGATAGTTTTAATTGATGACTCTGATTGCTACTTTATGCTCATTAATTGTTGTGAATATAAATTGGAAACAAAAGGAAGCCCCAAGAAGTTTTATCTGCTATAAAGATTTCTTGCCACTGGATTTGCAATTCCTTTTCACAAATTATTTTGTGGGCAGAATTTTTAATACTCTGTTTTAATCATAATTTTCTCCCTTTCAACATCATTACAGAAAGATTGAACATCATAAAAATTTTTTTTTCATCAAAATCAGAAAAAGTTATAGTTCAATTCATGTGGGGGTTTGTGCTAGCATTGATAAAATGTATTTTTAAAAGACAAACAATAACACTGTTAGACTTGCCTGACTCAAAAGCAATTTGCATTAGTAAAATTTAACTGTAAGCCCTTGAGATGCCAATGGTTCATTTTATTTGTTGTAAAAAATATTTTAGCCAAGCAATGCCAAGCCTGGGGCCTTCTGCAGTAACTGTGGCAAGAAAAATGAGGAAGTTGTGCTTCAGAGAACATCTGCAGGGCTTGCAGGGGACCCCAAAATGAAGACACTCCTAACCTACCTCAAAATACTGGTCCAATATTTTAAACGTGAGAGTATGAGGAAGTTATTGATGGAGCCATTAACTGTCTCTCTGGGGCTCCCAGATTAATTAAATTCAGAGTCAGTTCTGGATCCTCAGAGCCTTTCCAAACCTCCAGCAAGCACCTGCAGAACTCCTCCAAATATCACCACGGACAGCACAATGTGGGGAAAAAAGTCATGCATTACATGGAAAAGCTGCTAGAATGTCAGAAAAGTAGAGAAAACTACACCAAAAAGAAAAAAAAAAAAAAAGGAAAATGTTGGCATTAAAAGCCCTGACAGATGTTAAGCTTTTGTTCTTGCATCATCTCCCTTTGCAGAGCATTGAGTAATTAAATGTGATGAGTTGCAATGTATTTGCAAGGGTTAGGCCACAGTGTGCACCAGCCAGCCTGCTTCTAAGTTTGTTATCAAAGCCTCAAGGATTCATCAAGGCTATGAGAACATAAATTATACTAAATTAAGAAAGAAGAGGCTGAGAGACTGAACGCCAAGACCACAAGAACTAGATAACAGAGGACTGTGAAACACCTGGACTGTAACCAATCATTACTCTGAGAAATGCAGGCAGAAAATGAGTAAAAAAGACAAAAGCAGTAATCAGAAAGTGTGTACATAGTATCTATAAATATGTGCATAATGTAAACAATAAACAACTTCTACTTAATCACATCAGTCAGCTATTCAAAAACCCTCAATTTCCCACAATAGTGGTGTGCAACTGAGCAAGGGCTTGTCCTTGCCACGATCCCAAAGCTGCCCAGAGCCCCTCACCAGGGCCAAGGATTCCCCTGGGAGCTGGGGATGGTTCCTGACACCCCAATGGATGTCCCAGGATGGAACATTCCCTCCAGGCATCCACAGCACATTGAGGGCTCCCAGAAACACCAGGAAGCTCAGCTGAACGTGGCCATTGATTACCCCAACATCTCCATGAGGCAGATCCCAATGGAGGAATCAACCAAGGTGAACTGGGGAAGAGGATTAAAAATCCTAAAAATCCGTGTTCCTTAAAGCCTTGGCCACTCCTCTGCCATCCCTATTCCCATCAGCAAGGGAAAGCTGTTTATTAACTTCTGCTCTCAGAGGTGGAGGTCACCAAGCAGCTCAAACATCCTGAGGCATATGTAAGGGAGAATTTAGGAGGCAAAAAAAAAAAAAAAAAAAAAAAAAAAAAAAAAAAAGGAGAAAAAAAGAAGAAAAGAACACTGGAGCCACATGAGGATCACTTACTTCCAGTTAAAAGCATGAGGGAAAATAATCAATTTAAAAATATGTATCAGTAAACCCAGAAACACAGAAGGTGTTCGCTACTTAACCCCTCAAAAAAAGACCAAACAAAAGAAAGCAGAACACAGTAGGAAACCTTTTGATAAATGTGAGGCCTAATCCCAAAAGCTGGTTTATTTTTTATATCATTATAAAAGGGGCAATTTGCTAAAATTTGGAGGAGAAGGGAAAGAGAAGGAACATGTGCTGCTGAGGAGCAGCGCAGGGGCTTCTTTTGCCTATACAAAATGAGTTTATGAAATATATTTAACTGAGTTATTTTAAGAAGTGCCAAAAAATTGGCAGCCACAGAGAATTCCTTAGCATAGCTAAAGAGCCTCAGGGTTTGGAACCAGGACAAAATGGGATTCACTGGACCCAGACTGGGCTCGTTGTGTTGCTGTTTGCAGATCTCCTCATGGAGAGGAAATCTGCAGGAATTCTGATTCCTGGCAGGAATTCTAATGTCACTGATTACTTGAAACAACAAAACTGGCCCCATCCTGCCTTATCTGCAATTTTGACCATGGCCACTGGAACTTTGAGGCCATTATCAGATCCTTCACAGGTTCTTAAAACTCATTTTGTATCGGATGTTGTGGAAAACTGGAGATTTGTCACTAATTCAGCAAAAAACAAAGACTAAACTCATTCCCATGTGTTTATGATGATTTCCAATCATTGGTTGCTAAAATAACATGATATCCATTTGATATAATAATCCCTGGAATGACAACATGGACAACAGGAGGCGATCAGGCTCACCATGAACATAGCGCACCAGGCGAGGAGATCTTTGTGTCACAGCATGCAAGACCTGTTAAAAACAAAGAAAAAAACACGTTTATGTTTTGGAAATTTAAATAATAATCATTATAATGAATGTAAAATCAAAGAGAAAGGCAGTTCAATCATTGAAAAGCAGCTTCATTTAAATCCAAATGCATTTATTGCACAATTAATAAAATTAAGCTCATCTCTCTTGTGTTATTCCATAACAGAAAATTTAAAAGTGACTCTTAAAAAAATCGAGTATAACACACCTTAAAAAAATAAAATATCACACACCTTTCAATAGAATTGAAGCATTTAATATTGCTTAATTCCAGAAAAATCTAACTAACAATGCACACAAAAGCCATCATGCTTGTTACTACTTACAATTATTTTGTAGTAGCATTCAGGTCTACAAGCATTCAACAAAACTGATAACCTCAATTTTTCTCAGAATCAAATATCTTGAGGGGAAAATGTTTACTAAATAAATACAAGCATGAATCAGAGCACATGGAAGATTTCCTCCCTTCCTGTCGGAGATGAAAACAAACATCTCTTCCAAGAATTACATCAGGACAAACTCGCAGGTGTCACAAATCTAATGCCAGGACGAAATTTTCAACAAAGATTCTATTTCAAGCCCTTCTGGGGGTGATTTCACGTCAGCAGAGACAGAATCCTGTGTGCAGCACATTTGTCAAGACACAACTTGCCAAGCAACCAGCTCAGCAGAGCCCCTCGCGCTGCCTGGGGAACGTCTCCCTCCCAAACCAGCAGATTGATGCAGGAACACAGCAGTGCCAGCCCTCCCAGAGCTCCAGGACACAGGGATTCAACAGCAATTTCTCTCCCAACCCCTCAAAGCACTTCAGAGCATCAGAGGGATGCACAAACAGAATGGACCTTGAGTTGTTAAGAGCCAGAAAGGAATTCCCAGTCTCTGGGTTCCGCTGCGCAGATGCTTGGCCAGAAATTAAAAGGACAGCACGACTTATCTGGAAGTCAAAGCTGACTTAGGGAGGTGATCCATCATTAATTAAATTGAAATCTGGCCAAAACAAAACTAAACCATGCCTAACCCACTTGATTGAAGTGCCATGTAAGCACTACAAGTGATAAAAATACCTCTCTGCCATCCCAAGCTGACAGAACTGCTTGCAGGAGTTCCAAGCCAAACATCTTGTTCCACCACCTGGGCTACCAACATCTCTTCAGCACATTTATCCCAGAGATTCCCCATTGTGGGAACACATGAAAACAGCTAAAAACCAGAGCTCTTTCACTCTGAATTGCACACACAATGCTGGAGCTGAGCAAACAGCAAGTCCATCTTGTCCAGGAGCTGAGAATGCAATCCCTCTACTGGGTACCCAAAATCCCAAAAATCTGGTAACTCCAGGAATCAAACAGCAAACAAGGAGACACAGCAGGGGGAAATCCCCAAATATCCAAAGGCTTGGGAGTACAGCAAGTCAGAACATCTCTGCCAGAGGGGATGGAAATGGTACAAAGACAATTGAATGATGAGAAGGGGACTCCCAGCAGGACTGGATGCAGGCAGGGATGGGAACACTTGGCTCTGTCCTGACTAAATCCACTTCCAACACCGACCCTTGGAGGCCTAAGCTGTAAAAACTGTTTGTGCTCAGCAGCACAGGTGTGTCCTTAAACCTCCCGCTCTCCTTTGCCTCAGCAGTAAAGTTGTCCCACTTCTGTGAGATTGATTTCGTGTATAAATTCAGAGGATAACATAAAAGTGCTCAAACACTGGGGTGATAAATTAAAATAAATGTCTTATTGGTATTCTCAATATATTTCTCTGACTCTGTAAAGACTCAACCTTTTCAGCCTGGGAAGGATAACAACACCAGAGTCCAAGAGTAATCAATGCTACTTTTAAAATGCATTTTTACTTTAATCAGGGATTACTTAAACCCCAGCCAGATCAATATTTATTTATTCTTTCATTTGGCTTTCCCAGAGTTTTAGAAAATTATAGTTGTCAAAGGTATTGCCTATTGCTGTAAAATTCCCTGTGAAGGAGTTTGATGTAAGAAAGCCAGTCACTCATGAAAAAAAATTAAAGTCATACAAAATTTATAGTTAAATAAAAACCTTTGTGCTTCATTCATTTCCCTAAATAGCTTAAACCCTTGCTGGAGGAGAAATTCAGTGTGCCTGCAAATCTGTCATTTGCTTCAGCTGCCTAAAAATATGAATAACCATAAAGAAATGGATGATCAAAGAATTTGCTAGAAAGAAAAGAATCTTAGTGATTTTTAAGACTGGTTTTGATGAGGGAAAAGTTTCACCTTCCCAAAGTGAAGATGGAATTGCAAGAAAATTATAATAAAATAGATGAGTTCCCATTTCTCCAATATCCAGAAATCTGGAAGAGTTACACAGGTGGCAATGGTGCCATCACCTTCATCAACAAGCCCATTTCCAATGAAAAGGGAAATAGATTCTCTTTGGGGTACAAGGGCATGGGGGAAACTTGATTAAGTATTAAAAGAAACTTCTAAAGGGGGAGGGAAACAAAAGGATCATTTCTCTATCTGTCAGTCAGCTCTGGGATGCTCAGCTGCTGCCAAACATCCTGAGAATTTTTTATTTACTTTAAAAACAAATTCACAGATACTTTTCTTTATATTTGGGGCTGCTGGACAGATACTTTTCTTTATATCTGGCTTACCAGGTAAGGCAGAGCCGTTCCAGCCTCTCCCAGCCCAGAGCTGCAGCCCTGCCAGGTGTTTCCACACAACCAGAACCCAAAGTGAGACCAGAACAGAACCACAACAGCTCCAAGTACAATCTGATGGTGATTGTTTGCTTCATTTTTTAAATGCTGATGACCAAGGTCTAGCAAATATCATCTTTGAGAACCCATATGTAATGCTGCAGTCAAACATTTAAAGTCAATTCTGTGCTGCCAAAATGGGATCATTTCCCCAGGATTCAGTGGCAATTAGGAGCAGCACTCAGTAGGGTTATTTTTAGCAAGTGCACCTCATTCACACATTTCACAGTGCTGCTCAGGGATCACTGATCTATATGCATGACTGCAGTGATAAAATCTGGCAACACTCTTTAATAACTGTTTAAACTGTTCTAGGCGTGTTTCGAGCAACGTTCAATTATTCCAACACCTAAAAAGAGCTTTTCCACTTGCAGGATTTTCCACTACTCAGCATGTGCACCCTTGCAGTTGGATAGTTAAGATTTTCCATTATTTCCTTTATTTGATTTGCACCTTTTCAGCCGGTGGACAAGGAAGGTGTCCCTGCCCATGGAAGGGGGCTGGAACTGGATGGTCTTAAAGGTCCCTTCCAACACAAACTATTCTGCTCACAAAAGATACCTAAGATGGGATTTGCAAAGGCTGGAATGAGAGATTCTTATCCTGATTCACAAATTGATGAGGGTACAGCTGGAAAATATGTCATTCATCAACATACATTTATATAAATATTGAGAATGATCACCATAAGATCTGCATGATTTTGTTACATTTTAGTGAGCATAATGGATTTGGCATAACACTGAACAAAACCAAAATTAAAACTGTAGCTTGGTCAGTTTTGCTGTGGTTTTCAATTTACAACAAATTCCAGAAACATGTTGACTGCATCACCCCTGAATTTCTATTTTCTAAATGTCCTCAAATGCTGCTACTGTACAGCACCATTTCTTAAGATAAACAAAACTAATTGAATTTATTAAAATGAGCATGGATGGAGATTTTGAATCCAGCATATCACTTTTGTTAATATAAAAGTTGGCAGAGCTTTGGGTAAAGCAGGGATAAATAAAAGTCAGCTGTGTTAAGACATCTCCAGGAGGAAAAGTGTCCTGCTGGCCCTGCTTCCATCCTGTGCAGTGCAAGAGACCTCAAAGCCCTGCTCCACCTGGCCCTGGCCTCCCAAGACAAAGTTTACTCATTGTTGGAGATGGAATGAGTGTGGCATTAGCAAAAATCCCATCATGAACTGCCCAGCTGCAATTCAAGCTGGTGGAGAAATGAAGTCACAAGGGCTCAAAGCCAGAGACAGGACAACAGGAGAGAGACCACAGTGATCTTGGCAAATGCATCATAAATGATGCATGGAAGGAGGACAAATCACTGCTTTTAAATTAAATTGTCATTTTGAGGGCTTTGTGTTCCACTAAACCCCCTGCAATAGTGGCTCAAACCTCTGCCACACCTTCACTGCTCCCACCTTTCATAAGGGCAGCGTTATTCCAAGTTCAGCTCCCAGGGTGAAATGCATCTCATTCTCCCTACAGTTCCCCAGGATCTCAGAGTCTGTAATTACAGCACAACAAAACAAACCTGCCAGCCACCGTGGCAGCTCTTTTTGTCAGGCAGAAAGGCAGTAAAACCTGTCAGGGGCTGTGCCACATCCACTGTCAGCTCTCAACAGGTGGAGAGCTGAAAATCAGCAAGGGATGGCTTCCCTTGTTCTACCAAAAGAGTCAAAGATGTTCTTCTGAAGGGTTCTTCTGACCCTCAGCTGAGTCCTCACTGGAAATGGGAGCTGAAAACGCTGCCCCACAGCAC
The DNA here is from genome assembly GCA_020466415.1 of Ammodramus savannarum pratensis. NCBI lineage: Eukaryota > Metazoa > Chordata > Aves > Passeriformes > Passerellidae > Ammodramus > Ammodramus savannarum. Next base: position 17,929,335 of record JAHXMQ010003857.1, on the reverse strand, counting down.
TCAGATTTTGGAACATGCAAATCTTTTATCAAACTTACTGACATTAAAGTAAAAGTGACATCCCAGGCACCTTGAGTCACTCTTGGAGCTAGAAAAGGGTTGTAGGCACCAAACAGACAACACAGCTTTTCTGCTTGGTGATGGAAGTTCTGGATGGTTATTTCAAACCATCCCATGAGTTCTGTTTGCAGACTGAGGTGAGTGATGCCCTCCCTCACCAATGGCCTGGGCTGGTGGGAACGAGGGAGCAGCAGAGCTGCAGATAAAAATGTTCTGTGCCATGTCCCAGCAGAGCCTCTGTCACACAGCAGTCCTGACTGACACATCCCAGTGTGCTGGGGACTTGCTCTGGGGACCTTTGGTCAATGAAAGTGTTCCTCTGATGGAGGAAAGGAGCAAAAAAATTTGGGGATTGGGTTTTGGCTTGGGGTTTTCCATCGGATGAGGTTTCTCCTCTTCTTGCATTTCTTTACCTTGTCTTTCTTTTAGAGATGCAGAATTTGCATGATAAAAAAAAATGTATTCATCACCTAAGAAACTTCAGTGACTTCAGTCCCCAAGCATTTCATACAATGACTATTCTGTATTTAATTTAACAGAAAATACAAGAATGAGCAACTCTACCAAAATCATACAATAGACCCAGACAAATCTGGTTCAAATTTCTTTAGGTACAGTGTGATTTAGATGTTGATCTGCACTGTCTTTGGTGTGGTTAATGACTTAGGATGTGCTGGTGCATCTATTTTATCCTAAGGCCATCTATTATAGATTTATAACAGGAAAAAGGCTAAAAACAAGCATGTAAGGGTCTATCAGACAATAAACATTTTGTTCCCTAGAGGTATTCAGCTTCAAAACAAATACTGAAACAGGGATTTAAGATTTTAAGTGCTGGAATCAAAGCTATTTCAAACGACTCTGGGTGATGTCCAGCTTTCATTTGCCTGCACGCTGCTCATATCCCAGGAGATGGGACTTCTGTTCTTCTGAAATTGTTTCATTATAAGAAAATGCAGTAGCTCAAAAGGCAGAGTAATAGCTTTCCCTCAGTCATATTAGACATAAATTTTCTAAATATTCCCTTTATTTCTAACTAATGGGGCTGGATTTTTAGCAGGACTTGACTATCAAAGACTGTGATAAAATTATGACCCAGCTTATCTGCAAACTCCTTCACGGTTTGTATTTACCAGCTCTTCAGAAACTGCAGTTATTGCCAATTCCTTTAATAATTTGGCTTTCTGATTCTAGGAGATTATCTGGGCCAGAAGAATCCTCAGATAATAAGTCTGTGATGTTACAGAGCTTTAGAGCTGTATTCAATATGTGTGAATCTTTTTTCCCAGAGATCAGTTCAGGGTTCCAATAACACTTTCGGACACTTTAAGGCTGTGCAATAAACACCCCATAAAAACTGATTCAAAACCAAATCATCTTATAAAATCTGAGAAAAAATAAATCATGTTTCAAAAACAGGGAGAAAAACCACATCTTTTATTGGGGAAAACCACATCTTTTCCCAGATCTGAGAGCAGGAGTCAAGAGCTGATACAACGCTGCATTTCCAGCATTCCCAGCAGTGATCCCTCACTGCTGTCCCTGCAGAGCCCCAGGAAATGGGATTTGTGTGCCCTGCCTTAGGAACAGCAGAGCCTCCAAGGCAGAGGCTCCTCCTGGGGGATGAGCAAATCCACAAAGCAAAGAACCTGATTTAGCCCAAAATACAAGTTGCTCACTTGTCCCAGTGAATGACAGGTTTAGTGAGCAGAGGCACCAACAGGTTTTGCTTTTAGGCAGCATTTTGGAATGAAACTGGCTCTGGGAAGGAGGAGTCCATCATTCTCCCTCAGAGGCCTTAAACTCAGCAGCCAGGAAAAGTTCCATTATCCCAGCCCTGTGGAGAAGCTGTTTCAACTCATTTATAACCCTTCAACATCTTCCCAAAGAGCAGAACAATCATGCCTGAGCCCAAATACTCTTTCCACTGTAGCCATTGTGAAATAGCAAATATTTCTCCCACCACTTGCTACGGGTACTGCTGAGCTTTAATTCCTCAACTTTCTAATGAACATGGCCCCATTCTCTCCTTAATATATGCAAATGCACTACAAGAATTTTCAAAGCACCGAACAAAACTTGATATCAATTTCTAATTAGAAATCTCTGCAGCAGCTCTGGAAATCTCAGCCTCCTCTCTGTGATTTTATTTAAAAAAAAATCCACGTAAGTGGTCATAGAAATGTGTATTGTATGAATGTATTTTTTTTTTTTTATTTATTCATGGAGAAATATTTTTAAAGGCTGCTCAGTGACAGAGGATTTAACACAGTGTTATGCAATAACTGGTTCAACAGCTTCCCCCACCATGTACTTTTCTCTGCATGTAAATTTTTTTGAAGTTATTTCTAAGGCAATAACTCGATATCAAAAGTTTAATTTCAGAGTGTGACAGATGACAAATATCTTCTCCCTATTTAAGTGCTCCCCCCCACAGCACTATTCTAGTCTGTGCAGAATATAAATGACCCACTGAAGGCAAAATTTAAAAAAAAAAAAAAAGCCAAAAGCATTTCTCAAGGTTTTTTCATTAAAATCCACGTTTAAGAGAGAATTAATGAGGGGGAAAGAAGTTACCCTCCCTGAATGATGCTGATCAAAGTACATTTCTTCAGAAGCTTCAAAGATTTGCTGAGCAATACATCACTCATGTCCCCTCCCAAGGAAAAACCAAATTGTGTATTGAACATTTGGGTTAGCTACAGTTCACTGTAAATACATTTATGACACTGCAACAAGGAAATGCTGCCGTATGCACAGGAAGGAAAATTCCTGCAACATTCTTCTTGTGAAAAGGACTGCACTGACTTTAACACCACAGTTCATTGTGAGCTTAGGTGCTGAACTTGGCCACATCTCAAAAGCTTGCAGAGAAAGATGAATCAGCCTTAAATTAAGCCCAGGGTGTGCAGTGAGGCTGTGAACCTTCTCAGAAATGCAGAGAGAGATGTTTCAGCTCACACAGCCATCCACTGGGCCAGCAGGGACTTGGGGTTCCGCTGCTGCTTTTCCAGGTGTTAAAAAACAACAGGAATTTTCCTTTTTGTGCTTTTTTCTGCTCCTTCACTCTCAGGTGATGCACACAGGAAAATAACTTCATTCAAGAGGAAATCTCCCTGAAGCACCAGAGATAGCCGTGTGTTTGCTCTGAGCCAAGCCCAGCAAGAAAAGGGCTCTGGGTGTGCTCCCATCTCATTTTGCTGGGCAGCAGAGTGGGCATCCTGCAGTGGAAAGGGCACATCCACGGGTGAGGGCTGCCCAGGGCTGACCTGCAGCTCTGCTAAACACCTCTCACAGGAAAAGAGCCATAAAAACACAGATTACAGCAGTTTGCCAGATCCCTACCATGAGCACCTCGCTGGGAATTCAGAGAATGAGCAGCATTCCCAGCATCTCCCACAAAGCTTTAACACTTCTGCTTTTTATTTCATCTATATCCCCTCCTTCAGGGGTGGGTACAAGTGCATCCAAACAACCTGGATCTGACAGAGGGTTTAACACCTCCCTGGTCACACAGCTGTGCTTAAACTGCTTTTCTGACAAAGTTTTGTCTGCAAATTCATTCTTTTTCTCTATTAAGGTCTGCCAAAGCATCAGCAAAGTACTCTGACAGCATTGCCAGGCAAGGTGGCTTATGCAAAGATGCTTTCCAACATTTTCCCAAACTAACTTCAAGGTAGTTGTCATGGCTGGATTGCCCATCACTTCTAGTAAGCACACACATTAATTATTCATTACAAATTGTTATCAATTACACACTTGCAACTTGAACTCTTGCAAGTTATTGTGCCAGGATAGTCCAGTTAGTTCAAAAAAAAAAGGTAAATTTAAATTTTCTCTGATTAAATAACATACTGAAATTATTTCCATGGCACATCCAGAAGTGGTTCAAGGTGAATTCTTTTGATCCAAAAGGAATTAGGACATTTTTTCAAATTCAGTAAATTCAATAAATTCAAATATAATGAGATGCCAATGAAAAAACTTCCAGGGGGTTGACAGGAGTCTCCATTCCTAAACTATTCCTTTTATCTTCAGTGGATGGATCTACAAAAAAATGCTTACAAGGGCTGTTTGGGAAAAAAAAATATTGGTTTGTTACTGGGATTTTGAGTTGTGTTGAACTATCCCCTGCAAGATTGTCCTAAAAGAATTCCATGGAGCACAGCAGGGAATTTACAGAGCAGGTGATCAGAACCTGTCTAAAGGCAGAGCAAGGCTCTTTCAGCACAGTATGAAGAAGTATTTTAAAGCATTCCTTAGCTGCGGAGCCTTCCCTGCACAGCTTTCCCCCAGCCCAGGGTCACAAAAGGCAGCACTGACAGCTCTGCAGGCTCCAGCAGGAGCCACCCACACACAGCTCCAGAAAAGCTCGGCCTGGCTGAGCCAGGCTCTCCTGGCCAGGCCCCGGTGACACCTCTGGTGACACTGCCCCGTCTCTTTGTGGCCAGGATGACCCCAAGATGTGTCAGAGTTTCTTTTCTCAGCTCAGCAGCTGAAGAAGGAGTCAGGATTCTTCTGGTTTGGTTTTCAAGGTTGTCTAATTTCTGTTATCTATAACATTCTTTTTTTGACCTGCTGAGGTCTGTTCAAGTCAGTCTGTGGCACAGTGCAGTGTTGTTTTTTTATGCTAAAAACTACATGTAAACTATTTACAATAACTTCCCAATACCTATCACTTATGTTAGACTGTGTTTCTACTCTAAACTAATCTAAAAGTGCCACCATCACCAAGAAGATGGAGGCCAGGAAGAAGGAGACAGAAGGACAAGGCACACCCAGATTCTTCCACTTGGGCCTCCGAGTTCCTGTTCTAAAAACTCTAAAATTCTACTTTTCACCTTGTGACAAACTAACTATCATTCTACTTAAAACTTTGTGGCTTGTAATTCTTCATATAAGGTTGGTAAATTTTTCTGTGGGTCAAAATGAAAGTCACAGGGGTCTTGGGCTCTGTGCCAAGGTCTCTGATACCCCTGGGCAGGGGCTCAAGGCATCCAGGGCAGCCAGATGATTTTCATGGGTTCCAACACCCCTGGACCTCTCCCCTGAGCCCAGGATGCACGAACAGGGCGGCTGCAGCTCCTTCCATCCCACTCCAGCTCCTCCCTGGCTGCCCCCAAAACACATCCTGCTCTCTGGAGGTGTTCCCAACGTGTCCCAGCAGCCAAAAGTAGGACAACTGTGCTGCTTCCCCTCTGCTGGGGGTTTGCTAGATGTAAAAAAAAAAAAAAGCATATTTTATGATTGGCTTTTCGCAAATATTGAAATGAATATTATATGTGTTGTGTTAGAAAGTTATGCTGTATTAATTTTCTTAAGTAGCATGTTAAAAATAGATTTAGGTTATAATATAAGGTTTAGGTTATAATATAAGGTTAAAATAGAAACGATGCTACAAAAGATACATTTTTAAAGAGAGGACTTGCAGTGAGATAGCAGCCACAGGACACCTAAATCTTTCAGAGAAAGAGCATTTATTGCTCCATCATCAGAAGAAACGAACTTCTTCCTGCTTGCTCAGCCCTGAAGACACCAGTTAGGATTAAGGGGAAGAAGCTGACACTGACCAGACAGAATTCTGTGTCATAATGGAATTTATGCGTCATGTATGAGGTGTATGAATATGCAACAGGTTATTTTTTTAAGGGTTAATCCTCTGATAACGTGGGTTCTTTTTCGGGCTTGTGCTGCCCAGAAAAGGTACCCAGACTGTCCATAACTCTTTGTTTCTATTGTCTCATATTGTCTTAAATCCTAATTGTCTAAATTTTTATTACTCTAATTATATTGCAAATTTTTTAACCATTTTATAACTATTAAACTTTTAAAATTTTAAAAACAATTGATTGGTGTTTTTCACCCTATACTAAAAAAGAGAGAAAGATGGAAAAAAACAACTTTATTCCTTAGTGTAGTAGCACAAAAGATGATTACACTACCTTAGATTTTCCCAAATATCACCTTATCTCAAGATACCCAACAGGCACCACTATTTTCACAGACATTAGGATATATTTCAGCTTAAATTTCCTCTGACAAGGGGGTTTTACCTCTGTAAAATGTCTCAGTTTACAAGAAAATTCCCTTATTATATATTAGGGGAAAAAAACCACACACATGCACAAAAAAAAAAAACCCCAAAATGACAAACAGAAAACCTCAGAATTGCTCAAGTTATTTAAGAGAAAACCATAAGTACAACTTGCCATGGCAAAAAGCCACAAAATTTGCAATATTTTCTATCTTAGCAGACTTTCATAATCAGTCACCACTATTTTCACAACCATCAAAAGATATTTCAGCTTAAATTTCCTCTGACAGGGGTTTTTTTACCTCTGTAAAATGTCTTGGTTTTTTTAAAATGTTCCCTTATTACAGATTAGAGACTCTTGGTTTTACTGACTTTCTATGCAGAGGAAACAAGACTAGAATTCCTTGCTGTGGATTAGAGATTTTGGGGTTTAGTGAATTCCTTTCTGTGCAGAGAAAACTCTAGTTTAGGGCACACAGCAGGATAAACCACTGTTCAAGATAATTTCCAACCACATGAACAAGTGCTTGAGGAAATACAGGCATAAAATGATCCTGCTTAAAATGTTCCAACTCTGTAATATATTTGTCTTCTTGTTCTGATAAAGTATGCATGTTGACAAGAGAAAAATGGAAGAGAGATCCAAGGGAATAAAACCCCTGCTATCAACTACAGCAAATGTAACATGATTTCTGTTATACCAGAGATTAGAGATATTAAATGCAAATAAATGCAAAAATGCTACTCATAAAGTGATTTGGAGGCCTTGAATAGTCTTTTTTGGTAAAATGTGTCATTCACAGAATAAATGCAGATATATCGCATTGTGAGATGTGATATAAAGAATTGTAAAAGTGACATATTACATTTTTGAGGGATTTTTGGCCCTCATTTAAGACCATCAACATCTAGATCTCAGAGGCTTCAGCATTCACAGAATCTCAGAAAGGCTTGCATAGAGTGCTCAGAGAAATTTATCAGTGATGATTAAATGATGAAAATGCTTTAAGGTTACTGCAAATTCCTCTTGATGGCAAATATTTCACTTTACACAACAAGCACCCACATACTAAATTAAAGAAGCTGCAAACCAAGATAAAGCTTCATTATTAGTCTTCACAACATGGAGAAATGAGACAACAAATGCAAGCTGGCAAACCATCAGAACTATTTTCCAGCAACTGCAGGCAAAGGTAGAAATGCATCAGGCTTGCAGCAAGTGAAATAAACTGGAATCAAGATTTGCCACCAAAACTCAGCCTAAGCCCCTGTAGATGCTGCTTGTGTTGGTATGAATGGGCATTACCTGTTATTTGTAAGTAATGGCATCATTATTATCCCAGGTTTCCCCACATGGATCCCCCCAGACAACAATTTCCCCACTGCTGTCACCATTCCTGCAGTTAATGAGCCCTGGGAAAAGCCCCACTCCCTCCAGGTACCTCTAATCCCTGCAATGTGCAGCACAAACAAGGTTTGGTTTTGATTTACTGCCTGAACTGAAGATGACTCCTCAGAAACCTGCAGCACTCCCAGAAATGCCATTTCTGCAGCCTCTAATAGGGCTGCAAAGAGCCCCCAAAGAGCTGCTTTCCAGGCAGCTGTGACACCACTGCAAGCTGTGGCTGAAAAGCAAGAACAGCCCTTCCTCCCTTCCACCAAAAATCATTTACTCCTTTCTAACTCTGCTCTCATTCCATCTGGGAGCTGGGAAATATCTCTGTGCATCACCCTTGGCTGGGAGCAATCTCACAAAATAAAGAGCAGGATGCTGCTGGTGGGGTGCGACCGTGTTCACAGGGGTCCAAGGATGAGAGAAGAGATGAGGATCTGACTCCATGTTTCAGAAGGCCTGATTTATTATTTTATGATATATATTATATTAAAACTATACTAAAAGAATAGAGGAAAGGATTTCATCAGAAGGCTGCTAAGAATAGAATAGGAAAGAATGATAACAAAGGTTTGTGGCTCGGACTCTGTCCAAGCCAGCTGAGTGTGATCGGCCATTAATTAGAAACAACCACATGAGACCAATCCCAGATGCACCTGTTGCATTCCACAGCAGCAGATAACCATTGTTTACATTTTGTTCCTGAGGCCTCTCAGCTTCTTAATAGGAAAAATCCTAAAGAAAGGATTGTTCATAAAAGATGTCTGCGACAGTGGGTTCTGCTCCCACAGCCAGGCCAGAGCAGCACTCACCAGCCATGGTCTGTCCTCACAAAGTTCAGATGAGCAGCAGGATGGAATCATACAAAGGGTTGGGTTGGAAAGGACCTTAAAAATCACCAAGTTCCAACAAGTCCAACCCCTGCCATGGGCAGGGACATCTTTCACTGTGCCAGGCTGCCCCAAGCCCTGTCCAGCCTGGCCTTGGGCACTGCCAGGGATCCAGGGCACCATGTGCCAGGCCCTGCCCACCCTCCCAGGGAAGAATTCCTGCCCAATATCCCATCCAGCCCTGCCCTCTGGCACTGGGAGCCATTCCCTGTGTCCTGTCCCTCCATCCATTGTGAAAAACCTCTCTCCATCTTCCTTGTGGGCTCCTTCAGGCACTGGAAGAGCCCAATTAGGTCTCCTGGGAGCTTCCCTGTTTGCTTTGGGGTACAACTTTAAAAGAAAAACCAAACCATCAACAGAAAAGCACAAAACTGCTCAAGTTGTTTAAGGGAAAACCATAAGTACAAATTGCCATGGCAAAAAGCAACAAAATTTGCAATATTTTCAAACTTAGCACACTTTCATAATTACTTGTTCCCTTAGCAGTAAATCTCACTCCCAAACAGAACCTCCTATACTGTGTTAAGTGCCAAGGGCTCCAAAGAACATATTCCCCCAAATATTTCTCATGTGAATAGCACATTATATTTACTATTTGATACATTTATAGTGGCACACTAAATATACACTTATGGAACAGGCTGGATTTATTTCCAGCATATAAAAGGCCATAAAGTTTTCCATCCGTAGGGGATCAAGCTAATCATAGCCCATTCAACCACTGGACTCCAAACATTTCTGTCAGACAGTTTGATTTCCCACTGAGGACACATGGCCCTTGTCTCCAAATAAATCTCCAACCTGAGTTTAAGGAGTAAAAGGGTTAACAAGGGCCCAGGTATTCTGACACAAAGACATATTTCTTCACCAGTCCTATTTCCACAGGCCAAAGGAATATATCAAATTTCCCACCAGAGTCACACATAACAGAATGCCCCACATTTCAAAGCAAGGATGCATTAACTTCATTTAAATTTTCTCTATTCCCATTTTAGGTACTTACATGTTTAGCCTAGAAGTGGACATTTTGTCTTGCTACACTCCACTCTCACTGCTTGAGATTGAGAATCACTCATAAATGGACAAAATGGCCAATTTTTGGATGAGCAGGGAGGTGGTGATTGTTTGGGGGTTTTAAGTAAGTCCATTTTCAACTGTCTCAAAATGACCATTTCAAATCAGTACCAAGCTTAACAGCAGGCTTGCTCTTCACCTTTTCATTTACTTGCTTTCATTCCCCTTAAACTAGCAAAATAAAAAGCTTTCAGGGATTTCCAGAGTGACCCATACTCATTGCTGCCAAATGGAAAATGTGGATTTTATTGTAGTATCCTATAAGCAGGATCCTGTTGTAGAGGAATACTCTGTATGAAGCAGACATTTCCTTTGGAAGTGGAAAAAGGATTCCTCTTTTTTTTTCCTTTTTATTTTAATGAAATCTGCTTCCTTACAGTCCACACACCTAATTTGTGTGATGTTATAATAAACGTTGCCTTTTCAGAGAGCAAGTTTATATTTAAAATAAACTGCTCTGGAGCACCTGAAGATGCTTTTTATCATTCATTACAATATGCTGTGGTTTTAGAACCTATGTAAATGTAATATAATCAAACCCAGCCCCCAGGTTTTCACCCCCAGTGGAACACAGGGGCTGTGACAGGGGACACAAAAGCTCTCGCTCGAGTGGCACAGCTTCCTCAACACCTGAAATTTGTGACAGGAACTGTTCACTGAGAGAGTGTAGAAATGAACAGTCTGGCTTTTGTAGACATGGAGATTAGGGACAAGAAACCAACAGGACTCATAGAATGGTTGGAAAACCTTTCCAAGGTCATTGAGTCCAGCTGTTCATGCAGCACTGCCACGTCCACCACCGAGCCATGTCCCCAAGTGCCACATCCACAGGGCTTGATGGAATGATGGATGATCCAGCCACAGCCCTGGGCAGCCTGTTCCAGTGCGTGGCTGCTCTTTCAGTGGAGAAATCTTCCCCAATATCCAACAGAAACCTGCCCTTATGCAACCTGAGGCCATTTCCCTTGTTCTATCCCTTGTTGTCTGGGAGCAGAGACCGACCCCACCTGGCTGTGAGCTCCTGGCAGGGAGCTGTGGAACCAAACTGTCATTTATCATGGGAAGGCTTTAACACTGCACACACAAAGACAAAGCAGGGATTCTCAGAGCAGCAAACTGTTCTCCAAGCCAGTAATTTCTAATTCTACAGGACACAGATCAATACTCTTCAGCTTTACGAGCTGATTCGCTCGAGTTATTGTTCCTGCTGCACCTTTAGTGCACAGCAGAGAGGTTTAAATCAGAGCCAGGGAACAAAGGAGGGCTGATGTGCCCGTGGGGAGGTCTGGATGAGATGCAGGCTCTGCTCAGGAGTGCTCAGCACCACAATGGAGCAATCAGCAACACACAACCCTGCCAGCAGCATCACTGCCACACCATCAGCAGGTGACTCACCTTGCCACCCACTGCTGCACAAGGGAGTTTGGGAGGCAGTGGAGAAGAAAAAGGAAAAAGGAGAGCACCTGAAATCTCAGTATTCCTTTTGGAATGCCAACATTTGCATGGATCACTGCCCTGCACACAGAGGAACACACAAAGCATGGGTGGTTTGCACACAGCCCAAAGACAAAGGAGCAGCACAAGCTCCTGGGAAAAGTTGCTGAACAGGGAAAAGGAAATGGCAAAATTAAACATTATCTTAGATAATCTGGGCTGAATATTGTTAAAATCTTCTTTCAGCTTTACAGTCACTTGCTCTTTTTTTTTTTTTTTATTTTTATTTCAATGGCAGCTTGCAAATCTCACAAAAGTGCAATAAAAATCATAGTGCTTCATGAACATAAACTATTAAAAAAGCTACCATTTATTACTTCAGTGAAACAAGAAATGGAAACTCTAATGTATCCCATCTGTCTCAATGGTAATGAGCCCATGCAAAACTCATTGCAGGGTCAGAATCCAATATTTCCCTTTGTATCATTCAGTGCAAACAAAGTTCATGTCAGCTCTGGTTCCAACAGCAGAGAGAGGCAAAATGAGCTGCAGCTCCCAAGATTTTGTTATGCTGATCAGATATTTCTCAGGGTTTGAAGCCTCTTTGGTGCACAATCTGATTTCACACACTCAGAATTTGTACTGGACTGTGTTTGCAGCTCATTTCTCAGAATGTTGCTCCACCTGCCTGGAGAGCTTCTCCTGAGGCACACGGGCTCCACTCACTCTGCAGTGGGAACATTGGGGCACTCAAGGCTGGGATTGACTTCAAAATTCAAAGTACACAGCTTTTGCAGAGAATTTTATGTCTTTATAAAGCTTTTTTAAACCTGAATGTACATTTAAACTAACACTAAAAATAACACTACTATTTTTAAAATAAAAACAGTAATTTTTGAGTTGTGAAGAGTTGATTGCCAAAGCTGAATGATCAGGGCACAGTAACTACCTGTGTGTTTATCTTAAAACAACTGACAGAGATCCAAGCAGCTCCATTCAAACAAAACAAAAAGCAAAAAAAAAGGAAGAAAGAAAACCAAGTAGACAATGTTCAACATCTTCCTTTAAAAAAATAACAAACAACGAAAGGTAGAAAAATTTTCACGTATTTTCCTACAGTACTTGACTATAAACTGATTTTGAAGCTCAGCTCCAACAGGCAGGTTTACAGAGCCTGAAAGCAAACTGAGTATTATTTGTTTTCCTTTGCAGCGCTGCAGAACCAGCAGCCAGAGCAGAGCTAAGCTTTGGCTCAGGTTTCTTTGATCCTGGAAAACCAAGTTCTGCCAAAACTGTGCAAACAGCCCTGCAGGCTTAAGGCTAACAAGCAAGGGAGGCTCATCCATATTCAGCAGAGCTGAAGGGTTCTGGTGCTGGGAGCCCAGAGCAAACCTCCACAGATGCTTTCATGGCCCACACCTCTTATGATGCAGCCACCCACACTGGGCTTGCGTGATAAGCACCAGCATATCAATGTGTGATCAATTAATTTATGAGTATTTAATATGCATGGGAAAGGTCAGCTGACTCCCTCACTGAGATTTAGAGACTTTTCAGCACTAGTGGCAGCTACAGGTACATCTGTGGCCCTGCAGCTGAAACACAACATTTTCAGCCCCTAGGCACAGGCATCCACCAAAGCTGCTCACAGAAGGATGATTTATCTTTTCACACTCGCTTCCCACTAATTTTGTTACTGACATACCAGTAATTACTGTTTCTAAATGCCTTCCCTACCTTCTTCAATTTTAATTATACTGTGTCAGCACCTAAAAATGTACAAACCATGCAGAAGACAAAAAAGATGCATTTCCTACAGGGGCTACAGAGCTTTCAAAAGAAGGAATACAAGAGCAAGGCCCCAGTAGGCAAAAGTCACCAGCTTTGCATAAGGAGTCCCAGGTAAGGATAAAAATAAACTTGAAGTTTTGAAGGGCTGAAATAAAGGGCAAAAAGAAAACTGCAAAAGATTTTTCCTGACTTTTGCTTGCCATTCTTCTGAGACTCATTTCTTTCTAAGCAATGGCCAAAGAAAAGGCTTGCTTGTGACACCAAATAATACAAATACAAGGCTCACAGTCAGCTTTAAAAGCTTGTTCTGTCCTGTCCCCTCCAGCACTTCTACCACACCTGTATTACTCCCCAGGGCCCATTCCAATAACTGTACATCATAATTTACAAAAGAAGCAACTTTTCCCTGCAGACCACTTTCCTAAGGAGGAACACATCATTTAGGGATTTATCCCACATCCAGCTCCACCTCCAGCCACCTTCGCCACTGCTAAAGGAGCACGAGACACGTGCCAGGCTCCTGTGATCTGCAATGGTTCACAAATAAACGCAGAACAATCTCCCTGTGAGGGGTTCCTGATGAGGGGGACATGAAATAATGTCTGAGATGGATTCTGCTGGATCAATTATGATTTGTCTTTTAAAGTAAGCTGAGAGCCAGAGCCATGAGGAAGATGGAATGCCATGATTTAAGTTTCTCAGCTGTGGTTAAGTTCATGAAAAGCTTCTCAATCAGACTCTCACCTGCTTCCCACCTCCAGAAAACACTGTGACAAGCCAGGGGCTCTGACAGGCCCTTTTTGGGAGCCTGTTTTCCCCCTGCCTGGTAAATAAGGTTGCCATCCAGTACTCTGATATTAAGAATTCATTCCTCTTCTTGTGTGAGAGGGAATCACCTAATTCATCACAGCCTGGCCTTTCTCTCATAATGGCACCCACACTCAGGGCTTGTGTCTGTAATACCCTCAGCAAGTTAACCCTGCTCCTCCCAGCCCTCACAGTCTCAAGGGAAAAGTCACAAAAGCTGTGAAAAGGAAAATGCTGGAGGTTGGATCCAAAAGGGAACAGAAATCCCACTGGGCAAGGCACAAAACCTGTGCCAGGTTTTACCTCCTTTCTTCATTCCCTCATTTCTGCTCCTCAACATCAGCCCAGGTCCTGCTTTAAGGACACAGACTCCCTATGGACACAAATCAGGATACTTCAAGAGACAAGATCCACCAGAAACACACACATGTCTGCACCTGGAGTCTCTTCTCACACCTTAGGAACTTCCTAGGAAGAGTCTCTTCTTCTTCTAAGGGTTTGTAAAACCTTCCACACCCAAGGGAGCATTCCCCAGACTAATTTATCAGATAAAAGGAGCAAAGCCTCAACTATTGCCTTCAGCCTCTGCTATTGCAGCTCCCACAGCTTTGTCCAGTGTTTTGTTAACTTCCATTTATCTGGAAGATAAATGGCATTGTCCTTACTGAAGCAAGGCTGATGCATGAAAGACAGTGCAGAGAACTCCTGCAATGATGTTTTTCATGCCATCCACCTGATGGACGGTTGTACCTCTATTTTACAAATAAAAAACAGAACTGGTTATTCTGCTGCCCTCTACTTCACATTCTTCCATGTCTCACACTAAGGAGCTTTTTTACCAAAGAGATCTCTGATGGGCATCTGCAGGTCACAAAACAGCATTTACAAAGGCAAAGTGAAATTTACTGCTTTGCCCACCAGTGACATTCAGTACTTGCACTGTTCATTATTTATTTATAAAAGATTCCTGAGGAAAGAGGGTAAATATTTTGGTCTAATGCCATTTAAAATAATTTTAAAATTCTGCTGGGATGGTAACTTGTTGGCTGTGTTACTTACACACTAATTGAGGACACATCAATTACTTAAGAGATTATACCAAAGAATATCTTGCTGGGAGACTTCTTGTCATCTAATGAAGAAAAAAACCTACTTTTTTTTTTGTTTTAAGCACCACAATCACCTTTTAAAATACAAAACAAACCCTGTCTCATTAGAAGTATATTATACAACAACAATTTCAAAGCCAACTGCCAGTTTCCCACCTTAGGTCTTACAACAAGGAAAATTTAAGTATTTCTCAAAGCCTAGAGATAATTCAGGAAATGTTTTAGACTAACATCATTTAGACTAGCATCATTTTTGGGAAGGGTTTTAGCAGCTAAGATTTTATTAAAGTATCAATTAAAATTTCCTCTATCATACTTAAAAATATACAGAACCCAGCTCCTGGTCTGACTTCACAAACATCCCAACAGGACAGCTCTAGAAATAAAGCTGTTGCTGCCTTAGAAAAAATGAATTTTTCCTGCAGGGCTTCAGCAGCGACACACAGGAAGTCAAAGGCTTCTGCTGGAGGGTTTTGCTCCACAACAAATCAAAGCAGGCCCCAGTTCTCATCTCCCTCAGGACCCTGCAAATGCAGCTCCATTAACATTCAACACACTTGAGCTCAGAAAAGGAGAATTTTGTATAGGTATTAATTATGCAAATTAAATAAGTATGCTTTTAAATATATCTAATGTATGGAAATGACCCACAGTTATATCTTCACTTGAATTACTGTCTAATAATAGAGAGCTGCTGTTGCTGCAGAGCACTGTGCTGCAGGTACAGCCTGTGGGGTGACATCTTCATTGTGGCCAACACCTTCAATGAAGGGAAAAGAGAAAGAAAGGGGAGAGGAGCAAGAACATTTTGCTGGTTTGGCATCAAACCTGAGATAAATCGAGCTGAAATCTGTGTGTTATTGACCAACACTTGCACAAGTAGCTGTGATAAATGCAGATATAAATATTCTCTAGGCATCATCCTGGAGCACATTCCTGGGTTTCGGTGTCTGATTCATTCATTTGACCTGCAACTTCAACCCCACCAAGATCAATCTGCTGCAGCTCTGATGGTTCTCTGGCAAAATCCTACTGAGAAAAAGGAGAAGAGAAAGGAGAAGAGAAAGGAGAAGAGAAAGGAGAAGAGAAAGGAGAAGAGAAAGGAGAAGAAGAAAGGAGAAGAAGAAAGGAGAAGAAGAAAGGAGAAGAAGAAAGGAGAAGAAGAAAGGGGCTGGTGGAATAGAGAAAGGAAAGGACGGAATAGTTGAACATTTTCTATGAGAGAAATAGTAGATTCAGATCATAAATGTCTTATTCTGTTGAGAATTCAGCTAAAGGCACTGCAGGTGGCTTTATTATCCAATTCCTGGTATTTACCAGTGTCCAATCAGACCTGGGCAGAACAAAATCTATGATGAGAGAACATAATTGAACTCGAGAAATATATGACTGGGGGGGAAATTCATGATTTTGCCTTAATCCCTTTAATGCCACTGAAAGAATTTTAAAATTAAAAAAAAAAAAACAAACTACTTCTAGTGACTCAAACTAGAAACCCTTTCTAGAACACATAAATTGATTAACTCATCATACTGCCATTGAAAAAACCATAATGGAACACCAAAAAAATCTAGTTTAAAAGATTGTTTTCAAATTACTAATGAGATTGCTCTTTGTATTTACTTCAAACTTTCAGGAATGGGTTGATTTTAAAACCAAAAATGCAAACATCTGCTTGGGATGATTTCATTACCACCACCCTGACTGGCTCTACAAAGCTGTGCTACAAGTGTCACGTTGTTGGCATTTCTTGCCATGCCAAGCTCACTGTTCAGCAGGATTGCATGAACATTTCCTTGCCTTGCTGACAAACTCTCTGCTACCAGGATGCCACACTTGGTGGGTGGAAAGCAAATTTTTTTTCTCCTTCACACTTTTCTGGTGATAAAGGCCAAAATGAAATTTTTGAAAATTCCCCTTCTGTTTTTCTCCAGCACCATCATTCCTGAACTTCATGGTCCAATTATCCTGCCAGAATCCTTCCTCTTCCAAGTTTGGCAGCAAACTCCATGAGCAGCATCCCTCTCACTGCAGCTACTGTCACACAGCTCCAAGGCCCAGGGAAGTCTGATCAGCCAAAACAGTTTGACAGCAGGAGGAGATACCTCATTTGTTGGATGAAGATGTGCTGTGCTGAACATCACAAAGCTTAGATATCTCCATCAAAAAGCACAGTCTGGGGGAGAACAGTTTCTCATCCATGAATAAGAGGATAACTCATTGCTGTAACCTGTTTTGTGTTTTTCAAACAGTGCTTTCTGCTGGAAAAATGAGAGCTCTTTCTCAAACATTAATGTTTCTTCTCTTCCAGAAATCAGGGGAAATGTAGTGAAGAAAAAAAAAAAAACAAACTTACTTTACTCAGGGGGAGAAAAAAGAGCCCAGAGCCTTAAAGCAGATCTGAATTCTTGCTGATTATAAATGTCACAATACCTTGGCTGTTACACAACTGCTAGGAAAATGAAATGGCAATGCTGTGGGATTACTCACATGGAACAACCAATCCCCTGCTCTCTGAGGGAAAATATTAAACTTAGTTGTAAGCTAAATAAAAATGTGTTCTGAGGCAAGAGTGCACTGATATTACAGCAGGAGTGGAGAGACACTGTTGGAGGTATTTGTGTGGATTTCACTCTGGTTCAGATTTGCTTTTTCATCAGTTGGGCTTCCAAATGTGCCATGAAACACGAGACCTCTGTCACTCACATGGACCATCAGGACAGCTCCTGAGAGAAGGAATGCCAGGTACTAAATGCCTTTGGCAAAGGGACCTCCTGAGCAGGAGAGACACACCAAAGGGGCAGGGGGAGGAGAACCTGCAGCCTTGCATCATTTTTCCAGTGCCTGGGAAAAGCCTTTGCTTTGTCTCTGCCATGGATTGCTAAATCACTGCACCCCCACACAGAACAAAACTGCTGTTCCCTGTCTGCTCCCAGCCAGGGGGTTTCAGCTTCACCTGAGCTAAATGAGTCCAGGCAGCTCTGGCTCCAGCACCCAGCCCCTCTCCAGCTGTGTGACACTTTGGATAATTGACTTCCAAAGCAGAATGGAACAGCACAGGAACATCAGCCAAATCTCTCAGTAGCCAAAAAATCAGCCACTAAACTGCTGTCAGCATACAGCAATAACCACCCCAGCTGTGCACAGGCACCAAGCTGCTGGGCTGGCCAAGAAATTTTCAGTTTGAATTTTGCCATGACGACAACCCCTGTATGGAGCGACAAATGACAGACAGGCCCTGCTGACCTCGCTCATTTTCTGGTTTCAATGAGGCAAGGTAAAAAGTTGGGCTATCACACACAACCCACCCTTCTTCCTAAAGAGCTGGGGCTGCAGGGAAGTGGTGGAGCATGAGCCAGACCTGGGACCACCTGGAGAACCACCCAGGGGTTGCCTTCAATTTCTGCACATGGCTGCAAATGTTCAGTGATGCCACAGAAAAAGTGGTGTAGGATAGCACAAAACTACAGTGGGAACAAAATTGGGGTTTTTTGCTTTCATCTTTAAGTGTCTGAGAGAAAGCTCCTCAGAAGAACAGAGCTGCATCCACCCTGCTCAGCACCAGCAACAAATTCCAGCTTGAACTTCTGCTGAAGGTTATTTTGCCAGAAAAAGCAACAGGCTTGCCTTGTTTGGTTTGCTTTTGTTTGGTTTGGGGTTTAGGTCAATATGCTCTGCAAATAGTACAGCAAAGAAATTAAATAGTTCTAAAGGAAAAGGAAAGCTCTTTAAAAAGCCAACAGCATTCAATGCTTGACTTTACCTCAAGGCTCCTTGAGATGTCTGTGAAATAACAGGGCACAAAGGCTGGGGCTGACAGATGGATCCACCTTGAAGTATTATTAAACTCCAAAGAGCTGCCTCAACAAAGACATTTTCTAAAGCAGTACAAGCATTCCACTGATGTGGGGTATCAGATCATATAGAAAGTGTTACACACTTCAAAGGGAAAGCCCTTCATGTTTCCTCTTATTATAATAATAATAATTATTGCTTTTATTATAAGACATTTGGAAGCTACAGATATCTGTGAAATTTCAAACCTGCCTGCTAATACAGAAGTGCTCTACACCAGAGAGGTAAAAGCAGCTCTGAGAGAGAGGTCCTGGAGAAAACACCTGTTTTATGAGAGCCCTTCAAAGATTTATCATCTCTGCTGGTTTTCTCCCTGGGTTAAAACCTCAGTGTTACATCTCTAGTACAGATGCATAACACAGTTCAGTTTTAAAGGTGGAAATGAAAACTGATGGAATTTAATTTTAAATGTTCTCAGGCTGACTTAACTGAAGTCACCAAGGCTTTTAAACAAGAGCAATGAAAAAAATGAACCTAAACAAAAGCAACAAAAAGGCTGATTCACCAGGAAAGGTATTTCCTAATCAAGCACCACTGAAGTATGTTCAGGACACTCACATTAATTTTTCCTCCATCAGACTCCACTCTTTTTCAAAATGTATAACCAAGTCAAATATTCACGCACTTCCATGATCACGGTGAAGAAGCTGGTAAAGTCTAATTTGCCAAAATAAAACTGAAAAAAGAAATCTAGCAAAACATTGAAAGAAGCAGTCACAAACAATTGTAACTGCTGGAACGTGTAATAATGAGGGAAAGAAACAGGCTGACAACATGACAGAATTTAGAGAGAGCAATTAAATCCTAAATATTAAACTCTCTTTACCTCTACATATCTTGGGATGCTTTGCAATTTCTGTTCAACAGTATCAACAATAACTACACTCAAGATAAAGTTCTACAGTCTACAGTCAGGCACCTGCATTTGGTACCTGCATTGTGACATATTCCTGTTTCCATATGCAAAAACCTGAAAGAAACAAGGCTGTACAATATTTTCACATAAATGAATCTCTACACCTGGTAAAAATATTACTTCAAGTGATAAAACCCCCTTGGAAGACCTAATGCCTAAAGCACTGGAAAGTTTAGAAACTTTTAGAAAAAAATGTCCATATAACCATAAAAGTTTTCCCAAAACCTCTCATCTTCTTGCTTTACACAAAGCAGGTCACATTCACCCTTGTCTGTCTCTTTATTAACAAAACATTCCAAACAAAAGCCACTAAAGGAGCACCTTCAAGCTGGGACTTTTCCAGTGACAACATCAAATATTCAGAGCATAAACGCTCACTTTGTTACATTGAGCCTGATGCAAAATCAAGTTAAAACATCAGAAGGTGCTGGACACCCTGAGCAGGTGAATGTTTAGAAAACTTACCCAAAATTTCCAGAAACACATCACTCCAGGATAAAAGGGTGTTTCTGCACAAATACCAATGGGTTTGGGTTCTCTGAACAAAATTTCTGCATGGTTAAATGCCATTGGAAAGGCACATAACTCCAGTCCATGTGACTCTGGCTTTAGAACCTTTTCATAGAGTTCAACCTTCAAATAATGAATTCTGAATCACTGGGAACAATGCTACTTTTATGCACTTCAGTCACACACTCTGCAAGGAATAAGGTGAAATTATTGTGATTCAGGGCCAAGGATGGGGCTGTCACCTGCCCACTGCCTTGTGTCGCTGCAAGTGGCCTCACAGGTCACTCCTGCTCCAGCCACCCAAAACAGAGTTCTGCATGTGACTGAATAATATGATTAGAGACAAAAAATTAACATAACTCAGCTAAGTCAGCCCTGATAGCACAAGTGTTGTCACTCCCCCCTCTCATTTATTGACAGGATTTGCAAAAGAAGGAACAGAAAGAAGGGGAAAAAAATTACAAGAAATTCTGAAAAACAGAAGACTGATATTGCAAAACTTCCCAAAAGAGAGGAAATCAAAACAGCTTTTGAAATCTATGACAATCAAGGCTTGGTTTCTAAGAGTCAACCAGGGGCTTCTGGACACTCATGGCTTTCCAAAAGGATCAAGAAAGGCAGGGTGACAGCAGAGGAGGCTCAGGTTTGGGAGGTGCTGTTGGGAACCAGGAGCCCTGTCCTGACACCTCCAGCCCAGACTGGACCACAGCAGGGCCATGGAGGCTCCGTGTGCCACTGCCAAGCCAGGCTGGGCAGCAGGAAACCAGCAGCTCCCAAAGGTCTCCTTCATTACCCTTCCAAAAGGATGCATTTCCACAAACACTTGGGACTACAATGAATTGGAATTTTTCAGCCAAAAATGTTTTGTCACAAGTCCCCGCCATTCCTGCCACCAAACGAAAAACCATTAAAAGAATGAATTTGTTGTGCAATTCTGGCCAGCTGGATTCTTCCTCTGCAGCTATTGCAGAATTCTTACATGACCTGGAGCCAACACAGTTTTTCAGTGATGCTCACAGATCAAGTGCTGTGCATTTTGTGTGCCCAAACTGAAGCTACCAAAAGAACTTCCCAGCAAGGTGGGTGCTGGAGCCCAGAGCAGAGAAAGTTCTGTCAACACATAAAAACTTCTCACAGGGCTGGCAGCATTGCAACTTAATGCTCTTGACAAGGTGACACTGTTGTGCATACAAACATTAGATTCTCTTTCTTGGCTACCTGGTGGTTAAAAGATGAAGAGAGGTGTGCTGTCACTGACCTGGTGACACCCCAGCACACAAGCCCTGGTTCCCTGGCTTAGATGCTGCACAACACCCACACAACAGAGCCACATCAAGGTACAATTAATCTAAGATGAAAATTACAAACTCAGACACGCTCCCCAGACCCTACCAGAGAAAGTGTTATTGCAAATTCCAATAATTATCCCTTGCTGCTGAAGTCGTTTCAGAAACAAATTAATTTCTTTCACTAACACCATTGATTAGGTTTTTGCAGGAGGAATCAATGCAGGTATGGCTGTACCTGCATGGAAATAGCTCAGCTACTCACTCACTCCCCAAAGACTGATTATTTGCCAAGCTCAGGGAGAAGGAGGAGAAGGAGGAGAAGGAGGAGAAGGAGGAGA
>JAHXMQ010003857.1:17882148-17907735 GCA_020466415.1 Ammodramus savannarum pratensis | reverse complement strand
GGAGGAGGAGGGCTGTGCATTTTACACAAATCAAGCTTCACAGAATCTCCTCCAAGCTGAGACTAAACATGGTCTCTCCTCAGCCTCCTCTCATTCACCACCCAACCAGGAGCACAGGGAAACACACTGAGTAATTATTGGAAGAAAAACCTAATCCCCCCCATTCCAAAATATTTTCTCAGTCTCTAACAGCTTTCCCACTAGGGAAGGGATGTCAAGTGGAATATAAACCATTATGACACGCCACAGTTTGGTGGAACAAGGATTTGAAAAGATTAGTCTTGATTCTGGCTAGCATGAAGCATGGGAGTAATTAGTTATTCTCAGGGTAATTGGTGTCAGTGAGAGCCCAGCTGGAGCACTGTGTCCAGCTCTGGGGCTCCAAACAAAAACAGAGCATGGAGCTCTGGGAGTGGGGCCATGGAAGAGCCACAGAGATGCTCAGAGAGGAGAAGGCTCCAGGGAGAGCTCAGAGCCCCTCCAGGGCCTGAAGGGGCTCCAGAAGAGCTGAGATGGGACTGGGGACAAGGGATGGAGGGACAGGACACAGGGAATGGCTCCCAGTGCCAGAGGGCAGGGATGGATGGGATATTGGGCCTGAATTCCTGGTATGAGGGTGGGCACAGGTGCCCAGAGCAGCTGTGGCTGTCCCTGGATCCCTGGCAGTGCCCAAGGCCAGGCTGGACAGGGCTGGGAGCAGCCTGGGACACTGGGAGGTGTCCCTGCCCATGGCAGGGGTGCAATGAGCTGAACTTTGGGTTCCCTTTCAATCCAAACTGTTCTAGGATTGCTAACCTCACCTGGAAGCTACAGCTGATGCACGAAACTGCAGCACATTTCAAAACAAAAAGATCCTTTCTCTCTTTGTAGGAGTTAAATGGATCTCCCACTTGAAGCAAATATGATTTATTAAAGCATTTAATATTTGGAGTAGCATTTATGCTTTCACCTTACCCATAATATTGACATTGCAATAAGACAACTGAAAGGAACAATAAAACAGAAATATAACTGCATTTTCTTATCTGCACTAACACAGAAGAAAACTAATGTTGCCATCCCTGACACTCCATAATGTAATTTTTTAATGTATTTTTTTGGTTTTAAATTAATAATGATGCTTCCTTCCAGGAAAATCTACCCATACAGAAAATAGGATTTTACAGAGATTTTCAGATACTGAGTCTATTTTTGTTCTAATTTATGTACAGATACAGTAAAACAAACTTGCCTACAACAGTAATAATCAAAAATGCATCAGTGTGATGTCTGGGATCTCTAGGTGCCAAATCCAGCTGGGGACACTGGACAGAGCATTTGGCTCCTCCCTTGGGACAGGACAGTGCATTTGGATCTAACTGCAGTTCTTTGGAGGTGTCTGAGACTAAAAGACCACTGCCAGTGGCTCAGGATTGTGCTGAAGAGCTCAATTCCTGCTCAATCCCTGCTCCAATTCCAGCTCAAGATTCTGCTCACAAACCAGCAGCTCCTCCCTGATGCTCCATCACACAACTTCTGCAACAAAGGGGATCCTATCCTCAAAAGACCTCTCAACTTCTCCTTCTTCCCAAACTAAGGTGGTCTGAAACTCCAAGGAAAACAGTTTTTTAAAAATGGAAATTTCTGTCAGAAACTCAAAGAAATCAATTTTTCATGAGCAGAAACCCACATTTTCTGTAACAAAACATCCTCTGGAGAATGTTTTGACTTTTGAGCAACAGCTGCAAGCAGGGAAGATGTGAGGGTTTCATTCTGGACTGCAGGACCTGGGGGGAGCACTGGGTGTCATTAGCAACTGGATTTTGCACAGATTCTATTGTGAGTGCTCATTCCCCACCAAGCTGGGCTCCCTGCTTCCTTCCTGGCCCTGCTTTCCAAAGCCAGCACTGCCATAAGGAAGAAATGAAGAAGGGGGTGGTGCTCAATCAGGATGTTTCTCCATGAAGGGAATAACAATATAGCTATTTTTACTTTTATTCATTTAATAAAATGTTGGTAATTAAGAGAAATAAATAATCAAAACCAACCACCTTCAATGACATTTTAGATGAGTTAGGGACAGCCACTCTCTCTCTGCTCAATTCATCCCAATGGTAAAATTACAGATTCTGTCTCAGGAAGAGAACACTGTTTGGAATATTTCCTTTCACCAACTCAGACTTTTAGACAATACAATAATAATTTTATTTAACTTTTTTTTTTAATGAGAAAGAAAACAAGATTATGGGCTAACACACAGCAGAAATAGGGCTGTGAATGCAGCTGGGCTGTGTTGTGCTGCTCATGGTGCTGTGTCCCCCAAGTGCTGCAGCACCCCTCGCCCAGGGAATGACTCTGCCCTGCTCCATCTTGTCTACAAAGACAAAATGAGTCCATTTTGTCTTTGTAGACAAGAGTGATTCCCTATTTCTCAGAGCTATTGAGACAAGATGTGACAATACTGTGGGAGTCCCATAAATACTGGTGCAAATAGCACAAAATACAACAGAGTGCAAACACATTTCCACCCCAGGGTCTCCCAAAGGATCCAGCTCTGTGCTGGAGAATTCCCTAAGGAATTAGTTTCAGTTTTCTGCAGAATTCCACTGCAGGAAATCTTCTCTAATTTATTGAGGTACGTGGTCCAGCTTCCTGAAAGGGATGGATTGAGCTGGAGACAAAGTCACAAATTCCATTGTGGACCAGGCCTAACCTCAATGAAATCCAGGCCTTCCTCTAAGTCAGATCCTAGATACAATTCTCTTGTTTTAAAAGCAATAATTAGACCCTCAACAAACATATTCTACTCATTTTTACATTGCCAGAAGTCAGAACCATTTGAGTGCCTCCTGCCTGCAGGTCTGCCTGAAGCCATTGCTTTTTGTGTGGGTTTTAAAACACAAGTGTCCTCTTCATCTCCCCAGACCTGCTGAATAACCATTCTTTTGGCAGTTTTTGAATCAGTCCAGAAGCTTGCCTTTATGCAAAAAGGGTGGTTATGAAAAGGAATTTTACCTAAATCAAGCAGTCAAATTATCAAAATTATCTGCACACCCATTTTATGTATGAGGGCTGGTGGCATGAACTGCCCCAAACACTTCTAGGATCCAGTGCTGCCAAAAGAGTTGTGTCACATTTTTCACATTTCATGCTGATTCTGAAACTACCTCAAAAACTACAGTTCCAGATTATGTAATGGCCCCTTTTGGAGACTTTTGATGTTTATACCTACAATACAGAAAAAGAAAATAAAGCTCACTTTTTGGATCATCTTTTTAACGCCTTTGGCTTCGCGCACTTTAAACGCTCAAAGTGCGGCGTGGAGGAAAAGCTCAGAGAATGTGCCAGGGCCAGGAATGCACAGGATTAACACAAGCACTGCTAAATCATGCCTGCCAATATGTTTCCAGGGGAAACAGCTCTGAACAAACTTGACTCAACCTTCAGCAGCTCTGCTGTAAAACGAGGTCCTCCAAAGACAAAGGACAAGCTTTACAAGCAGCTGAGACCTGAGTCACCTCTGAAAACAGCAACTCAGCATTCAGAACTGACCTTCCCAGGCTTGTCTTATAAATCCTTTTGCCTCTGGATGCCAAAAATCTTTGGATTCAACACCTAAGGGTACCTGCTGTCAAGGAAGAAATACCAACAGCTTTATGAAGTGCAGTGTTAAAAGGGAATTCTCTGAAATGTCTCCTAAAGCTTCAGAGCAGCGAGTAAACAACCTTGTTTCACTGCTTGAAAATCCAAGGTACAACCCCTGCATTTGAATATATTATGGTCACTGACTCCATAAGAATATTATAAACAATTAGAATCCTTAAAATCTATTTCAACTAACTAGTATTTGTTTAGCTTGAGACAGAAAGGCAGCAGCACACCACATGCAAAGCATGATATGCAGGGAGAAGAAATATCTTTGGTGAGAAGAAATTATATACTTTGGAATATAGGGTACAAGTGTTTTTTCCTTACAGCTTCTGATGAGACATGCAATTACAATATCAGTAGGGATTTCTTCCCCTCAGAGGGGGAAGCAATCAATGGTTTTCCAACCAGATCAAAGCAAGATTCATGATATTTCCAATGTTAGCCTTCAACTTCCCCAATAAGAGACAGGAAAAAAAAATATAATTTATGAAAAGAGAACTGAAGAGGTCAATTTGACACCATATTTCTGTGAACTGCACTCAGAGCACTCCCAGCCCAGCACACCCCCTACAAAGGGTTAATAGCAGACAAATTTTAAGCCATCCAGTGCTGGTTTTATCCAGCAGTATTAATAAAAAATACACAAAATATGTATTACCCACAATGAACAGCAGTGTCTAGTGCTCCTGCATTTCAAAAGAACATGGAAGAAATTGTTTTGGACAATAAGCTAAGTCTTCACAGTTAAATCTAAGATTTGTGGGAGAAGCATCAGCTACTGTACAAAACTGGAGAAGGCTAAAAACAAAAACCAGCATATGCCAATTAATCTTGCAGCATGACGACACAGTGCTAAAATCAGACCACTAAGACACAAGTGTAGGCAGAGAAATAATTTGTCTTCTGTGCAGTCTTTTTTTCCTTGGGGGAGGGAAAAAGGAGAAAGAGATGCAAGAGCCCAAATAGAAATTAAAAAAAAAAAAAAAAATCTTCCCATGCCCTTTTTCATCCAAGGTTGGAAGTATCCCACAATCTTCAAAATAAGTAGAATCTGCTAGCATGAGCTAAATTTAGTTGCATATGTTTTTCACAACATATGCAAGTACCACTTCCCCCCTTCCTCCTGGGGGCACACACTTTGCTAAGCTGTGCTGCACTCACTAATCCTCACTCACTGCAAAACTCCTGAGGAAGATTCCATCATAGGAATAGAGAATTTGCCTGTCATTAAGCCTTGAAGAACACTCAAATCAAGAAGGCAAATCCTTTCTCCTCACTGTGCCCATGACTGTCCCACCCTGGTGGGAATCAGGATCAGAAATTCCCTGTGATGGCTGAGACAGGGCACAGGCACAGCACAAACCCCTGTCCCTCTTTGCAGGATGATTTCTGCTGCAATTCCACTTCCCACTTGGCATGAACCATTTTCCTATTCCACCACTGAATAAAGACAATTAGTATTTCCTTCTGATATTTGCCTTCCAAGGATAACAACAACATAATTATTCATTCTCCCCTCTTTTCCAGGATGTTGTTCACCATCCTTTTCTAAATATGAAACTTGAATTCTACTGCAGAAAAGATTTCAACTGCATCAATTAACATTACTAGAATTACAACAACACAAACTTCTCTCTCTTTGACTTCTAGCTCTCCTTACCTCTTTGTGACTTCCTGCTCTTGTCCCCTGTGTTAATGAAACAAAGCAAAGTTTCACCTTCTGGAAACCCTTCAGTGCTGTGTCTCAGGACAGCTCCAACTGTCTCAGGGTTTCAGTGCAGCGTCACCTTCCCCTGGAAATGCTGACACAACCAAAGGCAGGCAAGCACAATTCCTTCAAATAAACCCTTCCCTGGACGTGGGGGTTGAACTTGGTAACACCAGCGTGAGTAAGAAATCAATTTAATCCAAAAGTGACTTTCAGAGCTACTCAAGAAAGCAGTAATTTTACATCATAGTCCCACTGCCATCACTGAAAAAACAGCTCTTTTATTTTTACACAATCGCGGGTTTGCAAGATATTAATGAAAAAATTAAGCAAATCAGCAGTAGCAGCAGCTATGCTTACAATTGTCAAGCCCTACAGGTTGAATTTGAGGGACTCTATAGTAAATACAGAGCAGAAAGGGTACTTCATTAAGAGTAATTTTAAGCAATACCCAACATAATACTGATCAGTGACAATGTACATGAAAAGAGCATTTGAGAAGATGAGGCCATAATCCTCATTGGTGCTTCAAAATGTTGCTTATAAGGAAAAAATTTCTGCCCTAAAGAGCACAAAAAGATGCAAGCAGTGAGCAGTGACCACATGGGCAGCATTGAAAGCCTTCAAGGCTGCCCAGCAGGAAGGGAACCCCCCCGATCTAAGAATTCTACCCCAGAACTGCAAATGTGTGCTCAGGAAAGAACATCACTCCCAGGACTTTATGCAAGGCCAGTATTTAATGCTGTAGAGCAGAGGTGGAGCTGCTTTCCTATCATTACCCAAGCTAGAGGAGTGCATTTGTTTTATTTGTAAATTCTGCAAATAGTAAAATAATTCTGCTGGGCCTCATCCACAGGCACAATACTCACAGCACAGCTTTCACAGCAAGGCTGGCACAAATCTCTGCCTGCCCCTTTAGGCCAGTCTGTAGTGTTCTTTCCTTGGATTCTTGATCTCAACTCACAGGCCAAGAGACCAGAAAAAGTAAAATAAAGCATGAGGAACACTCAAGCTTCCAGGCTTGACTCAATCTCCCAGCCTGTTAAGCAAAGCTGATAAAAGTTGACATTTTATGCACAAATCTTTCCCATTCTCTTTCACGTGTTCACTGGAAGTGAAAAAATGTTATTAATGACTTCTGAGTGCTCCCAGTCAGGCCAGGCTTCTCCAACTTCACAGAAGTGCCCTGTAGATGTACAGAATTATTCAGGCTGGGACAGACTGTTTCCATCTCCTGCAGAGAGCCAAGGAACGAGGTTAATGTGCAAAATGTACCTGGGAGTGTGGGGAAATGCAGAAAAAGCAACAATTTCTGCTGCCTCTGTGGCTCCTACAGCACACTGACCAGAACAAAATTAACCATGTCTAAATACCAATTTCTAACTGAGCTCTACAAATTCAGTAGAATTCAATTTTCCAAATGCACATTTAGGGAACACCACCATGATCAAACCCACCTCAGTTACCCAAAGAGAAAACCAGCCCCATTCCTGCCAGTAATGCCCATTAAAACTTGCAAGTCTGAGACAACAGCACCCTCCAAGCACACTTGTAATTAAAAGTACATTTTCACCCCACATCCACAACAAAACAGACTACTAAATTTGTGTCCTTCATGTTCTAGTAAGGAAAAATATGCCCAAGTAGGAAATTACAAGGAAACAATAAAAAGATGGTGTAAGTCTTGAGGAAATATCACCTATATTGCAGCCTAAGTTGGATTTTTTTGTTTGGTTTTCTTTTTTTAATTCGGACAACTGCAAAAATCTTTGTTATGAATGGTACAGAGTCTGGCTTGAACACAACCTGTGCAACCTGAAAGTTGAGATGAATTTTTACTTAACATAACCCACAAATATATTGCAAAATCTCTAAACATAATTATTAAAATAGCCCTGGTGGGAAATTTTCTTTCAACTTTACATTTTATTTGTAGACAACATTTTATCTGCAGATAAGAAGGCACTTTTGCAATTTTATGGGGTTTGGTGTCTGATGTTTATGGGTCTCAGATACTGGAACAGAGAAAGTATCAGGAAGTTTTTGAGGCCAATATTGACTTCTTTGCAAAAGAGATTTTGGGAATTGTGGGAAAAGAGAAGCATCTCCAAACAAAGAGAATTTAAGAACAGCCGTAAATAATTTGCTGTGAATAAAGGGAAAATAATCTATGTGCATATACTCATACAAAATATTTAGACCATACCTACACAAGCACCCACAAAAAATGATAACCAAAGCTTCAGGAAAGAAAGTAAAAGCCTTGTCTCAGAAAGGATGAGTTGAAAAATAAAACTGCAATAGCCATTCACCTGCAAATTTTATTAAACCATTCCCAAAAAAATCTTTTTTTAAAATTTTCTATTCTAGTTAGGAAAGTCACACCAAAATTAGTCCTACTCTTTCAATATTCCCAAAACGATCAGATAATTTTGAAAAGGAATACCCAGAACAGCTAGTTTTAACCAAAACAGGGAGTCTTTAAGTTTATGTGATTTGCAGACCAATTAGGACAAGCTCAAAGGAGAAATTTTATAGGACAGCAAATGCTTGAGAAGATTCATTTTCAATAATGCTGACCACACACATCCAGCCCTGAGCTTTTTTCAATACTAAATTTTTTCAATAATAATTACAGTTAAGAAATATTATCATCATTAACTAAGAGTAAATACAGCCCCCACACACATATCAGAAATATTTTAACAGAATAGATAATTTCTATGGTTCTTACAGTGACATCCCAGAGAGGTGAAAACCAAAGGAATCATAAAATTTCAATGGCCTTTAGCTGAGCAGCAGATCCCTGATCTTTCCTCACAGAGAAATGAAAGGTTGTGTAAAACAAGGAGATTCTGCCTTCCTCCAGAGGCACCTTGGAAAAGCTTCCCTCTTCCCTCAGAAAACACATTTGATAAAGAGCAATGGATATTATTTATATAAAATTACAGATAAACACTTAAAAACAGCTATAAATTTGCTTACTGAGTGATCTATCACTGTTTATCAATTATTTTTATTGCCCTCTTCCATCAGCACTCTTGGCAATTTATTTCTGACAATGTCTTTAGGACAAATTTGACACTAAACAGGAACAGGTGGTAACTTATATGGTGAACCTACCCCAAAATGTAATTTAGCCTGAAAAATCCTACACACACCTTTATTATTACTGGGGGAAATGCCTCCTCCCAGAATTCATGAAAACATTTCTGCCTCACAGGACTGATGTACATCAAATATATGGAAAGAGTTTATTCCTTTCTGATACATGTTGATATTTTTTACATATTAAATAGCTTGGAGATTGCTGGGAATTCCTACTTGTGTCCACAGCAAACCCAGAACACTGATTTTATTTTTAATTTTTCTTCATTTAGTTCATTGGTTGGGGTTTTTTTCCCCAAACTGTTACCCCTTCACCCTTGCCAGACACTAAATGCTGAATATTTTCTGAGGGAGCTCAGGGAACTGAAGGGAAAGCATTCCTTTGGAAAGCACTGAAAATTCCAAATGGGAAAAAACCCCTATAAATATAAAGCAGTTCAAAATTGCTGCCTCAGAGAATTCCAAAGGACAAAGGCAATCCACTCCCAGAAATGCATTTTTCGTTTATATTTTTAACCACTGCAAAGGGAAAGTGGCACATTTTATTTAATGTTGAACTCTCAACTCTTAGCATTGAGCCATGTAAAAAACATAAACAGAGCTGAAATTGAGTCCTCCACGTTTCAAGCCTTGGTCTTCTCACTGCTTGCTGTTCTCCAGGGGTGAGGATCAAGCACAGCACTCGAGCATCCATTGTCTGCAGGGTTTGCACAAGGACCTGCTGGGAACTATTGCAGATTTTACAAAAGGAGCCAAAGGCAGCTCTCAGGGTGCTGCTCCCTCTCAGGAATGCAGAGATACTGAGAGAACCACAATCAATCTGTGTCCATCCTCTCAACACCAAGGGCACATTTCCATGGAGCTCATGTGTTTTCTTCATGTTCCCAAGTTTGTCTTTAAGATAATTTGCTGAGCACTAAATAAGAATTTTCTATTTGTTAACATTTTGCCAGTCGTTGCCTTTGCCACTGCTCCAAACCAAAATCCCCAGGAACAACTCCAAATATTGGGCACTTGTTTCCAGGAATAACTCCAAGTATTGGGCACTTGTTTGCTCTCTCCTCCACCCTGTTCCTCTCTTTCTCCACGAGTCCCTTTCCTTCAGATGCAGCACGCGAGCAGGATTATGCTTAATTTAACAAGATCCCTGAAAACAGATTTTTCACTTTGTCCTAAAGCACAACATGCAAAGGCAAAAGGCTAAGTCTCAGTCACATGAGAGATTTTAAATGTGAAAGTAGTAAACATAAGGGTAACTTGAAATAAATAGTTTACTTTGGGTCGTTAAGCTGTCTAATTAATTTTTGTTTGACATTATTAGTATATAACAGCAAGCAGCCATTTAAGCAGCTGCTTAAACA
Organism: Ammodramus savannarum pratensis; assembly: GCA_020466415.1. NCBI lineage: Eukaryota > Metazoa > Chordata > Aves > Passeriformes > Passerellidae > Ammodramus > Ammodramus savannarum. Next base: position 17,897,928 of record JAHXMQ010003857.1, on the reverse strand, counting down.
CAGATCCTACAAATATATGAGTGTAGGCTAATGGAAAGAATGGCATATTTATTTAGATTAAACATTCCTGAATGATTTAAATTTAAAAAATGCTCAGATCACGAGAACTGTGTGGCTTTCTGAAACATGCTGCAGAAAAACCTGGCTTGGCTGCTTTGCATGAAGGAGAGCAGCAAATGGAACGTGGTGAGTCCAAGCAAGATTGTGAATTTGTTATAAGCTGTTAACAGACCTCATTTGAAAAGACTTACATTAAAAATAATTCCTCAGCTTGCTCCTTTTTTTAAGTACATAACCTTTTTTTATTACTCAGACTAATTTTCATCACCGAAAGGCATTGCAGCTTGCTTTGATGCTGTGTAATGCTGCTCCTTTCTGTTAAGTGGTACATAATTATATTCCTCCCCTTCCCCCAGCAGAGATCATAAATTTGTTATCTCCTGACAGCTTCAAACAATTCAGCTTCAAAATATGCAGGTGAGGCAGATGGGTGAGGAGTCATGTGAAGCTGTTAAGCTCTCAGATGACAGAGGGGGTCTGAGTGTTATTTAGTGCTTAACTCCCAAGCTCTGGGGATCTGAGCAAAGTGTCAGAGCCACCTTTGGTTACTCCAATATCTGGAGACAATCCACACAAATCTGAGGCAATATCAGCACTCAACCCTCTGACCTTTCAGAGCAGCAGCAGTGTGAACAGGCTCACAGAAACTTCACGTGGATCTGCTGTCTCATCGTGTTGGCTCATCTTGGGTTTTGAAAGTAAAATAACACAACTGTTGGATGCAACAGCATTTCTCAAATCTGCAGAGAACATTCTAGACCTGGGTAAAATCCAGAGCATGCCTGAGGGTTTCCCCATGCAGAGCCTGTACAGGCAGGATCAGGGTGCCCAGATCTGTGGGACCTGTTTTTGTGCACCAGAACGAAAGACAGAGAGGGGACAGAGGGCTCTCACCTCAGGGAAAATTCCTTTTCTATTCCCTTCTTCCCCTCAAAGCCCACCCCAAAATGATGGCAGCAAAGGGGCCATGGAGGATGTGCCAGGTGAGGTTTGCTTATCACAGACACATTTTCTGAAAAATCCTTTCCTTAAGATTTTTTCTCCTGAGAAGCTGGGAGGCCTCAGGAACAAAATGTAAGCAATGGTTATCTGCTGTTGTGGAATGCAACAGGTGCATCTGGGATTGGTCTCATGTGGTTGTTTGTAATTAATGGCCAATCACAGTCAGCTGGCTCAGACAAGGCTTTGTTATAATTCCTTTTCTATTCTTAGCCAGCCTTCTGATAAAATCCTTTCTCCTATTCTTTTAGTATAGTTTTAATATAACATATATCATAAAATAATAAATCAAGCCTTCTGAAACATGGAGTCAGATCCTCATCTCTTCCCTCATGCTGAGACTCCTGCAAACACCATCACATTTGCTCACCTGGAAAAGCCAGGCTGGGAGGACCCTGAGTCCTTCCCCAGAGCTTGGAGCTGCCTGGAGCTGTGCCCTGGTCCCAGTCCCTGCCTAGCCCAGATGTCCCAGTGCAGCTCCACTGTCACCTCTCCCCCAGCATCACCCCACTGAAATCCCCCTTTACTGGGGATGGCTTTTGCTGCTCTGCTTCTGGGAGCACAGGGAACAACTGATCCCCATCCTCTTTTCAGAATCCTCTCTTTAAAGCATCATGTTCCCAGCTGATGGTTTTCCAGCTCTCTCAGGGTTTTCTTCCTCCCAGAGCACTTTCTCAAAAGATTTTATTTTTCCCTTATCTGCCCTACTCATCACATCTTCTCCTTTGCTTTAACTTCCCTTTGACATTTTTTAAGTGCTCAAATTAGAATCCAAGTGGGTCTCCAAGAGATGGTGCACTCACCAAGATGGTGAGCTTAGAACTGCTGCACATTACAAAGATAACCCCAAACATCCCAGATTAAAAAATCTGTAAAACACAATCCTGTCCTGTTCGAAGTCTGCTATAATCCTACACCTACTCTAACCCCAATTCTTTCCCACCTACTAAATTGTCTCTTATTTTAGGTTTTTGCTTGCAATAGTAAATAATACATTTCCCTTTTTAATTTGTTCTTCAATGGTTTTAATTCCACACCTTTTTGTAAATATCAGTTTTAATTTCACTACTGCCCTGCAAAATATTTTAGATATGCATTTATCCTGAAAGCACTAAACTTTGCACATGTTTTTGTATTCTAGAGCCAACCTGTTAATAAAAAAATGACACAAGAATCAGGATCTGATGATATTCTTGAGTGACCCATTCAAATATGAATGAATAACTGAGAACTCTGAATATTCTTCTAAACTGGCCTAATTGTTTTGCAGTCATTTTGCCCAAATCAGATTTTTCTTCTGAAAACATCCAAACAGACCATGTCAAATGCCCTCCTGAAGCCACATTTGTGTGTCTCCCCTCTTTTGGTATCCCTTGCAGGGCCATGCAGGACGAGGGTTCTCAGTAAAACCTGACCACTATTTAATGGCATCTGTTAAAAATCTATTCTGAATCTTTCCAAATACCCCGTCAGGCCCTCTTTACCCTCCTACAAAGCCAAGTAATATTGCTTCCCACCCACCCACAGCACCCAGCTCTCTGGGAATGCTTCCTCCTAACAAATCCTCTGTGTCAAAAGGCAGTAAATCAAACACAGCTTTCAAGAATTCCTTAAATAGCACAGAACGTGTTCTCACTGTGCCTGACCAAGTGGAATTCATCTAAATCACCCAAATATTTTCTAGCATGTTCTTACCTTCAGGCATGCAGTACTATTTTGAAATTGCATCAAGCGTCTGATTCTAGATAATCTTTTTTGGATTGGTTAAGGAAATAGATATTCCATGCTTCAGCTTTGTCCAAATCATCTTCTGCTCCTTTCCTACACTCACCAGCAGAAAGAGACACCTCCTTCTCCATGGGACTGAAAACAGCAATCACTCTGCTTTGACCAGACAGTGCCCATGGAAAAAATCCCAATTACCCTCTCCAGCCTCTTTAATTGGAGCACAGTTTTCTCAAGTTAATTAACAGCTTGTAGGGAACCAAAACTGTTGAACCTAATTTTGAAGCAGATCACTATAACTCAGAACAACACACACTGTCAGTTAAGTGCCTCTAATATGTTAATTTTGCCTTTTGGCTAACATTGTCTGCAGCTATTTACACTGCAATGCCTGAATGAGATTTCAGTTTCTCCTTCTGACAAGATAATACTCACAGAGTTTCTAGAAATATCTGATTTATTTTCTTTAAGATCTTACAATAATATCCCACCAGGTTCTAATGCAAATGGTCCCCAGCCACCTGTGTGAAAAAAACACCTTTTCTCAGGTATTTCTAAAAGTATCTTAAATTTATGAAGTCAAGACAGAAATTTCCTAATTAACACAAGTTATTCATGGCCAACAGCAAGAGAGAATTTATTTTTCCTGAAATTCTTACAAGCTGAAAATTCAAGGACCTATGTATTGAAATTACTAAAGTTAATACTGTCAGAGTTCAGGAAGGTTTGTAATTATTCAGAGTGATGGGTCAGAACAACTCATAATCTGCTTTTACCTGCTCATATCACTACCCTCTTGAAAAAAAAATACACAAAACCACAGACAAAACCTTAAAATAATGCAGATGGCAATTACAGATTTTTCATACCACAGAAGTTATTCTTTGCTCAGACAAACTGCCCAACAGACAGAAATTCCAGGCAAGAGCGCCATTGCAACCCAGTTAATTCATTTAGAATGAGTGAAGCTCTCAGGGAGCTCCAGATCCAGGCTCTGAACTTTCCCAGCAGTGGGATGGAGCTGCAGCTATTTGAGCAATGTTTGGCACTTCAAACAATTTCTTATCAGAGATAAAAATCAGGGATGTCTCTTTCCTGCCTGCCTTTTGCATCTGACTTCTGAATTTACAGCCTGGAGCTCTCTATCACTTTTGTACTTCTGTTACAAATCATTTTTCATAGATGCTACAGAATAGTTTTAAATCCTGACAATTTAACTTCATCTGAAGCCTCTCAGATCCTCCCCAGTGAAGGAAGGCTGGAGTCTCATCCTCAGCAAAACCAGAACCAGCAGAGCTATGGCTGTGCATGGAGTTGGAAATTCATGTTTTCACAAAAAACAGACAATCCAGAGCATTATTTTTAAATTATCAATCTAAGGCAAACTGCTCTAGCACTGGCAGTGCAGTGTCAGCTCCTCTCTCCTTTCCACTACAACATTAATTTGGTTCCAAAGGATTGGAGCTCAAGTGCCTCTTCCATGCTGTTCAATATTTAAAATATCAGGGTACACCCAGTTTTGAGAAGTTTATTAAAATAAATAGTATTTATTCTTTATGCCAAGTTTGGTACCCTGTCTTTAGACAGTTTGAATATCCACTCAGTTATTTTTTGCTGGTTTCTTTGCTAAGGAATAAAACTGAGCTACAGTAACTCTCTTCAGTTTATCTGCACTGAATATATCATATCTCTGTAAAAACAGGGTCTTTAAAATGTGCAATTAAAAAAAAAAATTTAAAAACCCCACCTTGCCCAGCATTTTTTTTCATTTTTTCCAGAATTCATTCCAGCTTCTGTGCACTAATAATGCATTCCCTGCACAGCAAAAAGTGATGTCCAACCTCAGCAGACTTTTTAAGAGGACAGCTTCAAATTTGGAATCAGACTAACACTTAGCATTTAGTCAAACAAGAAAATCTCTTTTCAAAAGCATTATAAATCTCTTAGAGCACTTTAGTCTGTGCAGCTGGATTTCTACAGAGAAAGAAAGTCATTATTTATTAGCAAGTTAGATTATAATATATATAATTTGAATTACATTACATTCCTCCCAATGTAAAATGGTTTTAAAAGAGAGTATTTATCTAGAGTACATAAAGGAATAATCCATGGATTAATTCATGTTATATGTGCCTTTTCTGGTCCCTTCTGGGTGGATATAGGAGCTGGCTTTAACCAATAACTGGCAGGAGCCTCACAGAGAAGAATCCATTTGCTTAAGCTTCATATTCTGGAATTTGGTTTTTAAAAATGCCATATATTGGTAAGGATGCTGCTGTGGAAGCCCTCAGTGGTTCTGGGTTTGTACTTCCTGAAGAGGTTTTTGCAAACAGAGCAGTCAGCGATGTGCAGGTGCTGTGGCAGCTCAGGAGCTCCCCATGTCCCCTGCACGGGTGACAGAGGGGTGTCCTGTGCCAGCACTGGATTGTGTCCAGGGTCAGAATGAAACCCCTGTGGGAAAAGCCACAGTTCCACCCTGTGACACTGCAGAGGCTGAAAATAGAAACCCAAAGCATCATCAGGGAGAGGGATCAGCTCAGCGAGCCTGAGGACATGGGGCAGGCACAGCGAAATTGTGCTGCTCACAGCTTTGCTCCTTTAAATCAATCTTTATTTCCAGCTGCATGAAATCCCCAGAAGCACATAAAATATTTTAGGACTCTCTTTTCCAGACTGTCAGAAACAAGAGGAGAAAAGAGAAATGCCTCTAAACAGATTTTCAGAGTAAAAACCATCAAATACATGATTGACTACAAACTATAATACTTTATGATCTTCCCCTACAGCTTCCCAGCAGGAGCTATGATAATGCTGTTTCCTTTTGAACTTCACTGGGTTGGAACCTCACAGTGAATGCAGCTGCAAGGGTTGGAAATACAAATCCATCCTCCCACCCCTGCATTACTCAAGAACCTCAGTAGGGACATAAATTCTTCCTCCTGGCCCTGAGGGTTGAGCAGCCACAACAGCCCCAGGTTGTCTGCAAGGCTCTGTATGTGTGATTATCAGTTTGGTTTGGAGTTTATAACTTAGAGGATAAGACTCCTGAATCCCGAGATAAAAGGGAAACACAGAGCAAAGAGAAAATAGATCTTAGGGTTTCAATGGGAGCCTCAACAAATGGGTATTCCTCTTGAAAAGAAACCCACTGGAAATGAGGAAGCACATGAGAGAAGTGGCTCAACACACAGAAACAAGGGACAAAATCAATGATGAAGATCAAAATCAATGAAGAAAATAATTGAGAACACCCAGTCAGACAGCAAAGCCTCACGGTCATCTTTGGTGAAGATCTGGAGGACTGTGATTGTAGTGATTCTTTTAATGTCTTACAATGAATAGAAAAACCCTGAAAACACTGCTCTTACCAAATCTGAGCTGAAGCAGAAGAAAAAGAAAAACAGGAGAGAGGTGGGGAGGGATCCTGGCCTGATCCCATGAGCAGTTTGTACACAGCCCTGCAAGGTGTAACCTTCACTTGAGTTTAACCCTGACACACTCAAAACACTTTTAACATTTCAGAAGCACATTGAAATAAGCACAGACACAGAAAACTCAATCAGAGGGCACCCTCAGCTCCCCCAAAAATAATTAATAAACCTTCTGATGGTGATTGCAAGTGATTTCAAATGGACAACAAATAGTAATAAACTTGCCGTATAGAAGTGTCTCCAAAGAGAGCCAGTGCTGTGTCAAACTGTGAATCTTTACATTTGTTTGGGTCAGAAGGTCCTTTAACACCTCCATCTCTGTTCTATTGTTGTTCAAATACAAATACACAGGCATTGCAAGCCACAATTTCCCCCATTTTATGCAAATAAAGAGATCAATGAAATGTGATACAGAAAATGAGAAAAAGGGGCTCCCCTTTTAGTGTCTGAACAAAGGATTTGGTGCCCAAGGACAGGAATGTCAATATTTACACCCTCAGTCATTTAATAGCTGAGCATCAGGGAGAGATTTGAAGCTACAGCTCCCCCAAAAAAAGGGAACACTCAAAATCTAATTTTGCCATACATAAGGACTTGAAAACCAAACCCTGCTCCCAAAAATCCAGCCAGAGATGTCCAGGAGAAACCAAGCTGGGCAGTTCAAGTTTCATTTAATAGCAAACTGACTTCACAGAGCACATTTCACTTCACCATAATGTGGCAAAACTCAAAGATAAATTTGGATATTGTTAGCAAAAAGACTATTAAAACCTGATGAAGAAAAGCTAAAATTTCTTCTTTTCTTACAAAGTAAATGGGGTTTTTCTTTTCTTACAAAGTAAATGCAGGAGCAGGGGAAGCCAGGGATCACGTTACACACATCCTGACAGCATCAAAGCATCAGGTGCAAACCTACACAAACACAAATTACACACACAGCCTGGCACCACTGCCAAGCACGAGGCAAGTAAATATTTGACAATTTGAAATGACAGCCTGTGAAACAGAAGAGTATCTGAACCAAATGCAGCAAAGCCCCTCTAATTTCATTGGTAATGAAGGGAGGAAAAGCACTGTTTAAATTACTGTAGGCAGAAATGGTTGCCACAATTTAAACCCTGTAACCCTAATCCTTGCCAGAAGGCTGGCAAAAAATTCTACATTCTTGATTTTCCAGATAAAATATTTCTGGCCTTTTACCCTGAAATATTTCAGTTCAGCAGCACCTAATTCCAAACATTTTCAAAGCCCACAGTCTGTTTGTCCCAGCATGCAGTGACTTCAGCTTGTGATGGGAAATGCAAGAGGGGGAAGGAGCACGAGGTGCCTTCACATTAATTCAGTGCTTGAAAATAATTGAGCCAAGCACAACTCAAAGTACAGAAGTTTCCTCTGTTTTCTCTTTATTGTGGGGGTAAGACCAGCTATAACATCCACAGACAGTGATACCAGTGCTTGAGCTAAGGTTATGAATTCCCACACGGATTAAGTACTAAACACACTTTTGGGAAGGGTAAGGAAGATTAGAGGCACTTTTCTCACCTTTTCTTAAGGGAATTTGTTAATGCACAAAAGATAAGACAGTACTATGGAAATCTTAGCAAAATACAGCGCCAAGCATTAAAATTCATTAAATAGTGGGAGATTTTTCAGAAGTTCAGGAAAAATTCCTCTCAAAATAGCTGATTTTGATGAACCACACAGAATTCCAGACATGTTTTCTTCAGCACCATCCCCATTCCAATCCCACTAAAATGGTGGGAAACTCTCACGTCACAAGCTGAATTTTACAGAATTATTGAACTAAGAGACATTAAAGAAATGTATCCCAAAGCACAGTCTGGGTGAAAAGGCTCTTTTTTTCCTCCAGTGTAATTGGAAATACAAGCAAAGACACAATTATGTGCTTGTCAGCACCTCTCTAGTCAGAGGCATCACTCCCCATTGTTCACAGAAGGGAATCACCAGCAGCACCTGTAACCCTGTCACTGCTCATTCTGTCAGATCCAAGGGAATTTTCCCCCAGCATCACAGAAACACCAGGCTCCTTCCAAGAATTATGGAATAATGGCAAGCCACTGATGCTCTGTGGAATGAGAAATCATTTCCAAAAGACAATGGGGAAAAAAATGGGGCAGAGAACAGCATCAAAAGCCTTCACATCATCCCCTGCTTCCTGTTTAGTATTCACCACACCAGAGTCCCTAAATGCCTATCAGAAATATGTACAGCAAATTAGAGCCTCCAATTAACACTTCATACCTAAGTGAAGCCAGCACAGAAAATGCATTTTCATCTGTAAAAGGAGGAAAACTTCCTTCCATATTGCTGAAGAGGAGGTTGCAGCATCCTCCATATCCCAAAAAAACCCTCATCTGTATTGTACCACAGAATTAAAACATTCTGTGGAGAGGAATTTAAACCTCCTTTATTGAGTTTTAAATAAAATACCTGGGAAATATGCCAGGTCTTTAAAATATCTTACAATGTAAGAATGTGGGGCAAAACCAGACAGAAAAAAAAAATTTAAAATACTATTTTACAATCCTTTAAGAGAAAATTGGTGAAATTCCATTTATCTGATGGAGCATGTTTTGCAGCTATTTGGTTTAGATGCTCTTCATTAATAAAAAAAATATTTATGCAACTGGTTCTTAAGCAGTCAAGGAAGATAAACTGAAGAACTCTCAGCAAGGCAAATTCTGCAGACTAGAGGTGGCCAAACAGATTTCAGGTGCAAGGCACAAACCCAGAGGAAAATCCAAATGTTCACAAAAGTCACATTCCTCTGTACTAAACATTATTCTAAACATTATTTCTCATTGAATCTGAAGCACTCCAAGAGTGGTTAGATTTTAAAAAACAATTTAAAAATTCAAACAAAGCAGCCCAGGACACTGAATATCCCTAAAAGACAAAAAAGTTCAACCTGATTAAACCAAAGAGTATCAGGGGGATTTGGAAGAAGACATTGGATCTATTTCTGACTGCTTTAAAATTAAAGACTCAAATTGTACTTGAAAAATATTTTCAGATTGGAGATATTTCAGCAATATTCTCCATGTACACCCACCCCAGTGAACACTGAGCACTGCCCTCTGTACCACAGGCACTGTGGGAAAACACAGGTTCCCTTCCAGCTCCCCAGAATCCCAATCCCACAGAAAATCAGGGGACAGCATTCAATACCAATTAAGACAATTAAAAACCATCAGTGTCTTCATGTTAGTGAACTTACTCTGTGTTTTGAGAAATCAGCAGGGATGGCACAGGGCTGGATTTAATGCCATGTCTGTACAGTCCCCAGAGCAGCAAGACCCACTCTTTACCAAAAATTTCAATTTTGCCCCCTCACTCATCAAACTTAGAAAGGAAATTTTTTTTTTTAAATAAATAATAAAATTTACCAGACCTTTATAGCTAGTAAGAAAATAAAATATATCTGGTTTGGCCTTATAAGTGTCTTGTCTATGAGGAAAAAATTATTACTTCTGGTGTTTTTCTACCAGGTTGGTTTCTAAGTGACTGAGGTCACAACTTCTTACTCATTCTGGAATCAGCTTTTCAATTCTTTACCTTCAGCAAGCTCCCAAGAGCTCTGCTTGGTTTCCATGCCCTCAATCTCTCCCTTTAAAATGGAAATCAGCTTGGAATTTCAGCCTTCCCTGTGACACAGGCAGGACCATCTCAACATGCCAACAGAATCATTATTAAACACAAGATGCTGGCTGCTCACACAGGGATGCAGCTTTAGCTCTCATTTTCCAAGCTTTATGAGCTATACTAGAAAAAGGGACTTATGGTTTAAATTTCAATTTAAAATTAAATTTTAGCAACCACCAGTGACAGATCTGTTCTCACCTCCACGTGTTCCTGAGCACACCCGTGTGTAACCCAGGAGCTGGGACTCCTTGTGACCTCTGCTCCTTCAGCAGAAATGCCCAGCTCACCAGGCTCACTGAATTACTCTGAGATCTTTAATAAACAAAGTTCTCTGTTATCCCAGCTCAGGGAGAGCAGAGGGGAATCCCATCAGGAATTGTCTGCAATATCCCAGCTGTGCTGAAGTTCCTTCTCTGGCCTTGGCAGAGCTGGCACTGCCCTTCAGCCCTTCTCTCCCACCCCTAAGGACACTTTCCATGGGGTCAGCCAGGAAAACAGCCCCGTGGGGGTGGCACAATGGGAGCAGGAGCTGAGAAAGAATTATAATTGATGCTCTCCAAGTCTCCCAAGAGCACATCCTCAGGATCTGTGTAGGAGACTACTCTGCTAAAATGCCATCGGAAGCTCAGGCTCAGAATGAAAATAGGTGTAATAAACGGCTGCCCTCATGCCAGATAGCTCCTTATAGCCACAATAAATCTGCCATTATTGTCATTTCACCCTGTGATGGAGAAGAAGCTGAGCCCTGTCACACCCAGCTCAAACAGGGGTTTCTCCAGTGGCCACGGTTCATCAGTCCCTGTCCCCTGCACACTCCAGGACACACAGCCACTCAGAAGCTTTCACTGAAGGCTGAAATCCCTTCACACTCCAGGAGGTCAAATTAAAGTCAGTCATTTACACAAATCCTGCAGCAGGCAGGCAGAGAGTGGCTGCCTGTTAATTAAAATGAATGGCTGCGTGGGCAGGGGTAGCAGATCTGGGCACAGGAGGCAGCACAACGTCCCCTCCACTGCCACCAAGCAGCAGGATACCCCTCAAGGTAGGCAGGAGAGCAATAAAAGCCATGTTCAGTCGCACTCAGCCTTCAGGAAACACCAAAATCCCACCCAGCAGCACTGGGAGCTGCTCACCCTGGCCAGGCTGTGCACTGTAAGGCTAAATTAATCTCAATTCCAGGACACTTCTCTCTGCAATGGCAATAAAATCAGATTTTAGTAATTTCCAGGTGTAGTTTGCATGGCAAGGTGTGAAAGCCACCATAAAACTGCAATATTTTTTAAAAGGATGCAGAATTAATGCAAATTTTTATAACTATGCAACCTGTGGTTGGGAGGTAAACCTCCAGCACACCTTGGCAAATCATCCTTGTGATCTTCCTTATCTCTGACCCCATTCCATTCTAAATTCCATTTTGCTTCTCAGCCTTATTTCAGAAGCATGTGAGGAAAATCTCTTCATTTTCTTAAGGTGCAGTTGATCACTTCATTAAACCTGCAGGGTTGGCACTGTCCTGTTTCTCAGGCATTTTAGCATCCCTAAAACTCACTGATGCAGAGTCAGTGAGAAGTGCTGCAGGGCACCATCTAGGGCCAAGGAAATGCCCTACAGATGCTTTTGCTCAAGCCAGACCTCCTTGGTAGCTTTGCCACCACTCCCAGGTGGGATGGAAAGTGGCAGTGCCATCACTGGTCTCTGACCTTGTCTCTGGGAGCTCCATATTCCCATTTAGGGTTGAATATTCAGCTTTCTCTGGGGTTCGTGGAGGGTTAGCAGCTGCTGGCTCTTTGAAGTATCCACCACAGGAGAAGGGGCAGAAATGGATGGTGTCTCATGAGGGAGGATCCAGCAACCCTTAACACTGAGCAAGAAACAGAGACTCTCACTGGGCAATTTCTGTTGGCCAAACTGATTTTATCACAGAATCACGGAATGGTTTTGGTTGGAAAAGATCTTAAAAATCAGCTTATTCCATCCCCTGCCATGGGCAGGGACCCCTCCCACTGTCCCAGGCTGCTCCCAGCCCTGTTCAGCCTGGCCTTGGGCACTGCCAGGGATCCAGGGGCAGCCACAGCTGCTCTGGGCAACCTCACTGGGAAGGATTTATTCCCAATGTCCACTCTTAACCTATTCCCTGCCACTGTGAAGCCAGTCCCCCTGTCCTGTCACTCCAGACTCTTATAAAAAGTCCCTCTCTGTCTGTCTTGTTGGCTTCTTCAGGCCACAATTCAGTCACCCCTAAACTTCTCTCCAGGCTGAACAAACCCAATTCTTGTCTTATTTTGAGCTAAGCATTAAATTAAGTGAATAAAACAAGAAGAAATGCAAGCAATACAAATTCTTCTCCTCCAAACTTAGTGCAGCATACAGGCTCTGCTTGCACACAGCCATCTGTCAAGCCTCAGAGTACAATCTTTGGGCTTAACATGGTCCACCCAAAGATAAGTTTAATTATGACAGAATAAATCAAGCATATCTGGTAAAGGGGAAAAAAATATATCAGAAAAAAGTTATTTTTTGCTACTGAAAAAATAGCTCTGGATAGATATATCAACTGCACAGCCCTGCAACCTCCTCCACCTCAACTGCAGTGTTGGCAGCAGGCTAAAGGTTCTCAGCTAAAGCAGCAGATTCTGTCACTGCAAGGCTTGCTTTGATTTGGATCATGCAAAGGAGTTTGATCCAATGGTCAGTGAAAGGGCAGCATTACCATATTACAACAGCTCCAGCCACATTTCTCCATCTCAACAGGAATAAACACAAATCTTGCCTCACATCTCAAACTCAGCTATGGCAAGTTATCATGTTCTGCATTCTTCACTTGCATCCACCAAGGGCTCAGGCATACCAGGAAGAATCAAGATGTCAAATTGCAGGAGTAAAGGAACAGGTTTTTCTGAGGAAAATATCATAAGACATCTAAAAGCCTTTAAGAAAAATAGATCTTTGTTTATTTGTTCCATATTTAAAACAATAAAACAAAGCAACCAACCACAATCCTCTCTATGTAACGCTTGACCTTGATGAATAATTCCCTTTTCAGAAATAAAGAGGGAAAGAAAAGTGAAAAGATTGCCTGATCACCTAATAATTGTCTCTGTAAATCCCTACCAGTGTGGCTGCATGATCCCAGCAATGTTCATTAATGTCAAACACAGGTCTGGGAGCACAAGTGCAGGGTAAGGAAGAATTAAATCCATTTAGTTGTGCTGTGCATATTCTGATGAATGTTTTTAAAGAAGCTAAACAGTGCAAAGGTCAGTCAGAAATAAACAGAACATTAAGTAAATAACCTCTTAAAATAATAAGATAGATGAATTTATTTAAAATGAAGTCTAAAATAGATGGCTTTTCTGACTACTGCACTTGCTTTCCCTGGCAAAGGAAATGGGAATAATTAATGGATTTGGCTGCTTCTCCCCAGGGACAAAGATAATCAGTCTGTGGGGGAAGGCCTTTATCTAGCACAGAGCTAGTGCAGGAACAGCAGGAGGAAGAGGGGGGAGAGGTGTTGGAGACCTTTTCCTGGCACACCTTCAGAGCTGTTATCAACCCTTGCTGCTCAAACTAACTCAGCTCCAGATATCTGAAATGCTGAAACGTTGCCAACAGAAATACTCTTTCTTTTATGAACCAGAATGAAAGGGGGGTGTCCCTATTGTTATTTCAACAAGCAAAACCTCAGAATTAATCCAGGAGCACCAAAGAGACTCCTTGTTCCTTTCTGGCAAATGCAGCTCTTGAAAGCTCTTGAAGGACCTTTTTCCTTTTTTGTTCATGTATTACTGGAAGGTGTTCCTGCCTGTGGCAGGGGGTTGGAACCAGATGATCTTTTCTGGTCCCTTCCAAACCAAACCCCTCCACAACTCTGTGCAGTTACAGTAGGAGTGCAATCATTGCCTGACGACACAAACTGCAGGTTCATCAGAATTAAATGGGTTTGGGTTTCAGTTATTTATTTTACAATAGCTCGGTTCATTACCTACTCCACAGCTGAGTAGTTCTTGAAACACAAACCTCTTTTTCAGTGCCCAAGAGATGCAAGTTAATTCATCCCTGCAGGCAGGGAGCAGTGTGACTGAGAGCTCCAACCTTCCCACCTCTTCTAGAGCCCCAAAACGTGCACAAACCTCTAGGAATGATCATTTCAGAAACCTCATTCTCAACAATTTTTCCAATGGTTTGACATTGTCTTCAATTTCAAGATTGACATTGTCTTCATTTTCTGGAACAAACTAACTGCGACTACTTTTTTTTAACACAAAAAGCTTCATGATTTAGGATTAAATAAAATAATTGTATCAGCCCAAAATGAGCTCAAAATTCACCCTTGGTGTTTGTGATAATCTGGCAGAAAAAGAGGAACATGAAAGAAGGTGGTGGGGTTTTTAATGCATTCTTAGATAATCACATGGCATTGCTCAAAATAGCACGAGTTGAAAACCTCTGAGAACACACAGGAACTCACAGCTTTCCCAAAGTCATTTTAAGAAAAAAATTAAATACCTTGAAAGGAATCAGATTCTCCAGGAATGCAGAGACCTCCTTCCTTGGAGGAGGACAGAACTGAGCTTGTTAAAATCACTGTACAAGTGGCCTGGAACCCAACCAGGAGAGCTACAAGTGGCTGAACAAACACCACCATAAGGAGCCCAGATTTTCACAGGAAGTTAAACACTGCTGATCTCCTTTCCAAATTACCGTCTAGCTTTCCCTTGTGAGCTGGGGGGGAGTAGAGTGTGACAGTATTTCATCTATCACCAGAAATAATCTGAATTCCTACTGTCAATCACATGGTGCTGATTAACTCAAATTATTTCAAATCAGCACAAACAAATGAAAAGCTCCTCAAAAAAAAAATCTAGTCCTACTGGTTTGTCAGAAATATGGTGACTTAGACTAATGTGGAAAAGAAAACAGACACATGATCTGCCTGATGTAAACAAGAGTTTACTCAGGAAAGGTCAAGTCCTCACCTCACACAGTTATGAGAACCAGCAATGGCTGAAAGCTCCATGAAATCTGGAAAGAAAACAAAATGGGAAGAGGGGTTGTTCTCTGCTGCTTAGTCTGTATCACAGGGTGAATTCTGCAGGAAAGCAAGCAGAAAGCAAACAGAAGTACTCAGAAATGCCTTCTTAATCAATCCAAAATACAAAAATTATCCATGCGATCTTCATTATCTCTGACCTCCCTTCCATACTAAACGTTTTGCTGCTCAGCCTTATTTCAGAAGCATGTGAGGAAAATCTCTTCATTTTCTTAAGGTGCAGTTGATCACTTCATTAAACCTATTGTCTCCAACTCTTTCAGGAGCAGATAAATTATTTGGCACCAAGCAGCTAAAAATCAAAGTTTGGTTTAACATTTATTCTTGTAGTACATCAAAACTACGTGCTCAAATCTCCCTGACTTTCCAGTGAATGTTTCAGCAATTAAATTCCAAATTACACCTACTTTTCTTCCTTTTTAGAAGTAATTAGAACAAGAGGAAAATATTCTAAGTAAAATAAAATTTCAAGTCTAGATCTCAACATGAATAAATAGGTTCATTTGGGGCTAGAGAGAAAATTGATTTCTGACCTACATAAGGATGAGCTCTGGACAGGAATATCAAACCACCCTGATAAAATTCCTGCTGTCAGCAGAGTGATTACACCAAGCAGTGTGCAATAGTGAATATGATTTATATTCCCCAAGCACACCAGGGTTTATGTCCCAGCTCCGGTCCTTCCTCCCCTTTCCCACATGGAATTCTCTCAGTGACAGCACTGCTGGGGCACAGCTGCAGAGATTCCAGCTGCCCACAGGGACAAAGGGGAAATAAAGGGGCTGGGTTAAAATAAAGCAGCTTGTACAGGTGGGAACAACCTGGGCACTGCAGCCTGTCCCTGTCACACAC
>JAHXMQ010003857.1:17864477-17875599 GCA_020466415.1 Ammodramus savannarum pratensis | reverse complement strand
GGCCCCCAGTGCCAGAGGGCAGGGCTGGATGGGATATTGGGATGGAATTGTTCCCTGGGAGCGTGGGCAGGCCCTGGCACAAGTGACCAGAGAATCCCTGGCAGTGCCCAAGGCCAGGCTGGACATTGGGGCCTGGAGCAGCCTGGGACAGTGGGAAATGCCTCTGCCCAGGGCAGGGGTGGCTTGGGATGGGGTTTAAGGTCCCTTCCAGGCAGGCCAGCCTGTGACACTGAAACCATCAGGACAAGGGCTGTGACCCCAGCACTAGGACAGAGCACAGCAGGCTCACTGTGCTCATCCTGCTGGGGACAGACACGCTGTGCCTCCCACACAGACACAGCTCAGTGTCCCCACAGCCCAATGTCCCTGTGACCACATCCCAGTGTCACTCAATAATGGCACAGCTCTCCCCATTCCCTCCACCAAAGCATAACTTGGGGTGCTTTTTTCCATTAAAGTTGTCTCAGGCTGCCAGTGTTCAACCCCATTTTATAGATACAACCCTTTACAAAGGAAGGTGCTCCCACATGCAGCACAGCTTTTTATTTTCCTCTCCATATTAACTGTCTTTCATGGCTTCATAACCTCTCCTGATAGAACAACAGCCTAAGCAAATGACTCCTCACCCCAACATAACAAAATTAATTCTCTAGCCCAAGGCAAAGGAAAAAGAAATGTTCGAAAACAAATGGCTAAAAAAAGCAACTTAACTGCCAAAATCAGCTTCTCTTATGAGGTTTTAATAACTACTAGCTTTTCCAAATGAGCATATTTGTAAAACATGAGAATCAACTTGAAAATCAGAAAAATAAAGTGAGAAAAAAACAATAACTTTTTATTAATGGAAAAACCTATTCAGAAAAAAACAATAAATCAAAAAATTGTGACACAATACCACTTACAGAGTTCGCATAAATTCTATATAACTCCCTATTTAACAGGATTTTTATTTTTATGAGAAAATTGTGGTTTGGAATTAAACTTTGAATAATTTTCTTCTGGAGAAAATGTAACAATGAAAGGAAAAAGAAAACAAAACCATAAACATTGTAGGAAAGAGATGACATAACAAACATACAACACTACTTCCAGAATTAGTTGTTGCCTTTGCTGCAAATGGGTATCACAGAAAATACTATTAAAAAATAACCAAAAAAATCAAAAGCAAACCTAATGAGATGTCTATCAAATATCTCTGCCCTGATAAGGAATTTTAAAAAAACAACATGACAGCCATAAAACAAACTCAAGCCAATCTCAGAATAACCAAGCCAAATAATGGTTACAAAAATAAATCTTTAAATGCTCTTAAAAATTTCGAGACATTAACAATATGCTCCATCATTCCAGCAAAACAGTAAACTGCTGCTTGGGAAATGTTCTGCATTCTAAATTAAGTCTGCAGATCTCAGGGATTATTTTATTTTGTGTTTGCCTCTGAGGTCATGTACAGTTTTGCTCTGAGTTATTTTCCTCTAGAACCTATAAAGCTGAAGCACCTCAAACTTTCTGACCTTGAAATACAAACATTTGCAATCAAACACAGAAAACCTTATTAAAGTGGGCAGCAGAAACCACGGAATTAAATAGTAGAAATGTATCTAAAGTATAGAAATGACAATAAATAGAAATTCCTAAATTCTTTTCTTTTGTGCTTTACCTGCACATAGGAATCATAATGTGTCTATGCCAGCAAACTGAACTTTTCCTTTTGCCCTGCTTAATATCCACTGACTACTCCCAGGTTTGCTCTTTTCTGCTTGTTTCTCTTTTTACAGCCCTTCCTGCCTTTTTAGAGAGAAAACTTTTCATCTCTCCTGATTCCTCCTGCATTATTGTGTTGGGGCTCCCAGTGCCAGGAGCACTGCCAGCCACCCACAGACCCTGCCCTTGTCAGCAGGATGAGCTCTGGCCTCAGACTGAGGTGCATTCCACATTTTCACGCCCACTGGTGTGAGAACCATCTCCTCCAACCCCGTGGGACAAGGGAGGAGGTGCCCCTTCTCTCTGGCTTTGGGCACAAGCTTCAAGGTGCTCAGGGAAACAGGAGAGAAGAAAGTGATTTGTTTGTCACACAGTTTTCTTCAACAGAGCAGTTCTAGCTTAAGTACAAGCACAGGATTGTTACTGGGAAACATTAGAACACCAAAAGAAGCTTTTGAAATACTATTGGACTCATTCAGGATGGGAAAAACATGTTTCATAAAGAAAATTGTTCCTTCAAATGTGGAGTCGACAATATATCTGTGACCACCTAGCAGCACAAAATCTGTGGAGAGAAGTACATTTGAAAAGAATTTCCTCTCTGAAGCTTCAGCAGGTGGAGCTCACAAGAAATGGCAAAGCCCAGGAGAGGAGGGAATGTCCCTTCCCCACCTGTTCTTAGCCCTTACCTGGGGCCAACCCATCACAGCAGGGATGTCAAGGACCCTGTGCTCACTTCATCTGCCCTAGCCCATGGTACCACCATCTCCATCATTACAGAGTGGAAATTTAATGACATGCCCCAGCCTGGAAGGCACCAAGGACACGAATAAAGCCCAGCTGTGATTTGCTTTGCTTACAGAAATAACTGTTCAGGTAGCACAAACCCCATTCCCAAACTGCAACAGACAATTCTGCACTAGTTTGGAACTCTTCTCCCAAGTGCACGTGCCACTCCTGTTCCCTTCCAGCAGGATCTTCAGGTCCTGTTTATTTTAACCCATAGCAATGACTCTTACTTGGAGGATTTAAAACTTTTCCCTTTAATATCTTCAGCTCAAAGCTTTCAGAGAACCCCAGAGCAGTCAGGACCTCTGGAGAGGATCTAGCCCAGCCCTCCTGCCAAGGCAGGGTCACCTGGAGCAGCTTCCAAGCAAGGCCACCAGCCTTTGCAAACTGTCCAACCTCACCACTTGGTTGCCTTATTTACCTTTGAATAGCAATAAAAATTAGAGCCAAGTCCTTTGCTCAAGGGGATCACAGCATCAGTAATACTGCTGCAGTTAGCATTCTCCAATTTTAAATTTTCATTAAAGAATTCATATAACTCATGAGCCTATGCAATATTCTAATCATGCTGTATTACCTTTTTCCATTAAAGAGTCAGTAAATTCAGAGTACAAAATCTTTTCATTCTCCTGACAGCCAGCAGGGACAGAAATACATCTCCTGCAGATCTGTCTTGTAGGTTTTTATCTACAGACCAACACCATAAGTATAAATCATTTCTGAGCAAGTCCAGGAAGCTCTTTTTTCCAGTATCTTGCTGGAAATCAGAATCTAACCTTTTCCCTGAAAATTCGTCAAGGATAGATGATATAAAGCATATGTCATAAAACTACATTTTACCTGCACTTAACCTTGTCCAAATAGAACTGTGGCCAGCTTAGCAGAGTGGCCAGCCATGAACACACAGGCCACAGTTCAGATTTTTTGCTGATAAATGGGAATTGCAAAGTTTATATATAAGTACGCAGCCAAACTTGGAACTTGAATGCAAAATGGTTGCATCCATCTTCATTTCTGACTTTGCAAGTCTTAACCTTCCCCATATTTACCATCAACTTTTCCAAAGAGCAAACAACCAAAACCAAACCACTTTGCTGTGTCAGCACAGCCTCAAGTTGGAGGGTTAAGACTCAATTCACAGAAAGACAATGGATGGGTGATAACAGAAAAAATTGGTTTAATTTTTTTGTTTGTCATAATTTTAAAAAGCATCCTTGAAAACTGCTCAGAGAAAGAATCAGCCTCCAGAAATAATAATCTTGTTTTATTTATAGTCAGGGTCGTGGGAAATCTGTCCTGAAACATAAAAAAATACAGCCTCCCAGATTAGTTTGGGTATGGGAATTCAAAGAATGAATGGCTATGGGAAAGTTTAAATTCTCATCAAATACACCTGAGTGTCCCTGTTCAGAATGGTTTGTACTTTCTGCCACTCATTAAGCAGAGAGCACAAAGGCAATTGTAATTGCTGGAACACCCAGGACTAATTCTTGTGGTAACCCAGAGTTTACCAAAAGCATGAGCATCTCTAATGTTTACACACTAGAGTCTGTGATCATGGGTAATCACTGCATGATTAGGATATTATTTGAATGATTATATTTGACAAGGAAAAAAATCCATAAAAACACTTTATTAGACTAATAAAAGCAATCACTAAACTTTTGTTAAATACCCCATATATCAAAGTCTGCTTTACATACTAGTGAATTAATTGTATCTAGCAGCACTTCTTATCCCTAAAAAATAAAACACTGATAGCAAGAGGATGCCTTCTTTCTGCACTTATTGCTCAGTTTGGTGCTTGCATGGCAAAATTCATCCTCTGTCCCTTGTGCTCCACAGTTTAAAACACTGTTTATTCTGAGCACAGCATCAACAAAGTACAACAGGAGAGACAAACCCCACAGAGCAGAGCCTGAGCCCAGGACAGCCTCTGACCCTGAGGAAAGGATCCTGGCTCAGCTCAGGCTGTGCCCAGGCACCCACCCTCTGCTCTGCCCATGCCAGAACTGCGGGGACAGCTCTGTGCTCTCAACCCAGCTCCATCTGCACAGCCACAGCTCGTCACTCCAGACAGACTCCACAGAAATGCCACCAGACCTGAGCCATCAACACCTCAGATCTTTGGATTACCCTCAAAGGAATAGCACCTTACTGAAGAATCATGCTCATTTTTTAATTTCCCTGTGATAAATGTATGTTTTTGGGGTCGGTCCTTTCAGGAAATCAACCAGGATCTGAATCTCAGCAGTAAGTCCACAGAGTGCCACATTCCCCAAGGCATCCCAGCCACAGGCTCACCACTCCTGGAGGCAGCTTTGTGCCAGCCCCTGCACGGTCTGACCAGAGCCCCAAACATAAAACATTCCTTTAAAACAACAGAGGTTATTGTATTTGTGGAGTGCCCCAATGAAGGAAGGAATGATGAATCTGACTCCATGTTCTCAGGAGGTTAATTTATTATTTTATGATACTATATTATATTAAAGAATACTATACTAAACTATACTAAAGAATACAGAAAGGATATTTACAGATGCTAAAAAGATAATAATGAACACTTGTGACTCTCTCCAGAGTCCTGGCACAGCTTGGCCCTGATTGGCCAAAGAGTGAAAACAACTCACAGCAGAATGCAATCGAACAATCACCTGTGGGTGAACAATCTCCAAACACATTCCATATGAACACAGGAGAAGCAAATGAGATAAGAATTGTTTTCCTTTCTTCTGAGGCTCCTCAGCTTCCCAGGAGCAAAATCCTGGGTGAAGGGATTTTTCAGAAAATGTGAATGTTACGGGAGGTGACAAGAGGTGACACCAGCACCTGCTCTGCTGGCCCCTCATGTCCCACACCACGAGCAGGGGAGTGAGGAACCCTTTGCATTTTTGTCAAGCAGAATCACTCTGTTCTCTGCAGCACCTTCAATCACCCGCTCTGCTCCTGCTGCAGGAGCTGAGCAGCCCTGGGTGACAGCACCAAGCTCTGTCACACAGCTTGCCTTGTCACCCAGGCACCCCCCTGCCCTGAGTGCCTCAGGAAGGAATCCCCCTGGAGCTCACTGCCATCAAACTGGATTTTTCCTCTCCAGAAACGCTGCAATTATCTTTGTCAACACTGCAGGCAGGTGAAGTGTGGGTGCCAAGGGCCTGCCAGCTGGAATGCAGCCTGGAATGCAGCACCCATGGTCCCAGCTGCTCTGCACCTCGTCCATCACACCCTCAGAGACACAGGGCCAGCCCCCAAAAGTCAATAAATCTTCCAGTAAAGTCCATTCATTAGCTAGTGTGAGAATCTGCAGCAGCACTCAGGGACACATGGGCTCAGATTCTCACAGACACACACAAACACCTCCCTGCATCTCTGATTTCCTTCATTATTAGGGTTTCTATCTACCCTTTCTATCCCATCTCTGTTCCCATTTCCTTACCTTTTATAATAAAATATAAAAATATAAAATAACATATAAAAATACATTAAAAATAAAATATAAAAATATATAAAAAGAAAAATACAAAAATATATTAAAAAGAAAAATGCATAACATATAAAATATAAAAATCTATCAAATATTAAAATAGAAAATATAAAAATATAAAATATATGTAAAATATATATGAAAATATATAAAATATTTCCTTGCCTTTTATAATAAAATAATTATGCTTTGATTTGACTGAGTGCATATCACCACTCTGTTTATATATATGCTGTTTACCTGTAGAGTCTCAAACACAGATATATTATAGGCATATTCAATTCACCAATGCTCTCTAGGAACTGCTGTCATAATGACAAAATTTCCATTTTTATTTGCCACTAACTAAAATCACTATTATTTTATTGTGCCTGCAGTTACCCAGATTCAGGGAGCACTGGGGTTTTTCACTGAATCAGTTATTTGGGGTTTTCTGTTGTTGTTGGGGATTTTGGGGGCTTTTTTTGTTTTGGGGTTTTTATGGTTCGTTGGGGGTTTTTGTTTGATTTAGGGGTTTTTTGGGGGTTATTGTTATCTAGGGTTGAGGGAGGTTGACTCTGTTTTAATTTTTGCTTGTTTCATTTTTAATGATGAATTTCCTTAAAAGAAAAGCACAGAAGAAAAGAAAAAGAGAAAAGAAAAGAAAAGTTATTTAAAGCACACAGATAAACTCCATTTCCCTGAACAAAACCAAAACTCCACCAGGGGAAATCTCCTCTGTGGACAGAGCAGGGAATGTTCCACGCAGTTCTCTGCTCCTTTCCCCCATCACCAGATTTCCCAGTGTATTTTCTGCTTCCCTCCCTGCACACAGAGCCTCACCAAATGAAGTAATTTCAGGATCTATATTAGAAGGAAATAAGAGCACTGCATCTCAACAGAGATATGAATGCACAGTGGAGTTGGTTCCATAGATGCTCACTGGCATTCTGGCCAGGACCAGAACATTCCAGACTTTGTCTGTAATGCTCTCCAGGAGAACCCAAACCCACCTGACAAAAGTTCTGATCACTTCGTTGAGGAGAAGTGTCCACATTAATCAATTAAACACTTTCCTAAGCACGCAGAGCTGAAGGGCTCACACACTTTGTTCCTTCAATATTCAGGCTGACAGATACCAGAGATCATCCCAGCTCCTGATACTTTATCAGTCCCACAGGAGACTGACACCAAACTGAACATTCATTTTCATCAGTTGCTCCTATTTACAGCATGAGAAATTCACACAAACTGCTCCTCCTAACAATACCTGTCCAGCCCTATCAACAAGGGAGCCAGAGTAGCAAATGCTGTGATTAATTTCCTCTTTGTCACTCCCACCATGCAGTGAGCTGAGTTCCTGATTTCCGTCACCACTTTTCCCATACACCTTCATCATTTCTGCCCTTCACACTGCTGGAATGCTGCACAAGGCAGGGAATTTCTCTGGTTCTTGCAGCTGGTTCAGAACAATTCACTGAGCAAAACCTCTTATCACCTCCTGCTCTGTGCTGCTCACACCCCAGGGGAGTGCACAGAGCCCATGGATTTTCTGCCATCAGCAAAGTCAGGCCTCCTCCTGCTGACACACAGAAAGCTTCCTCAGCCCTGCAATGGGCTGGAAATCACCTGCAGAAGTACCTGTGTTACAAAACAAGGCAAGCAGAAACACAGCTGAGGTGAATGCAAAGCCCCTCTCAGTCCAGCCAAGCCTTCAGGCTCCAAAGCAGGAGGAACAGACCCATTTCTTCTTGGATGAAACGAATGGGAAGGAGATCCAGTGGTGCCCTGCAGCAAAGTCCCCTGTCAGCTTACACTGGCAGGCTGAATTAAAGCCGAGGCCTTGAAAGCAGAACATTTTGTGAGAGGTAGTTCGTGTAAAGTAAAGTACATTCATTAACCAATGTGAGACTCTGCAGCAGCACTCAGGGACACATGGGCTCAGATTCTCCCAGACACACACAAACACCTGCCTGCAGCTCTGATTTCCTTCATTATTAGGGTTTCTATCTACCCTTTCTATCCCATTTCTGTTCCCATTTCCAGAACTCCAATTCAGATTTCCTGGGACAATGAACACAGCCATGTCCAGTCTGACCTTCCTTTCTAAAGGGTTGTTCTATGTATGTACAGAAAGCCTTTAGAGGAACACACTTCTTCTTACTTAAAGTATTCTAAAAATATTACTTCCTAATGAGGATCTCATTTGCATGACAAATTCTCTGTGCAGTGTCAGAAGCATCTTGAAATTAAGATGTCATGCTTACAGGAATTATTCTGCACGCACATGAGTTCTCACCAAACTTTGCTTCTGACAAGTTAATTTCATTTTCCTCATCATGTTCTTTGACAGCAAGATAAGGGAATCAAAGCCTTTCCCCAGTGAGAATCCTTTGCTCCTACATTAATTGGAACCAAGAAATATCATCCACTTGAATTCATCCCTACTTTTCTGGCCAAATATTTAAAATCAATCATTTACTAAGTTAACAGTACATATACCACCCATGCTTTACACTGCAATTCTTGCAGGAGGAAAAATGCAGCAATTAAAGAGAAATATTAATAAAACAACTAAAGGTTTTTCCTGTCACCCTGATTTTTTTAAGATTTTCTAAGCCTTGTGATGTTTGCATTCTTGTAACAAACTTTCTCACACACTTCATGTAAATAACTTATTGTTTTGGATTCTTTTATGGAGGAGGAGAAATCTGATGGACTGTTGGTTTGTCCAGTGTCATTGGAGAGGTGGCACTGTCACCCTCCAATCCACTGTCACTTTTGGAAACCTATAAATGTTGGAGTCAGAAAAAGAAAAGTCCCCTTTTTACCTTGGAAAGAGCAGTGATTCCACATCGTGTTGTTTTGTGTCCTGTAGTGGACATTTCCTACCCCTACACAATAGATTTAAATTAAAAGAGAACATAAAAGCATCAAGGCTTTAAAATTGGGGATAAATAAGATGAACCTCTCATTTTAAAACAAAATTTTTAAAAAAATCTTTAAAAAAAATCCTGAAGCAAATATTCTCTGCAGCACACAAAGAAACCCATGCACATGCACTGAGAGACAGAGCTAGGTACAAATCCTCTGCCTGGAGAGAAAGCAAACATTCCCCTGGAAAAAGCTTCACTGGATCCTCACACTCTGTGACCAAAGCTTGATGGGGCAAATAAAAGACATTTCTTCCTCTACCTGGAGTCTGAGAGTATGTGAGAGCTCTGCACCACAAAGATCAGAGCCTGTACACTTCTTTTCTCTCCTCAGCCTGGAAACTTTGGGGATTAATGGTGAAGTCATGAAGGAAACCTTAAATAGACTCTGTTTTCCACCATCACCAGGCTCACTTTCTCAGATTTTATCTGCTTCAGTTTCCCACTCAAATCTTATATTAGATTTTTTTTCCTCTTTTTTCTCCACCTCCAAGCTTTTCCATTTTCTTACATAATACTGAATAAATATTTTATAGCCAAAGAGGATTTCTACCTGTTATGTAACTCACATTTTTGGAGGCAGCTTCCCATCTCATTTTTACTGATAGAGCCTTTGGTGGAACCAGGAGCTGTACTGATGCAAACAGAATGTGCCTAAACTTAAACAAACAGCTCTGTTTCTGCCACATTAAAAATGCTAAATGGGGTGAAATCTCATCTCATTGACATGCACAGGGGGGTGACAATGTTGAGGAAAATATTACCATATGTATATAAACATCAACAAAACTATTAATTGTCACATAATGAGGCGGCAATTTAAGCATGCTGAGCAGATGCATCACAGCTAAACTGGAAGGAACAGTCACATTTTAATTCTAAACCAGGCTGGGATCCATGACTGGGTTTTGGATGTCCAGTCACAGATGCTTCCCAGAGCCAGAGAAATTTTTGAACAATCCCCTCTAAAAAGTGCTCTGAGCAGAGCTTTCAAAAACCTTCAATAAACTTTGCAGATCTTGGACAACAATATCTGTCCAAAAGCTAAAAACTCTTTCTTTAGCTCTGGCTACAACTTTTAAAAAAAAAAAAAAAAAAAAAAGGTAATCCCACCTTTTTCTGGATTTAGCAGGAAGGTGCCTCAATTATCAAAAATGTCTGTGCTCATCAATATACAATCAGGTCACCTGCAGAGGATGGCAGGAATTCTGCGCAGGAGAATGTTACACACCCTCTGTAACTCATTTCACATTCACATTTCCAGCCAGGCCAGCAGCAGTGGGTACAGAAACAGAGCAAGCTGAGAGCAAATCCATCCTCTTCTCCCTCACCATAAGAACACACTCACTGTTTCATCCCAATAGGATGCTTCATTTCAGAACTACAGTTTTATGATGAAAAATAGTTATTTTAAAAATTTAAAATTAGTTAGTTTTTTTCCCACCCATTTTAGGTCAGAATTATTAATGCAGAGATGGACCCTGATTGATAACATTTGGGGAAAAAATACATTTCAAAATTGGCTTTAAGTTTGCTCACAAGAACATTACAAAGAACACAGGGGTTACACTGCCATCAGCTCATCTCAGGACATGTCTTGATTGTGGAATTTTTAAAGAAATGCAAAGACTCCATATAAAGCTATTAAGTTGTAATTGGATTTAATATGATCAGCTGCTTTCACTTGTAGTTTTATGGTAGAAAATGGATTATAGAAAAGAAACGTTCTGCATTTACTCAGTCACTTGAATCACTTCAAGGAGACCATGGAACAACCAGAAAGGTCCCAATTCTTCCTTCCATTTGGCATTAAATCAATGGCAACGCTGGGCAGAGCAAATTTGGGGTTTCAACGCAACATTGAGACAGAATTCTGGGGCTTGCATTCTATAAAAAGAGGCAGAAGCTCTTGGCTCAGCACTAAGGGCTTTATTAGACACCAGGAAAAGCAAGTGTCTGGGCAGTCAGCGGGAACGGGAGTGGGAAACGGAGAGAGAGACTGAGAACGGAGAGGGAAACAGGGAGAGGGGAAACAGGAGTGGGAAACAGAGAGAAAGAACGGAAACGGAGACGAGAGAGAGAGAATAGAGAGGGAAACGGAGAGAGGGGAAACAGAGCAGGAAAATGGGAGTGTGAAACGGGGGGAGAGAGAGAGAACGGAGTGGGAAAACGGGAGTGGGAAACAGAGAGAATGGAGCAGGAAACGGAGAGGGAAACGCAGAGAGAGAAAGAGAGA